>CAMTDV010000005.1:89171834-89684334 GCA_947069175.1 Scalesia atractyloides
AAGGAAGACCTCGAATGTAGTGCTCTATCAAACGGTAGAGGGGAGTGAACAAGTTGGGGACCATCTGATTCAACTCAAGGAATCTCTTGTTGTATGTGGTGTGGTCGCCCTCCTTTTGTTTCAAAGAGTAGAACTCATCTTCTAATTTCTTGATTTCGCTTCTTGGACAGAAACGTCTTGTTATGATCTCCCTCAACTCTTCCCAAGTCAAAGTCATAGCATCCTCAGCACCTCGCTTGCCCTTCTCTGTATTCCACCATGTAAGTGCTACTCCGAACAAACGACCAGTAGCATATCGCACCTTGCGATCATCGGGGCAGTCGCAATTGAGAAAAGTGTTTTCCATCTCCTCAAACCAATGGAGGAGAGCGGTGACACCTTTAGTCCCTTCGTAATTTTGGAGGATCGAAGGATTTGAAATGCTTGAAGGTGCATTTAGTGGTGTTGAGATGAGGGTTGGCGACATTTTGTCCTTCTAGATTGGTTGGGGTGTTATGATTGGCGACAAGGGCTTGTTGGACTTGAACTACAATGTTGGGTATTACGGCGGCCATTTGTCGAGCGATTTGGGCAGCCATGCGCTCGCGGAATTTTTTCTGATCTCCTACCTCTATGAGGGTGACTAGAAGACATCTACAAGGAATACGTATCGAGAGTATGAGTTTGACGTTTTAGGTGTCATGTGTCGTATTTAGAAATGAACATTCACAAAACAAATGAAGAAAATAAATTTGCTACATCCATAGGATATCTTGGGCTTTGCTCATGTTTGGGCTCCCATATGTCCCCTTACTTGGCCTTGGTAGTCATGTGGGCCCCCATGACTACTGGGCTCTGGTAGGGTTCATATTGGTGTTGGCCTCTTAACACTTGCGCCACCCGAATGAAAATCGTAAAACATGACAGCAAAGTATAAGGTCGGAGGGTGTCCTGGTATGGACACAATGACAACTCAAAGTAGGGTTAGTTCGAACGACGTTTGGTGTGGCATGCTTTGGCCTAATAGGTCCTTTGTACTCTCATCGTTAGTCCCCAGGTAGGCAAACTAGTCCGTTATATTGGATTTATACGAATGTCAACCTAGACAGGACGTTTCGACTACCGGTACTTGTACCCTTCCAGTTACTACATGCCCGTCGTAGAACTCACTTTGATGAGATTGAAAACGAAAAATGCCACAAAATCTTGAATAAAGGAAATATGAGGATGATTGAAATATGCGTGATGAATGTATATGTAAGCATGTTATGTTTGACAACAAGTATAACTCATTAAGTATCACACAAAATGATAGTGGAAGTGTTTGCATGCATTTGTGTGTGTAATAAATATGAAACAAATAAACATCATGAGTTTGCATGTAACCACATAAACAATTAAAATCTAATCAACTATAGTATAGGCTCTAAGGGTCTAATAACCTATCCTATATCCCTATAGTCAAAAGCTCTGATACCAATCTGTAACACCCTGACCCGCAGCGTAAATGGTAGTCGGGGCATGATTGGGTTTTCATCAAAGCTCATGACATTTACTATAAAGTTTCATATTTATTATTTCTTTTTAAAGAAGAAATTACAATAAACATACAAGCACAACATGTTCAAATACATTTTTCATGACTTCTTTATTTTTCTTCTAAGGCAATTTCCTAGGTGTTCCTTGATTCAACATGTCCACCTGTATCATGTGTAAAAATAGGGTTTTGGGTCAACAAAAGTTGGCGAGTGAATCTTATGAAAACATTTGAACGAATTTGTTATATTTGGTTATAAAAAGGTGCATAACCACATATGAGTATACGTATATGTAAATTTAATCACAATACACATAATATCAATTAATGCACACGCACACACCAAATGATGAACAATGAGATCAAGGCTCAATCAAACGGAGCCGATCTAATGAGGCACGCGATGCTCAACTCGTCTCCAACGAGGAACTGATGGGCCTAATGAATGATTTGCACGCAACTTGACAAAATGTAAACACACATCACAACAAACAACATTTACATCACACGTTTAGATCATATAATGGTAATAGCACAAGTTTGAACGAAATAAATAAAGCGACACATGATACACCCCAAAACATGAATAAAAAGGGAAATTTGTAAGAATTCACTCACAGTGGGTGCGTCTCTTGCTTGATAATGGATGCGCACGAGTTGAGGATTTGACCGACGGAAGAATACTAACCTAAAATAATAACGCGATATATTGATAAATATAACAAAATTAATATTTTGATTTACTATTCTTTTGTAGAGTGTTAGGTTATTTTTGTGGTATTTGTAGAGATTTTTAAGACCTGTGAATTTGCATATTTAAGTATTGTTTTTTATTGATTTTTTTATTAAATATATAATTACAAAAATATAATAAGATAAAAATAGTATTAAATTACAAAAGCCTTGTCAGACCTGACAAGGTGGTCTGACCGGGTCGTTGACTGTTTGACTGCGTGTGGTGGGACTCGAACGTGTGACCTCCCGCTTACGTGCACGCAGCTCTTCCAACAGAGCTACGTGTCTAACCCGCTAATATCTTGATTTTTATTATATTTATATACTTGTTAGATTAAACCAGAATTAATTTAATTAAAAAGATTTAAAATCAATTGAGCCGACGTGCATACAGAGTGTCGAACCCGTGACCTTAAGTTGATTTGCACCTAGCCCAACCAACTGGGCTGGGTGTCTAACCCGATATATAAGTGATTTTTATTATATTTAACCACTTACTGCGAGACAATATGATTTGGTTTAACAAAAATGGATTTTATTTCAGTGGATCGGTGTTGTTAAATGATCGAACCCGGTGTCTTTTACATGCAATGCACACAGTCCACCGTTGGACTGTGTGTCTAACCCGTTTAAAATATCAGATTTAATTATACAAATGCTCTGACCGACTTCATCTCTTTTCATCTAAAATAACCCAGTACTGAACTCGATCTTGACTGATTAAAAAGGATGTTGTTATTGTGCTAGTTATACTTTAAACATGTTATTAATAATCTACAAGAATGATAGAAGGTTTACCTACGATCGTAGAGTTCCGGCAATGGATTCCGGCGAGCAGAACTTTAAGTTCCGGAGAACAGAGTTGAATTCCGACACGAACAGAGGATTTGAACAGAGAGAACAGAGGTATGTTGTGAAGGAAATGAGCGAATTTGTTAGTGTGATGTGTTCGGTATTTATAGGCTGCATTGAGTGCTTTGATTTTGATTTTTGAAACCGAAATTTAGATTGATGATTGCATAACGGTTTTGATTGAACCTTGATTGAGGATTATATGCAGATTGACTAATTACTCGGTGATTTGCAAGACTGAAATGGAAACAGCGGGCATTTGATGATTTGAATTTGCAGATGATACGCATGATTCACCGTATATATTATTTGATTCCAAAATTTCATAATAAGTGTGTGTATCGCAGTGGTGTTTGGTGTGTGTAGTTACAAGGGAGACTCGAGTTCGATTCCGGTTTCCCCCTTTTTGATTTTTTTATTTAAGTTTATTTTATTTCACTTATTATTACTATTATCGTTATTGTTGTTATTATTTATTATATTCATATTTTAACTATATTATTTAGTTTTTTTTAATTTAAAAAAAATAGAATAATACTATAATTAAATACGTATTAAAACTTTGAATTCAATACTTGATTTATTTGAATGAATCGGGTTTTGAAACCCATTTACAGGAATGTTACAGTTTAATTGCTTGTTTTCTTATTATTGTATCTGCTTTTGTGTTACGCGGGTGTGTTACTTGTGCAGGTTCCAGGTAGTGCATGCATACACGAAATTCCGGAAGAACTTCACCATTAGTATTTGAGCCGGAGATTGAGCGGGTCGTTAGAAAGAACCTAGCCAACCGATTAGAGGCAACCGTTGTCTCTAATCCACCAAAACTCAACACACCAAGTACCTCATCTGTTGGAACCGTTCCAATGGATAACCAAAACGCCAATCAACATCAATACCCTAATCACCCACCTCAAAACCCAAACAACCAACATGGTGGCAACAATTCAAGACCACCTACACCACCATTTCCAAAGTGTGGCCCAAACCAAAACATTAACCAATGAGCTCGTACACCTCCACCTCAAAACCAAAAGCGACAAAACCCATTACCACCAAATGTCAACAACCGCAACACTAACCCCAACCGTGGTGTTAATGTGAATCGTGGAAATTTCGCGAATGAAGACCAATTTGTCAATCTTGATGAATTGAGGAATAATATCCCGGATGACGAACCGTATAGTGTACCAGGTTATCAATCACCGGAACATGTGAGTGTTCACACGGAGTACTCGGATGATGGGGGATATTGTAACGATCGGGTTAAAGACGATGGATGGGGGAATGACAATGAAGAGTTTTTCCACAACGGTGGGAATGTTGGTTATGATGACGGGGGATATCAATATGCGAATGTTGTGGGGAATTATGACGGGTTTGATTACGACTATGGTAGAAATGACGGTTATGGGAACAACCGTCATCCATGTAATAACAATCGGAACCGAGACGATGGTAACAATAATTACAAAAATCAAAATGCCAATCGTAATCGGATTCCACAATACATGGATGGTGGAAATCAAGGGGGTAATCGAGACGGTGACAGAAAAGGGGTTCGAAGAATGGGGGATCAAGAGGTGAACGGTCCACCAAGGGATAACAGGCACAATTGTAACCACTAACGTCAACCACCGCAAGGAGTTGAGGGTCTGTTTCGACCGATGATATCGGAAAACGATTCTCCGATTGTACCACAAACCGAGAGGAAGAGCGGCCTTTGATTGCAAACTGAATTACATCAACATCCTTCCTTATTTTAATGGGCGGTCGAATGACGAGCCTTACACCCATTTGGCGGAATTTTCGGCCATATGTAGCCCCATTGGGGGTGGTTATTTTTCGCAAGATGAGATCCGATTGCGGCTATTTCAATTTTCCTTGAAGGATAAGGCCAAACAGTGGTTCTTGACACTACCTACGAATAGTATTCACAATTGGGTTGAGATGCAACAAGCATTCTTGGATGAATACTATTCAATGGCTAAAACTAATGATGCTCGGGATGAAATCCGGTCTTTTAAGCAGTTGTCGAGTGAGCCATTACATGAGGCATTTATGAGGTATACGGAGTTGATTCGGAAATGCCCACACCATCAAATTGAGAAGTGGGAGTTGGTGAAATGTTTCGAAAGGGGTCTAGATGGTGAGACATGGAACCATCTTGAGTCGACTAGCAATGGAACAATACTAAGCAATCACGAGGACGATGATTGGGAATTCCTCGAGAAAAGGCGAAAAGATCCAAAGCTAAAGAGTCGGCCGACCGAGCCAAAAAGGACCCTATTTCTCGGTCACTTCCCGATCTTAATTCTAGTTCGAAGGATCGCATTTCTATGTTAGAACGGGAGTTGGCTCGTATGAAGAAAAAATATGTTTATGTGGTTCATTTTGCGGTATGTGAAGATTGTGGTGATATCGGCCATCGAACCAAAGAGTGCCAAGTGAATATGGCACAATCCACCGAAGAGGTGAACCAAATATACGGATATGACTTGAAATCCAACAAATATCACCCGAGTTTGAGAAACCATCCGAATTTCCGGTATGGTAATGCTTCGAATCAAATGAACCCTAATTTCCAACAAGGGAATCAAGGTGGAGGGCAAGGTGGTTCATCGTACCAAAACCGTCAAGGTGGTAATCAAGGGGTTACCAAAGAAATTACAACCAAGGGAGTAATCAATCGTATCAAAACCGTGAGAGAAATTATCAAAGGGGTTACAACCAAGGTGGTAATGGGGACGGTAATTCGAACTCTCAAATGGGTGGTGACGATTCGCTTAATTCTAAGTTAGATGCCATCATGAATGCCATCACCACGTTAAATCAAGAGATCAAGGCGGAGATGAGAAAAGAGTTCGAGGTGCGTGATAAATCCCGCAAGGCATTGGAAAAGCAAGTGGGGCAACTTGCGGAGGAGATGTCCCAAATGCGTGAAAGTGGAGGAGGACTCCCGAGCGACACTACGGTGAACCCGAAGCATCAAAATTCAAGTACGAATAACGTGAGGAATGTGCACATTAACGCGGTAAGTCTTCTCTCAAATGATGAGGTTTGTAGTGTTGAGAGTACTCCACCACCACAACTTATTGATGGTGTAGTGGATGATTTTAATGATGCAAGCGAACATGAGCAAGAAACAATTTCACAAACTAAAATTGAAAAAGATAAGTCAAAGAATTCTTTTTGTGTAAGTTGTTTAAATGAATTGCATGCTAGGGCGAATGATATGGGTGCGGAGTTTAATACCATTCCATATCCGTTGGCTCTATTAAAACCAATTAAGGCATCAACAGTGAGAAAACAAACCCCACTAAAGGACGAGAGGTGGGAAAGTGTTAAACAAGCAAAAATAAATTTACCATTGCTTGATGCCATAATAAAGGTTCCTGCTCATGTCGAATGTTTGAAGGAGTTAAGCATCGAAAAACGGCACAACAAACTACCCGAACCGGTTGATTTGATATCTCATGTTAGTGCCGTTTTATCGAGTGCCCTCCCCCAAAAAGCTCTAGATCCAGGAGATCCTCTTATTCCAATCCAAATTGGTAAGTTTAAAATTAAGAGGGCACTCCTGGATCTTGGAGCTTGTGTGAGCATCTTGCCTGGGAGTCTGTATGACCAATATGATTTTGGTCCTTTGAAAAAGTTTGACACCCCCGTGGTGTTAGCCGACCAGACTCCCACGCATCCAAGAGGGATGGTGGAAGCTGTCATTGTGAAGGTGGATGATTGCTACTACCCAGTTGACCTTTTGGTAGTAGACTATGTTGGAGGTGTTGAGGACACACAACCGATAGTCATATTGGGTAGACCATTTATCGCAACTGCCAATGCCATATTAAATTGTGCAACGGGAACGGTAAGCATGAAATTTTGGGGACCGGGAACTAAATTTGAATGTTTTTCCTAAATTTACTAACCCACTCGGTGAGGATGAGTGTCCCAAAGTGGACATGAATCCGAACAAAAAGATATGTGCTATGGTTGGTAGGTTTGGAGAATCGATGAAAAAGTTGGTCAAGAAGAAGAAGGCGAAGAAGTCGCCTCAAGATAACAGGGAAGAAGAGGAGTTGAGGAAGTTTGGCCCGTTCGGGAATAGATGGTATGAGTCACCGATCGGTGATGTGGAAGAGTTCGTGGGCGATAAGCACTCCGTTCGACCACCATGAGGTGGTATGTTATTTGCTGTTGTATATTGTTTTTAGTTATATTGTTTTGTTTATTTTTTAGCTTTCATGTATCATCGTTCTTTTTGTATTTCTTTGCTTTATTAGGTAAATGAACTTTGTGGGTGTGTTCACTATATAACCCTCACGAGATCTACTCGTTCTCCCGAGCTGTCGGGAGGTTTAAAAGGGCTTGTTGCATAAGCTAAGTGCAACCGTGATTCCTACAAAAGTGAGTTAGGATTGTTGTTGTTGTATCTAATTTTGCACATAAACCAAAGTAAAATAACGTATGGCTTGGAAACGGTTTCATAAAAACGGTAGAACTAAATAACTAACAAATTTTGATGGTTGTGAGAAGCATGCTTCTACACAAAGGTTAAGATTTGTAGGTATATTGTGTTCACGAGACGACCGTTTTCTTGAAGGATGAAGAGCACATAAGGAACGAGCTCAAAAATCAGGTGCATATGTTTTCTATTATCTTTGGTTTTTAGTTAGTTAATAAGTGGATTGTAACTGTGCTATATTTTATAGGGGTGAAATTTTGGGGAAGTTAGTCGTGTCACATCCCATGTGCATTTTAAAAGCTCTATTTCCGCACATTGAGGATAATGTTGACCTCAAGTGTGGGGATGGGGAGAAAAAGTTTTCGATTTTGACCCGTTCATTTAAATACTACACATTGAGGATAATGTTTACCTCAAGTGTAGGGATGGGGGAAAATTTCAAAAAAAAAGTCTTTGTTTGAAGCAATCTAAAAAGCACAAGTAACCAAGTCAATGAGGGATGGCACAACCCATGTGGCCTTTTTTCATGGTCGAGTTCAAGTTAATAGCATGAAGGGTATTTAGCGGGTAGTTATTTGGGAATAATCCGCCTAAGAAACTTGTGATTTGTGCATATCATACTTCATACCCTTTATACGTGAGATTTTGAGCCACTTGTATACATCATACATATACATATTTCTTTGTTTGAGTGGACCATTAGTCATGTATCGTAGAACTTGCATCTTTTGATACGTTTGAGACCATAGACCGAATACAATCACGAGAATGATTAAGGCGTTAGGTGAACCTTTTTCTTTTAAAACGATTTATCTATCCTTACCCAAACAAATCCCCTAGTCGACTAATTTGAGCGTAAACCTTTCATTTGACAACCTACTTAGCCCACAACCATAAACCTTTTCTTTTAAGCCCGTGTGATCAAACTTTGATTATAGGATTATGTGTTTGTATAGTTATGATTTATATTTGCAAAAAAAAAAATTCAGGAAATGTTGCAAAAAAAAGAATAGAAAATCATTGAGAAAAGTTAAAAAAAATGAGTCATTGGTCGTTGAATAAAAGGCGAAAATCGTTGCCTCGAAGTTGATATTTATAGTTAGTTTTGTGTAGAGTAGTTGTTTTGTAATAAAAATCGAGTTTCATCACCTTCACCACTTTAAAACATCCTATTTCCTACCCTTCGCCTAGCCTCATTACAACCCTTCAAAGACCTTTTGACTTGTGCTTAGTATTCATGTTCGATGGTGGAGAACGATTAAGTTGCAAGCCTATGCGGGTACGTGTTCCATTCGGTTTTGAGTGATTACTTTAATAAGGTGCTAATACATCATTGAAATTAGCCAATTGGTAAACCGAGTGGAGAGAACATTGTGAGAGATATGTATGAATTGTGAGGGCGAGTTAATCTTGGGTAACCATTTTATATGTGATTATTCACTTACCGGTAAATATTGAACCGGGTATGACATTAGACCTTAGCTCACGTCTCGAGAATGGGAAGTGTATTTCTCATTCGACCCACGTGAAAGTGAAAAACAGATTTGCTTGAGGGCAAGCAAAAGACAAGTGTGGGGACGTGATGCGTGGTCGAAAACCGGTGTTCTTATGTGTTTAAGTTTGTGTATTTACATAGATTTTAATCTTGAATAGCATACTTTTAATGGGATTTATGTTTTACAGGTCTAAGAGAGTTTAAGGAGCTATTCGGGAGCTTTACGGAGCATCGGGAGCGAACGGGATCAACTGGGGATGTGAAATGAACAAAACCGGGTTAACCACGAAGATTGGATGTGTTTTGGGGGGAGGTTAATGGATTTAAAATGAAGATATTTGAAGATGGCATGATAGAGGGCTGAATTACGAGTACGTGGGAGAAAACGTGAGTAAAACAGAGCTATAACGAAGAAGTTATAAAGAAAACAATTTTCGCAGGAAACCAGCAAAACTAGGCAGCGTCGGCGACGCCCTCTGGATTGTCCCGTCGGCCAGAAACCTTCGTAAACAGCATATTAAGCCGTCGGGTGAAACTGGGACTTCTAGGGGCCGTCAGGGACGCCCTAAATGGGCGTCGGCGATGCCACCTGCATTCCCACTTCGCGAAAAACTTGATTTTTGAGTTGGGGGACGGGTTTTATCATTTGTTTTGACCTATTTTGAGGTATTACGAGTTATTGGAGTTTGAAACTTGTTCTTTGAGGTATTACAAGTTATTGGAGTTTGAAACTTGTTATTGGAGTTTGAAACTTCTTTTTGGAGCCATAATCATCAATTTGATTTTGAAACCAAAGATAATTGTCTTGCATTTGTATTGAATTCGTAAATTGTCGAGTGAAGATTAAATTTGACTTTGCGAAATGTTTATGTGCAATTATCCCTTGTCTTGGTTAGAGTTTACATGTTCATGGTAACGAAGTGCATTGCGATCCGTTGTTACAACGTTGATAGCTCTTGGCACCTAAGCCACGTGACATTAAACTTGTTGGTCACTTATGCAATTGAATCAATTCTAAAACGTGTAGGAACCATAGGACTTCAAATACTGAACCGGGTGTGAACCTTGTTTCCTCATCATTGTTTACAATCGTTAATTAAGTTTTTCTGCAACCGTTTGAATTTAGTAGCTAAGTAATCAAACCAAAATTTTCGGTTTATTCCGACACCCTTTTCAAACATACAAAATTAATCATTTCTTTAGCAGGCTTCATAAAGTGACAATCTTAGTTAAAATCAATCACATCTTATCGCAAACCACAGACTCTTCGTGGTTCGACCCCTTACTACCACTAACGTATTGTTAAGGGTAATTCGGGAATATAAATATTATCTTTGACCGGAGCGCGACACTCTGATCACGTGTCACGAGTCCACAGAAGTGTCCACGTACGTAAAAGTAAAGAGAGAGCGTGCCTTAAGAACCCCCGAACATATGGGTGATGGTACAATTCGTATGAGTTTAGGATTGTGAGAAGTTACCTTTTTTGTGTCCAAAATCGAGTGTTTTTTGCGTCTTTCTTTGGGAAATCGAGTGTTCATCCCTCCAGCCTTGAGCTACTGATCAAACCTAGAGCCAGAGAGGTCCTTGGAGCTAGTAGTCAGTTGTGGGAACTTAGACTGGGTCGTACGAACTGGTCAGTTCGTGCGAGCCAGTCTAGTTCGCACGAGTTAACTGCTTGCGTCTTCGTGCGTCCGGAAATGAGTTTTTGCTTGAAACGGATGTGATTTCGAGTCCATTTCAGGCATGTTTTGACACCGTTTCGTCCCACTATCTAGTGAATGAAACATTTGTTAGTTTTAGTCTGATTTAGTGTAAAAAATCAAGTTTAAAACAGTTTTCTTAGAGCTACACATTGGGGAAGTCGAAATAACAAGATGTCTAACTTGGGAAGCTAAGGCTATGCCCAATATACTCGTTTAAGTGTGGATCCAAGGTAAAAATAGAAGTTTTATGTAAAAAGATGAAGATTTTCATAAACATAAAAAGTTAGATGAAATCGATGATAATCTTGCGCAAATCGTTGTAGAAATCGCTGTGTTTTTTGTAAAACGAATTGTTACTTACTTGGAATACAAAGAATACGAGTAGAAAAAGGTTTTGTGCGAAGTGGCAGCAAGAGGAGAACGTGTGAGGGAGTGTGGTATTTATAGGAGAGGAGATTGGTGGGATTGCTGGCAATTCTTACGAATCGGTCAAGTCATGCGAATTGGGCTACTCGTAGGAATTGGGCAATTCGTACGAGTTGACCAGAGTCGTGCGAATTGTTTCCAATTCACGCGTTGGTTGTTCGTTTGGTGTTTTCATTCGTATTAGTTAATTGTGTTAAGCGTTCTCGTGAGGCGTTAAGCGTGGTGTTGCGCATAAGTGCGATAAATCGAGTTAAGCGAGCGAGCGTTTAAGCAAGCATAAAACATAATAAACATGTAAAGCATATTAACACACAGCATAACATAACCAATATTACTATCCGCGTTTAGTTTACATTGCGATGAGCGTTTGAGTGTTAAGCGTTTCGATTTGCGTATCTGCGTGTGATGAAAATGTATCAGCATAACATTAACCCTTGTTACCTTGGAATCTCATAGTACAAACGGTTAAAACTAGAATAGATGGTAAAATAAGAACAACCGAAAAGTCGGGTTGTTACAATCTCCCCTACTTCAGGGAATTTCGTCCCGAAATTTAAGCGGTAGACGTAACAAAGAATGTGGGTACTTAGTTTTCATATCACTCTCGAGTTCCCAAGTGAACCCGGCGCCACGTTTGCCTTCCCATTTAACTTTCACAATGGGAATGCGACTGTTTCGAAGTTTCTTGATTTCTTGATTCATGATTTCTTCAGGCTTTTCCACGAAGTGAAGAGTCTCGTTTATTTGTAAATCTTCAAGAGGTACGTGAAGATTTTCTTCGGCTAAACACTTTTTGAGGTTTGAGACGTGGAAAGTCGGAAGTACGTTGCTGAGTTCCATCGGTAATTCGAGTCAATATGCCACTTTGCCAATTCTTTCCAAAATCTTAAAGGGACCTATGTATTGTGGCGCTAGTATCCCTTTCTTGCCGAATCGGATCACTCATTTCCAAGGTGAAACCTTTAAGAGAACGTGATCTCCAACTTCGAACTATAGGGGCTTGCGTCGTTTATCGGCGTAGCTCTTTTGGCGACTATGAGTTTTCAGGAGATTGTCTTTAATCTGGAGAATCTTGTCTATCGTTTCTTGTATTAGTTCGGGACCGATGATCTGTGCGTCTCTGATCTCATGCCAAACAATAGGCGATTGACATTTCTACCGTAGAGAGCCTCAAAGGGTGCCATTTGTATACTAGTGTGATAATTGTTATTGTTCAGAAATTCTATTAAGGGTAAATGCGAATCCCAATTACCACCAAAATCTATGACAGACGATCGAACCATGTTTTCGAGGTTGTGAATCGTGCGCTCAGTCTAATCGTCGGTCTGAGGATGGAACGCGGTACTAAGATTAAGAGTAGTACCGAGTGCGGATTGAAATGTCTCCTAGAGACACGAGGTAAAGTGACCATCGCGGTCAGAGATGATGTCAGGAGGCGTCCCGTGTTGACAAATGACTTCGTCGGTATAGATCTGTGCTAATCGTTCAACCTTAAAGTCTTCTCGTATTGGAATGAACTGAGTAGATTTCGTAAGACGATCAACGATAACCCAAATGCTATCGTGACCAGAGGTTTTGCGAGGGTGTTCTGTAACAAAATCCATATCTATACTTTCCCATTTCCACATCGAAATGCCGGGTTGCTCGAATAAAGCAGATGGTCGTTGATGTTCGACTTTAACTTTCGCGGAATTTAATCATTTCGAAACATACAAAGCGATATCCTTTTTCATGCCCGGTCACCAATACCTAGAACAGAGGTCCTGGTACATCTTGTCGGCACCAGGATGAATGGAGTATCAAGACTTATGAGCTTCGGTCATTAATAACTCTCGGAGGTTATTGCGACTGGGAATCCAAATGCGATCGAGATAATAATAGATACCATTCGGTTTATTCACTAATTGAGTTTTGGCACCATATTTCATTTCCTCATACAAGGTATTCTCAACGAAACATGCGTGCTGAGCGTCTTGAATTAGGACTTCAAGTTCATTCTGGGCTTGAGCGTCCGAGTGCTATACACATAGCTTCGTCGATTGAGTGCATCGGTTACGACATTTGCTTTGCGGGGTGGTAGCGTACCTCACAATCATAGTAGTTCAGAAGTTCAACCCACCTACGTTGGCGCATGTTCAGTTCTTTCTGGTTGAAGATATGTTGTAAGCTCTTATGGTCGGTGAAGACCGTACACTTTGTACCATAAAGGTAGTGTACTCATATCTTCAACGCAAAAACAATTGCACCGAGTTCGAGATCATGGGTGGTGTAGTTCTTCTCGTGGATCTTGAGTTGTCGAGACGCATACGCGATAACCTTGTCTCATTGCATAAGAACACAACCGAGACCTAGGTTAGAGGCATCACAATAAAAAACGAAGTCGTCGTTTCCATCGGGAAGTGCGAAAACGGGTGTGTTGCAAAGGATACGCTTGAGAGTTTGAAATGCTTTCCCTTGTTCGGAACCCCAAACAAAAGGTTTATCCTTGTGCGTTAATGCGGTAAGAGGTACAACGATCTTTGAAAAGCCGGTGATGAATCGACGGTAATAACCCGCCAATCTGAGAAAAAACAGATTCAGACGGAGTCTTCGGTGTATTCCAGCTCTTTACAGCTTCTATCTTCGTGGGATCGGCGTGAATTCCTTGGTCGTTGACGGTGTGACCGAGGAATTGAACTTCCTTAAGCCAAATTTCACACTTAGAGTACTTGGCGTAAAGACGATTTCCTTGGAGGAGCTCGAGAACTAAACAAAGATGTCGCGAGTATTCGGCTCTCAACTTCGAGTAGATAAGAAG
Organism: Scalesia atractyloides; assembly: GCA_947069175.1. Taxonomy (NCBI): domain Eukaryota; kingdom Viridiplantae; phylum Streptophyta; class Magnoliopsida; order Asterales; family Asteraceae; genus Scalesia; species Scalesia atractyloides. Next base: position 89,185,827 of record CAMTDV010000005.1, read on the forward strand.
ATCATCGATAAACACAATGACGAAACGATCCAAGAAGGCTTTGCACACTCAGTCATCAAATCCATGAAGACCGCAGGTGCGTTTATGAGACCAAAATGTATGACCCTAATTTCATAATGGCCATAGTGAGTACGAAAGGCGGTTTTCGGAATGTCTTGCTCATTTACACATAGCTGGTGATATCCGGAACGTAAATCAATCTTCGAAAAACAAGTAGCACCTTGAAGTTGATCAAACAAATCATCGATTCGAGGGATAGGGTAGCGGTTCTTAACCGTAAGCTTGTTGAGTTCCCTATAGTCGATGCATATTCCAAAAGGCGGTTTTCGGAATGTCTTGCTCATTTACACGTAGCTGGTGATATTCGGAACGTAAATAAATCTTCGAAAAACAAGTAGCAGCTTGAAGTTGATTAAACAAATCATCGATTCGAGGGATAGGGTAGCGGTTCTTAACCGTAAGCTTGTTGAGTTCCCTATAGTTGATGCACATTCCGAACGATCCATCCTTCTTTTTCACAAAAAGGATGGGTGCACCCCATGGTGACGTGCTTGGGCGTATAAAGCCTTTATCAAGCAACTCTTGAAGTTGGCTAGATAGCTCGCGCATTTCAGATGGTTCAAGGCGATAGGGAGCTTTTGCGACAGGTGTAGCACCGGGAATGAAATCAATACAAAAATCAATATCAAGAGTAGGGGAAACCAGGTAACTCTTCGGGAAAACTTTAGGAAAATCACATACAACTGGAACGTATTTCACAGTTGTCTTCTCGTTCTTCGTCTCCACAATATGGGCTAGGAAAGCGATGTATTCCTTGCATAAATACTTATTCGCTTGGATATACAACATAAGCTTCAACTCTTTTGAGGGTACCTCGTCATAAACATGTAGCTAATCACCATTTGGAAGAGGAAAGCGAATCATTTTATCATGAAAAAAAACTTCAGCACGATTCTTACGAAGAAAATCCATGCCTACTATGATGTCAAAACTACCTAGTTGCATAGGTATGAGACCTACCATGAAACGGTGATTGTTGAGGTCGAGAGTACAATCACGTAAAATGGATTTAACAGTAACAGTTCTACCGGTGGCGACTTCAACATCGAATGTCTTTGGGAGTTTAGTGCGTTCACATTTTAAATGCTTTTCGAATTCAAACGATACAAAACAGTTATCAGCTCCAGTATCAAATAAGCAAGAAGCATAAATATCATTAACGAGGAATGTACCATTTACCACGTTGTTGTCATTCTGAACTTGTCGATGGTTGATGTTGAAAGCTCTTCAACACACAGCTTGTGGTTGTTTTTGTTGTGGTGCCTGTGGCTGCTGCTGTTGCGGCTCTTGTTTCACGACGAGGTGTGGGCAAACATTGCTGAAGTGGCTTGGATCGCCATAAGTGTAGCAAGAACGTGCATGAGCGACCGGTGCTTACGGTATCGGTTGAACTGAGGAGCGCGGGGTGGAGCTGGCAGTGCTGCGAGGGTTGAGGAGCTTGCTGACGAGGGCCTGTGCGACAGTTGATGGTGAAGTGACCATAGCAGTTAAAGTGGATGCAGAAACGACAGTTGCCTCCAACTGCATGGTAATAGGTGCACTTAGGGCACTGAGGATGGTTTCCAGTATACGCGCCCTTAGCAGATGGTGCGTTGGGAGTAGTAAGCTGGTGAGGCTAGGAGTTGACTGCACTACCGCGCAATTCTTGCTTGAATTCTTTCGCTTGCAACCCTTAGACTTGGAGATTTGAGATGGTGTGGTGTTCGCACTTGGTTAAACTGTGGCTTGGCTAAGACTCTTGGTTGGGACCTTGAAAGTTCCAGCCAAGACTCGTTTATCATTGATTTTGGTGGCTAGCTGATAGGTTTCCTTGATAGTTGTTGGTTTCATTGCATGAACAAAATCAGCGACACAATCTAGGAGAGCGCGGAGATATTTCTTGATAGCTTTCTCTGTCGTATCAAATTGACTTGGACAGATGATACTCAGATGCTTGAATCGGGCGGTGAGACCTGCGTTGTCACCCCCAATCTGTTTGATGTTCCAGAACTCGTCTTCCAACTTTTGAACTTCGTGGGAGGACATAATTCCTTGATCATGAGCTCACTTAATCCCTCCAAGAAAGTCCATAGCCTGTGGCGCTTAGCGGTCCACCAGTCAAGTGCCCTTGACTGAAATACACCAGTAGCATTAACAGTGCGGAGGTTCTCAGGATATCCGCTTTGGCGAAAAGTAACCTCGATTGAGTCGAACCACTGGAACATTTTGTTGGGACCATCTTCGCCTGTGAAGGTCATAGGACTGCAAGCTTTGAATTGTTTGAAGTTGAACGAAGTTTTCAGTGCGTCGTTCTTGGAATCGATGGAGGAGTTGCTACTGACACCATGAATCTCATTGACAATCTGAGGAATCACCTTAGCCATCCTTGGCTACGAGAGAGGCGATTCATTTGTCGGCGTTGTTTCACTGAAAGGTCTTGCGAGTGTGAGATCCCATGGAAGCCATCTATACAAGGATGTTGGATGAGATTTGATTGTAACGGGTTTTGTTTAAAAGTTTTGTGTTTCATGCAACATATTTTATTATTATTCACGTAGGGCATAAAACCACGTAGTCACATAGGCACATAAACACTTCATCACATATTTTGCACGTATTCACATAATTCACATAAACACATATTTTGCACGTATTCACCTTCATTAAATCATGGGTAGTGCGTTGAGATGTGCATAATATAGTGTAATATAAGCGAGTAATACAACGCATGAGGACATGCGCGTGAGAGAGTTGTGCGTCTTAGTTTGTTCGCGATTAATTAGCGTTTTAGATTGCGAGAGCTGTGTGAGTTATGCATGCGCTTGTAGAGCGAGAAATCAATAAAGCGTAAAAGTTTAAAATTCACAAATTTAAAACACATAAACGTGATATAATTCGATGATGTATAAAAGCGACGAATGTAGGCTTAAAATCAACGGACCGTCCTGGGTTTTGAGACATCGACTACCCAAAGTGATTTGACTATTCCCTTGAGTTCGGACACGCGCTTTGGCCAAATAGACAAATGCCCTCGGCATTTATCCTTCCAGTTACGACGCATTCAGAGTCAGTGAAGAATCAAGACTTTGGTGATAGTGAAAATCGAAGAGTGGAACTAGTCGTTAAGGTGCGGGCTTCACCCCTATCTTAACAACTTTGTACCAAAACTGTGGTTGTTCTCACCGAACGAATCGGGAGTCCCACTAGATAGAAATGGAGATTTCCGTCGAGATATGGATATCACTCCTAACTCAACGAAATTATCTCGTGCAGAGAATAATACCGAGATGAGTGATCTTATCGAGAGTTCTTGGTTTTCACACCTAATCTCGACTCAATCACTCGTTTGTGTTATACGAGCGTCTTCAAGCGTGTATTGTGGTAGCTTTAGGAAAAGCATATATAGTTTAGTTAACAGGGCTAGATCAGAAACAGAACTAGAAAAATTCAGTTGTTTCGGTCGAGAAACTGTTCAATTTGTATGAATTGCTCTCTTCGTACGAGGTGACTACCCTTCGTGCGAGGAGGCTCACTTTGTACGAATGATCCAATTCGTACGAGTTAGTTTAATTCGTACGAAATGGTCCAGTTCGTACCGATAGTCTATTTTGGTGCTTAGACTATAGACTAGGCCGAATCATGCAGTTCTACCTAATTCCCTATAGTTATGGCTCTGATACCAATCTGTCACACCCCAACCGATGGCGGAATCATCGGGATGTGGCACTAAGCGACGAGATTGCTCGAGAGATTCCATAATGACTATTTTGTGAAAATAATTAATCAAATTCCAGTTTCATACAAGATAGTAAAAAATGGAATACATTGTCTCAAACAATTAAGCAAAACATAAATGAATTAGGCGAGTATCTAAAATCCTAATCCATTTCCAGTATACTTCCATCCACCTTTTACATACGTTAAAATAAAAGTCAATACAAAGTACAAACATGTAAGGGTGAGTACACAGGTTTAACATAAATAATAGTAATAAAGCGTTTCGCATAACAAGCATGTACTAATGTAATCATGTGAACAAATATGCTATTTATCATTGATACTAGCTAACCAACAAACCGAGAGTGAGTTTGGGCATCATGAGTCCACCGAAGTGTCCACGTACGTTAAGTAAAGAGAGAACGTCGCGTCTTTCTTCGAGTTAACTGCTTGCGTCTTCGTGCGTCCGGAAATGAGTTTTTGCTTGAAACGGATGTGATTTCGAGTCCATTTCAGGCATGTTTTGACACCGTTTCGTCCCACTATCTAGTGAATGAAACATTTGTTAGTTTTAGTCTGATTTAGTGTAAAAAATCAAGTTTAAAACAGTTTTCTTAGAGCTACACACTGGGGAAGTCGAAATAACAAGATGTCTAACTTGGGAAGCTAAGGCTATGCCCAATATACTCGTTTAAGTGTGGATCCAAGGTAAAAATAGAAGTTTTATGTAAAAAGATGAAGATTTTCATAAACAGAAAAAGTTAGATGAAATCGATGATAATCTTGCGCAAATCGTTGTAGAAATCGCTGTGTTTTGTGTAAAATGAATTGTTACTTACTTGGAATACAAAGAATACGAGTAGAAAAAGGTTTTGTGCGAAGTGGCAGCAAGAGGAGAACGTGTGAGGGAGTGTGGTATTTATAGGAGAGGAGATTGGTGGGATTGGTGGCAATTCGAATGAATTGAGCAATTTGTACGAGTTGACCAGATTTGTGCGAATTGTTTCCAATTCAAGCGTTGGTTGTTCGTTTGATGTTTTCGTTCGTATTAGTTAATTTTGTTAAGCGTTCTAGCGAGGCATTAAGCATTGTGAGCATTTAAGCGAGCATAAAACATAATAAACATGTAAAGCATATAAACACACAACATAACATAACCAATACTACTATCCGTGTTTAGTTTGCATTGCGATAAGCGTTTGAGTGGTAAGCGTTTCGATTTGTATATATGCGTGTGATGAAAATGTATTTAGCATAACATTAACCCTTGTTACCTTGGAATCTCAGAGTATAAACGGTTACAACTAGAATAAATGGTAAAATAAGAACAACCGAAAAGTCAGGTTGTTACAAGAACACCATCATATATGGCCATTTTACCATAACTTCCTAACAACCATTCGTGGGGGGTTTTGACTAAATTTTTCATGAACTATTAGCATCTAGTTTTCATTTAGGCATTTTATCAAACACCTTATGGGCATAATTCTTACGCTATTCTTATTAGCTTAATTAGTCAACTTCCTTCCATCTCATTACATCTCAACCCTTTCGTACTTCTAGTAACCACCAATTAACATGTAATTTCAGTTTATCATGACTATTACATTCAGTTATTACACATCAATTTGGGGTTTTCCACATTTAGCTTAAAAACTTACTTCACTTCATACTAAATAATTCACCTAAACATGTCACATATCAATTACTTCACATAATCAACAATAATTGTAGCCATAAAACACTTCTACAATCTTTAAAACTCATCTTTATAGTAGCAAATCACTAAATCCTCTTAATTCATGGATTCTCTGAACTAGTAATTCTCACCAAAAGTGAAATTACAATTTACCTTAAGACTGCTTGATGTTAGACAATCAAAATTCTCCAACATGCAAAGGAATCACCTTGATTTTCCCCTTTGATTTGCATATTTTTTTTGTGTTTGATAGTTTGGAAGAAGGTTTCACCCTTCTCTATCTCCCCGGATCGATATACACACATATGTGTGTATATTGATAAAACAAAATCATCTTTTCATCATTAAAGTTTACTACTTATTCACTTTCAACCCTTGTATTTTATTAGTTGCTTTATTTGGTTCAAAACCCACTTAACAAAGCTAGTAATTAACTAGTATTTTTTTACTAGGTTAAAACATTCCTAATTATTATAAATCATGATAGTTGTTGGTTTAAGCATAATAATTGAATTTAGTATTTTTGGGTTGTTACAATTTTGCTCGGCACTGTGTTATATTTTGTGATCCATTATGTCTTTGTACCCTTCTCATTTTTAAGAGACTTTGTAGAATAACTTTACCCTATTTATAAACTCTACTTTGTAATCGTATTATGTGAAAAATGTGTTTAATGCATAGACAATAGACATTGAATAAAAAGTTACTTTTAAACTATTAAAATAACTTAATAATGTTTAACATATGTTAGACAAACTATTTAATCACATGTTATCAATAATGTTGTGAAAAAAAGTGTTTAGATATTTGTAAATTGTAAATTAGACATGTGTCAAAATCATGTTTCATGAGCTATTCGTCTTTGGATTTTAGAATTAATGTTTAGATTATTGTGTTTTTTTATTTAGCATTGTGTATTTTCTATATTTGCGTCTCTGTGTTTTTTTGCGGTTCATTTTGTCTTTTTTAATTGACATTGTGTTATATTTCTCGGCTTTGTGTTATATTTTGCTTGACATTATGTTATATTTTTCGATCCATTGTGTCTTTGTACCCTTCTCATTTTTAGGATATTTTGTAGAATATTACCCTATTTATAATGTAACAACCCTCAATTTTTTTCCTAACGACATGTGATCGAAACCCGTACGCGCGCAACCTAAACTGGAACAAAAGATAAAAAAAATTAAGTTTTACTGCTCTTCGCGTGTCGCAAAAGGATCCTTGAAGCCTATCGTGTGGCGTGACAGGGTAAAGTGCAGCCGGAGACACGTGTCGCCACATGTCAAGCCTACGTGATGGCAAGGCTGACCTAAGACCTACCCGACTCCGTTGGGTGTCGCGCAAGATCCTTCTTTGGCTGTCGCGTGGTGCGACGAAGCTGAAAATCAGCTATAAATAGAGCAGAACTTGGACATTCAAATTGCTCATTCTTCATACCCGACTTCTAAATTCTCGAATCTCTGCTTCCTATACGTGTATTAAACCATATATCGCCAAGATACCCTATCCGATAGATCAAAAAACCAACCAACGAACGCCAAAACTCTGCCTGAATAAGGTGAGTCTTTGTTAACCTACGTTGAGGTTTTGATCTCGTGATTATTGTTAGGTTTGATTCGATTTTACACTATAGACTGTTAATTATCTGAAGGCTTAGAACTATAGACTTACAAGGTAAGATATTCACTTTTTCCTCACAACAATGTAAATGTTTTCCAAAAACCCTAAATGTTTTTCCAGTTTTACATTACATTTATAAGGATTAAGTCTTTGTATTCTTACAGAAAAACTATTGTCAGTATGTGGGGTTTGTATACAATACTTGGTAAGCGTTGCTATTGGACATAATGGGTCAATAGTGATATGACCACAGTCACAGATCCGATCGAGTGACAAATACCAGTGGGTAGCTGTAAGATATAAACAATGTAAAAAATCTTAATACTGTAATTGTAAGATTGCATCATTTTGTACAAATGAATACACTATTAGTATTTCCCGTTGGTCAAATGTTTTTAAACATGTTTTAGGTGAATTTACTGTAAATCTGAATAAGAGTTGCTATGCGACACCAAAGGCTTAAAGGAGTGGCTTGTTTTATCAATTGAATAAATAAACGTTGTTTTATGGTTTATCCCCAATTCAAAGTTTTTCTGTAAAACGTAGGTTTTATCCCTATTTGTTATAAATAAATTCCGGTGTTTATAGACTCTAATGTTTTACCTAACGCAACGATTCTAATGAAATTTCCGCTGCAATGTTTTCAAAATAACCATCGGTACCACTCGAAACGTTACGGCTCCCGTCTAGGATAGAGGCGGGGGTTGTGACGTATAAACTCTACTTTGTAATCATTTTATGTGAAGATACGTTTAATGCATATTTGACATTGAATAAAAAGTTATTTTTAATCAATTAAAATTATTCAATAATACCATGTACAAAAAAAATGTCTTTACGTATTTGTAAATTGTAACTATACTTTGATTTTATATATATTGTTGTATGTAATAAAAATAATTTATAAATAAATATAAAATTAGACACGTGTCAACACCATGTTTTACGTAATCAATTTTTACTGCTTAATCTCTCAATGAAGCTATATAAAGAAATGCTTTATAAATTAGTAAAAGTAACTTCATTCTATTATAAAATTATTAATTTCTTTTTTATCCATTTTTAACATAATAAATTTATCATTAGTTATAAAATATTTTAATCGTCATGTATAAATTGTTAACATAGATCATCATTTTATAATAAGTAACCGATAATTAAATTTGTATAAAAATAACAAATTTAATTTATGATATACCAATAATTTTATTTTTAGTCATTTTCATTATTTATAAGATACAAAAGAATAAAAATAATATTATTTATATACATCATATTATTATATATAATATATATTACGTAATTTCGGTCATACGAAGAATATATATTTATGTATTACATATTTTTCAGTATTTAACCCGTGTAATACACGGGCTTTATGATATTTCAGTGTTGCTTATTAACATATGTTATTTTTGTGAATATTGTGTGAACTGTCATATGGTAATAAAACTACGTAATTTATATGAAGTTTCTTACATATTATATAATTATATCGTTTCTATTATGCAACCTCGTATAATACACGCGTTTATAATTTATTTAAAAAATAATAATATAAAATATTAATTTTCGGGTTGTTATAATCACCATCTTCAATTGTTATTGTAGTTATTGTTTGATTAATCTTCAGGATGAGATGGAAATGACAAAAGCAACCATCGATTTTCTAATGTCATCTTCTTTGGTCGTTTAACATCCACGAACCGTATGATTTTTCATCTATACTTTATATCTCTTCAAATGACTTGACTTTTTTCTTACCTTATTTAGGAATCAAACTATGTTACGTCTTATGCTTAATGCTAAACTCTAAACAAAATCACCAACCTAATTATTTTTAACTGATCAGCCTTACAATAAGTGGGGGCCTTGTGTGCTTGATCAACATAAACAAATTTAAATACTTATATTTATAGGGGAAATGCCACATAAATATAATCAAGTTTATGAGTTGTTCTAATTAAATCATCCAAACTTTTGTTATCTCTCTAAAATACCTAAACTTTAATTTAGTGTATTAATAGTATGTACTTATCGAGTCACCAGGTTATTTGTATTATTTTTTGTTTTTTTTACTCTCTTTTAATGTTTATATATGGATATATTTATGAGTCAAAATTACAAATACCATTATATTATGAGTAAAAAATCGTATTCAGATCTAAGAGTTCGTCGGCGGAGGTCTGGATTCCGATGGAACTGGTTCGCCGGTTAACTCGAACAACCACTGGCTTCTTCTAGTCTTCTAGAGGAGTAGAAGAAATGGAATATGGGGTGCAGTGGATAGGGCTAGCTGGAGCGCTGTAGATGAATCCTCCATCGTAGGAGTACAACGGTCCACGGAAGGGACTGGTCGGAGCACTAACGTAAGGAGTAAAACCGGTATTATCCATGTCGTCGGAGAATGTGAAATGTACATCAGGTTTTGTGCTTCCATTGTTGTTGCAGGTGGTAGAGATTAGTGGTATGACGGTGGCGATGCGGCGGTGAAGGAGGGTGTTAAAAAGTATGAACAGACGCGGTAGTAACATCTCAAGTGATGGATTTTAAATTATTGAATTGCTACAGACTAGTATCAGATCTGAATTCTAAAGTGCTTGCCTTGTATTAATATAAGGGTGGATGTATCACACATCCCTCCAAAGTTATCTACACATCCCCTAATCCTATAAGAGTTTTATTGCCCAATACGCCTAATAAATGGCCCATCTATACACCCCTTATAGTGTTATACGCCTCTCATTCTCAGTCCCCTCATTTAATGGCAATCATTGAGTGTCAGCCAATGATTTCTTAATGATTGGCACCTTTTATATGAATAAAAGGGTGGGGTTAATGGTTGAAAATTTGAGAAGATAGTGAAATATTATTATAAATAAAATTAATTAGTATAAAATATTTCTTAGATATTTTATATAATAAGGTATTATAAAATAAATGTATTTATAAAGTTTTTAGAAAGTTTTTTATTTAGTATAAAAACAATTTGTATGTATCAAAGTTTTATTTATTAATTATTATCAAAAACTTCTTAGAATTTTTTGGTAAACAAAGGTTATAAAATATATCAAGTTTTAATTTGTTTTTTAATTTATTAAGAAACTACATATTTTTATATAAAATGTGGTTTTAAAAAATTGTATGTTATAAAATGACAAATATTTTATTTATAAATTGTGGTTTTAAAAAAATTGTAGGTTTAAAAAAATTGTGTTTCACTTATCATTTTCATAACGCAACAAGAAACGTAATTCAAAATGAAATTGAGCATCGGTTTATATTATAACCCAAAACATGGCACTTTCATACAAAATGTAATAAAAAGATAACCTAAACCCTAAACCCTAAACGTTAATCGTTACATATTATTGAATTCGCGTACGGCTTCGATGATATCAAGAGTACACCGGGGTGTTGCTAAGACCACATCAAGAGCTCAGCCAGTGGGTAGTGTTGCTACCCTAGGTTCCAAGGGCTCTGATGCCATCAAGACTACATCGGGGGTGTTACTAAAACGACATCAAGAGCACACCCAATGGAGGTGGTTGGGGCAGTGGGTGCGGGAGTCGGCTTCATTACCCACTACCACTATGGTGCGTCCCTCGGCATGAATCTGAAATAGGTACGCGGGGACGCCTTTGAATCTGAAATGGGTAAGCAGTGCACTTCTCCCTAAGGATTACGCGGCCACCACCGTCAAAACACCGACTTTCGATATCCTGTTAAGAACGATTGGTTAAAGTGTTAGACTCGATATTCGAAATTGTATTATTTTTAAAGAAAATAATAAACAAATCTGATAACTACCACACCACCACCCACCACGGCACCACCATAGCCCACCACCACCCACAAAAACCTCCACAACGACCACCCGCCACTGCCACAAGCCGACCACCCGCCACCATAGCCCACTACCACGACCACCACAGCCCTACCACCCACAACCCACCATCACCAAAGCCACCACCCACAACCCACCACCACCTTACCACAGCCACCACCCACCACCACCTTACCACAGCCAACCGCCACAAACCACCACCCTCAACCGCTACCAAAGCCTACCACCACCACCAAACACCAATTTATCCACAACCTACCACCATAATCCACCATGAAACACCACCATAAACCTCCACCGTCCACCACCACAAACCACCATGAAACACCACCATAAACCTCCACCGTCCACCACCACAAACCACCATGAAACACCACCCCAACCACCTTCAGCCATATCAACCAACCTAACAACCACCCCAACACCACCGCAAACAATAACAACCACCCTAACACCATCACAAACGGCCATAGTAACCACCAAAAAATTAAAACATCAAATATGGAAAACGAGCTAACCTTGAATACTCCAACCGTATCAAGTGATACGAGAGAGAGAACAATACGAGAGACAAATAACCCGTTCGTGTGTGTGTACTTCCGGGTCATCATGGTGTGGTCCAAGAATTTGCTTTAGTGGTCCAACTTTGCATATCCGGATGTAAATGTGGTTTGTAGCTAAAAGGGGCAAGAATACACATGTATAGGCCTCTCATAGTGCAATGAGGGGCGTATAGATCTACATTTTCTGACCACTTTTTCGTATTTATCAAAAAGTTGTCAGCTTTTCAAAACCTATACGACTCTCATTGCACTATGAGGGCGTATACAAGTATTAATTTCTAAAAGTTGTGTCTTTACGTCCCTCATTGTACAATACGGAGCATATGTCAAAAAAGGTTGTCAGAAATCGTACTTGTATACGCCTCCTATTGCCCTAGGAGAGGCGTTTTGATGTTTTTTTTCTTGAAAAGATGCAGTACGTATTAGAAAAGTTGTTGTATCCGTATCCATCTTCACATCAACCATGGTTCTTTGCAGATGTGGTAGGCAAGCTTCACTCAAAACATCTTGGACCGAAACTAATCCCGGACGTCAATTTTACACCTGCTCTCAATTGGTATGCATTTTAAGAAGTATTTTTTAACACTTATAAACATTAACTCGTCTTTTGTTTCAGTGTTCTAAATGCAAATTCTTTTTGTGGCACCATCCTCCATTATGTAATCGGTCAAGTCAAGTCATTAGAGGGCTGTTGGATACGAAGGTTGTGCTTGAAAACGAAGTCATCCTTTTGAGAGAGGAGGTCCGAATGTATAAAATGCAAGTGGCAGAAATGGAACATAATCGTTCAAGGGCCGTTCGTCGGAGGGAAAGATGTTTGATAATCTCTTGGATTTTTTTGTGTTGTTTGTCTTTGTGTTTGTCATTGCCACTATTTAGGTTTATGCAAGTTCTGTAATCGAATGTAATGGCTCTCATATTTTGTGTTTTATCGAAATGTTATGTATTGAGAGTATATTTGATGAAATTTGCTTTAAACGTAATACTACAATTAAACAATTTTAAGTGTTACAACGAAACCTACTCTACGTTTATATATCCCTTCTTCGTTGACTTCTATTACTACCTAGTAACGCCCTACCCTGTGCAATACGTGACATGTACATTGTCTCCCATTCCATAGCTTCCGTACTTTGGTATATACTCCATAGCCCATTCAGTACTAGCATTGGGCAATCATCTGTTAACTTAACCATGATGAAGTGGCCACCTTCCACATAAGCAATCGATAAAACAGAATGGTCTGGGTAGACCTCCAGACCATCGAACATGGGGAAGTAAGTTTGACAAACACCGTTGCTTAAATGCTGAACAATCACACTAAATTTCTGAGCCACCAACAATCCCGTGTAGGGCATGAACATCCAACATGCAGTTGGTGCAGGTTCCACGTTCAACCAATTTATTGATCGATATACCACATTGTAGCACCCCTTATCAAAAGAGTCGAGAATACGCCTCCACTGTTCCTTGTTTATGAACATCTCGTCGAGTATCTGCTGGCGGACCCACATCCACTGATTCTGCTCCAACCCCAAACCCATATCTATGGATCGAAATCCACAGTTACCGTCCAGTTGGGCATCTTCCATATGTGTTATGTATCTCCGGTACATAGTTGGAAGCCAATCCGTAAAACGATCGATCATGGTTTGTACCTATAATTGGAAAAAACACATAGTGGGAAATCTAAATAACGGAAATAAATGTATGTATGTTTGCTTGTATGTATGTTTGTTTGTATGTATGTATCTATGCATGTATGTATGTATGTATGTATGTATACATGTATGTATGCATACACGTACCTATCCCCCACCAACAGCGGAAAATGTTCATTTGGCTTCGGAATTGTATTTTTAGCTTTATTTTTCTTTGAACGACTACGTTGCACAAACGGCTTTTGAGTGTCCACTCTCTTTTGAGTGTGCTCGTTCCTTTGTGATTGGGTTTGGGTATCTTTACGCCTAGCAACCTCCTCCCTTTGTTGTTTTGCTTTCGTAGATGGGCTCCCCCGAGTATCTTGTTGTACCTCAGGCGATTCATGGTCAGTCATACTTGGATCCACAACCGCTTTTATCTTCGACAACATACTTTTTAACACTATCGGTGGTTGCGCCTGTAGTTGTTGTGTGACCCTATCCATTCCCGCGCGAAGATCACAACCGTCTTGCTCATCTTTTTCTGTCAAAAAATCAAGCTTGGTCCAGAATCTGTCTATCGAGGAAAGAGGAATTTTGCAATCTGTATTTAAATAGTCATAGTTAAAACCCATTGATTATATACAAATTAAAATGATATATCTATTTGTAGTTGATATATTACATATGAAGAATAGTAAGAGGCGGAAGCCTATTTTATTACCTGTATTTTCCCACCACTCCATCTGATAAGCACATGGCAAGCCACAACCTGTAAAAAGCTGATGGCCACAAGTCCCCCCCTGCCGCCTGCAACGCACGTAGCTTTTTCCTCTCGACAAGCAACAAGTCTAGCGCTTTTTGGGAAACATTACCGCGTATGTTATAAAAAATGGTATTTTGTGGTCCCCCAATTGCACGGACCGACTTTCCTGAAAGCTGAGGTTTATTTGTATGCGCTGAGACTGAACAACTTTGTCAACAAGCCACACAAGTCTATGAAGCGAGCAATTTTGCCCCTTAACATATCTTTTAAACTTAGCATGCTGGCTTTCAACTCTGTTTGTTGTGTGTTGACCAAAGTTAGGGACCGTGTTAGTCCATGCTGAAACAAACTTTTCTTTGTACTCTTTCAGCCATACATTATACAAATAGTCCAAAAATTCTAAAAAACAAAAAAATAATTATTTGTAATGTTAGCATGTATATATAGTTGCATAAACGTATGTAAACTAATATAATATGTACCTGATCGATGGTCGTCTATCAGTCGCGTATAGAGCCGCTCAAAGTTATAATTGTATAGCGTCGGAGTGGGAGAAGCACACAGTCAAGACCAAGAAAGCTTGAATATTTTCCAGTCTTCATCTGTAAATTTTGCCCGACAGGGTTTTAGAATATTCTGTGAGATGTGCCACCTACATAACAGTTTTGAAGCTTTTGGGAATACTGTATCGCAGGCTTTCATCAAAGCTTGATCCCTGTCTGTTACTATTACACGTGGCTCCATACACTCTACCAACAATTCTTTGAGCCTCTCTAGAACCCATATGAAGTTATCCTGTTTTTCTTTAGAGACAGACGCATGAGCCACACAAAAGGACTTGTGTGTCGATGTCACACCTACAACTTGTATAAACGGAAGTTTATACTCATTCGTTTTGTAGGTAGCATCAATCATCAACACATGTGAGAATGCACGGCACATTACGTATGAGTCCCGATGAACGAAAAATACATCCTCGACCGCATTTGTAGAAGGATTCACGCTGGTGAAATAAGTTTACATTTCTTCTTTCAACATCATCTCCAGTATCTGCATTGGTGTTCGATCGCTGTACATTTTGAGTTTAATCTTTTTTATCGCGTTTTGTACGTCTAGTAGAATGCACACTGTAACGCTCCGCGTTTCTATACTTTCTATATTTGGAAACCTTGTATCGTACTTCTATTTTTAGTAAGCGTTGTATCTTGTATTCGTCTTTCGTTGTAAATGTTGTAAACCGAGACTTGGATTGTAATGAGAAACTCGTATTTTACCCATATTATGTTAATCATAATCCTGTTACACTTATACTTGTTCATACTTTAAACATGTAAACATATTCGTGGTACTCTCAATCGTAAACGTAACTTGCAAACATGGTATGTATGCGTAATCGAGACTTAAACGTGAAACTTGTAATCGTTAAACTAAATTCGTTACGAAAATATAATTACCTATTCATTTATTAAGTTAATTAATTAAATTAATTAATTAAATTAGTTAATAAAATTAATTAATTTCTTTTTACAAAAAAATTAAAATGCTAATTTATATATATATATATATATGTGTGTGTATACATATATATATATATATATATATAACATTTTGAATTTAAATGTTAATATATCTTCTTTAATAAAGTCCAAGGTTTAAAGTGTAATTATTGGATTCTTGAACTTCAGGGGCCTTTCCTGCCAATTGTGAAACTGAATTATTGAGTTTTGATTAAAAATAAAAAGAAAATAATAATAATCAAACAAAACCGGATCCGCGGGACTCGAACCCGGGACCTCCGGTTCAACATGCAAGCACCTTAACCACTCCGCCACTCGCCATCAATCAGAAGTAACCTGGGAACAAAAGCCTTATATGCTTTGTTCCCGGTCGAGCTGAAAGGCAACAAGCGCGGACAGCAGCCCTTTTGGGCGGGTTTTTTTTTATTTTTTTTGTGTTTTTGAGGCCTTTAATACTCACTTAAACCCCACCTAACTAACCCTAATCCTTCCCCTATAAAACCCACCTCTAATCCAAGCATTTTTACACTTTAATCTCTCTCAACAAATCACCTCAAGATCCTTGCAACATCAGATTTTCGAGCAGATTGTATACCTCTTACTAAAGTGAGTGTAACTCACTCATTTCTTAATGAAATCACTCCATTCTTTTTCCTACTTGCTTGGATAAACTTTGGGTTGAATTCCTAGGTTTCTCCATGGAGAATCCAGACCTGGAAATGCCCCAAAATGTCCACAAACTTTCTGTTTTGTCTAAACTTTTATCAAACTTGTGTTTTAACTTCAACAAACTTGTGTTCTTGTGCTTACAATCAAGCTTATGATTAGTAAAGCCTAACCAAGCTTGTTAACATGAATTAAGGGCTGTTTTAACACCCTAAACTTTCTGTTTTTGAAGAGCATTGAGCTCACAAGTGATGCAAGTTCTTAAACTTGTTCATGTGTGTCCACCAAGGAAGCTTGGGCTATCCTAACTTGAGACCACACATCACTTGATGATTTTTCATCAAGATCCCAAGATAGTTTGCTAGACTTAAAGTGTCACAACCCCACAAAGCCGTTGACGATTGTCCTCGTGTGCTCGTCGGGTTGTTGAATACTTGGCTACTTGGTATCTAGATGACACCTTATCATTCTTGTCTTTACATTCTTGTATAGTATATAGTTCTTGTACCCTCCTTGTTACCAATGGTAACTTGTGTAGTGGTGAACATAATCCGAGGTTCAAAGTGGATGGTTTAACCTCCCACCTCATACTTGACATACATGACACTAGAGGTTACAAAGTGGATGGTTCATCCTCCCACCTCCTACATGATTATAATGATATATATATATATAACTATATTATAATTCTAAAACCGAAACCTTGATAATGAACTTATAATCACCTATCAAGTTATTAAGTTTAACACAAAAGTATGTAATTCCTTGTCACGATTCTAATAGGCCCCGAACCTATGAAATCACACCCAAACTCGTAAGAGTTACTATAGTGTCAAGAACGAGTGTTACATCTTAGTGAATACTTTCGTATCATAATACTTTATCAAACATATTTTTTTTATCATGCTCGAATACTCCTAATCTCCCGTTGAAACTCTATACTCATACGCCTCGTTTCCTCTTGTAGGATAATTCGGCGTCATCCTCGAACCAACGTCTTCACGGGTTGTCAAGTGTAGAAAAGACTTAGCAAAACCGTGAGTACACTCGACCCACTTTGTTTATAACACTTTCCGGGTGTAACATGTTTCCATATACAAAATCACGAATACTTAAACTTTATGAAACACACAAACGATCCCATACACATGAAAGCTTGAATCTTATACTTGATGCTTGTCTTGGATATTTGTATTGCTATGCTTTAGTCATTAACTATTTTTAGCCTTCGTTTGACATGCCTAGCGCTATAGGAATTCACGCATCCACCTCCATCGTGTTATTCGTGAGCTCATGTTAAAACATCGTGATTGCGTTAAGGGTTTGATTATTAGTATTGCATGCCTTGATATTGCTCTTGTATAGATTTGGTTGCCATGAGGATTGTTTAAACTTATTCGTATACGTATGCTATGCCTAAACTTGTGTACTCGCCTTTGCTTTCGCATTGACATTATTTTAAAACATGTTACAGGTTGAAGGAGATGATGCTTTGAAAACAATATAGCAAGGACTAGATACACACAAATTAGACGTTAGGTTTAATGTCGATGTGTCAATTTTGTTATGACTTTGCAAATGTTGTATTGTTCTTTGTTTTGTTACATTGATGTATTTGACAATTCTTATGAAATGAAATATGGTTTGATTAATTATTGTCACTTAATAATGTTGTGAGCAATGAGCAATCTCGTTTTCGTCTCATCCCGATGTTTCCGCCATCGGTTTGGGTGTTACAGATTGGTATCAGAACCATAACTATAGGGAATTAGGTAGAATTGCCATGTTCGACCTAGTCTATAGTTCTAAGTACCCGTTGTGACCATTCTTGATTATGCTTAAAACTTTATGCTTCCTACTTTGCTTCTCTCTTTCCTTTTGGTCTTAATACATATACATGGTGTCTTCCTAAGACACTTTTACACAATACACGTTTGGATGCTTGAAGACACTCGTAATATAAACGAGACGACTTCACTAAAATAGGTGTGAAAACCGCAATTTGGTGAACGACTCTCAATCCGCTATACTTATTCTTTTTGCACGCAATTATGCCATCGAGTTAGGAGTGAAATCCAAACCTTGATGGAAAATTTCCAACTCAAAACACTAGTGGACCCTTACCAACGAATCGGAATTTGCTCTTCGTTTGGTAAGTACCAACCACACTTAGGGTACGAAATCGTCAAGTTAGGGGTGAAACCCGCACCTTGTCGATTAAGTACCATTCCTTGATTTTTGCTCTCGCCAAAGTCTCGATTTTCCGATCGGTTAGAGACGTGTAGTAACTGGAAGGGTAAAATGTCGTTAGTCGCTTCTCGACGAGAGCATTTTACCTATAGGCCAAAGCACGTTTCTCTAATTCGAAAAGATCTTCGATTCACTTTGGAATTGTCGACGATTCTCTACCCGAATCATTCCCATGTTTTACGAGCCTATTCTTCTTATGTGACTCAAATTTTATGTGTTTTACTTGTTACCTCGTTCATTTCAAACCGTTACACACTCGTACGTTTATCGCAATCAAAAACAATACTAATCCTCGTGAACAAACTAAATTTATACTCTTTATTTATATTCATACGTGAGTATACATGTTATACTTGTTGAACTCATGCAAACTATGTGAACCATACTTGATGAACACATGCTTCTTATGTGAAACTTATGTGAACTTTATTCATACTCATGCATGCAAAACCTATTTTCTTTATTACAATCAAGTCTCATGCTTTTGTCTTGTTTACAATCTCTAGATGCCTCCTTTCCGTAACTCGTTGAACTGCCTCAAGAAGTCCAAGAAGACGAATTCCCAGAAGGAATCCAACAACGAGGACTCGATATCGAAGCAAGAACTGATTGGGCTCGTTTCGGAGAAAATGGTCGGGCAATTGGCTAAGATCATACCCGACATTGTTAGCCAAATCCACACCATACACGCCGAAGCCACACCTAAATCATCCGCTGATTCCAAAGCCGAGACCCCCAAACCATCTTACCAATTCAAGCATTTCATGGCTTGTAAACCAGTGGAATTCACTGGCATGGACGGTGTTACCGCCATGATCAATTGGTTTGATTCAATGGAGCTTATCTTCCTTCAGGGCGGCTGCCCTGAGGAACTCCGAACCCTTAATGCCACCGGGGTCTTCCGCAAAAGAGCCCTCGAGTGGTGGACCACCGAACGAAACCCGTGTGGAAACGAAGCAGCCCATGCGATGACTTGGGAAGAGCTTAAGGAGCTCATGAAGGAGCAATTCTGTTCTCCCATGAGACCCAGAAACTTGAAAACGAGTTCTGGAATCTCACACAACAGGGGAGCGATGCTGAAGGATTGATTGCGCGCTTTAAACAGTTAAGTATCATTTGCCCTGGGCAAGTCGATACTGTTCCCAAGTCAATCGCCAAGCTCATCCGTTGCCTCTCACCGGTGATCATGAACCATGTAGCCGCAGCCAACCCGAAAACCCTCGAGGAAGCCTATGCCATAACCCTCCAACTCAACCATAACTGCATCCTTCAGGGGGCCTACGACAAGGTCCCTACGAAGCATGCGCACCAAGCCATAGCCAACACCACCGAATCGCCTACCCCTCCAGCCAAGAAGCCCCACAACAAGAACAAGAAGCGGAAGGCTTCTTCTCAAAACAATGCTGTCGTCACTCCGCCTACCCAAAACACCCACCAACCTGGACAAGGTTACATTGGCTCTCACCCCAAGTGTACCACTTGCAACTACCATCACCCTGTTGGCACCTCATGCCGAAAATGTGCCAACTGTAATAGGTTGGGACACCTCTCCAACTACTGTCGCCTACCCCAGAACCAGCAAACCCAAGCCCTTTTACCCAATCCTAACCCAAACCGCCAAACCCAAGCTACACCTGGTCGAACCTGCTACAATTGTGGCGATCCTAACCATTTCGCCAACGTTTGCCCGAAACGCACCAACAACCAACAGCAACAACAAACCAAACCTGCGAAAGGACGAGCTTTTGTTCTCACCTCAGCTCAAGCCCAAAGTTCGAATGACGTCATCACTGGTACGTTCCTTGTGAACCATATCTATGCTACTTGTCTGTTTGATACTGGCGCGGATAGAAGTTTTGTATCCGTTGAATTTGAACTCTTGCTTAAGTGCGAACGAACTAAAATGCCTAATCCTTTTGCTTTCGAAGTCGCTAATGGTAAGACCATCTCCGTTGACTCTGTTCTTTCTGGTTGCTCCCTAATCTTAAAGGATCATAAGTTTTCCATCGACCTCATACCTATGCAAATGGGTAGCTTTGACGTCATAGTAGGCATGGACTGGCTTAAGCGAGTTCATGCTGAAGTCGTTTGTTCTGAGAAATTCATTCGTCTTCCCCTACCTCAAGGTGACTCTTTACACGTCTATGGTGAGAAACCTTCTAAGGGTCTCAAGCTTATGTCGTGCATCAAAGCGAACAAGTACTTGCGTAAGGAGTACTTTGCCTTTCTCGCCCACGTTGTGGAAAAGAAAGACAAAGGTCCTAGCATAAGTGATGTTCCTGTCAATTGTGAGTTCCCGTCTGTTTTCCCGAGGATCTCCCTGGTCCTCCGCCTCCTCGAGCTGTCGATTTTCGTATTGACCTCATTCCTGGCGCAACTCCTGTTGCGAAGGCTCCCTATCGTTTAGCACCCTCGGAGATGCAAGAGCTATCAAGCCAACTTCAAGAGCTTCTTGATAAAGGCTTTATACGCCCTAGTACTTCCCCTTGGGGCGCTCCCGTGTTGTTCGTCAAGAAGAAAGATGGGTCTTTTCGGATGTGCATTGATTATCGTGAGCTCAATAAACTTACAGTCAAAAACCGATACCCACTTCCTCGTATTGACGATCTCTTCGATCAATTGCAAGGCGCGAAGTGCTTTTCAAAGGTTGATCTCCGTTCTGGCTATCATCAACTTCGGGTTTTCGAGGAAGATGTACCCAAAACCGCATTTCGCACACGTTATGGACACTACGAGTTCGTGGTCATGCCTTTTGGTTTGACCAACGCTCCTGCAGTGTTTATGGATCTCATGAACCGTGTGTGTAAGCCTTTTCTCGATCATTTCGTCATTGTATTCATCGACGATATCCTAATCTACTCTAAGACGAAAGAAGAACATGGACGACATTTGCGTCTTATTCTTCAGCTTTTGCAAACCGAACGTCTGTATGCCAAATTCTCCAAGTGTGAATTTTGGCTAAAAGAGGTTCAATTCTTAGGTCACACCGTCAATGAACTTGGTATTCATGTTGACCATGCAAAGATAGAAGCTGTGAAGAATTGGATTGCACCTAAGTCGCCCTCTGAAATTCGTTCGTTTCTTGGCCTAGCTGGGTATTATCGCCGTTTCATCTCGAACTTCTTGAAGATTGCCGTTCCTTTGACTTCGTCGACTCAAAAAGATAAACCTTTTGTTTGGGGTCCCGAACAAGAAGAATCTTTCCAAACGCTCAAGGACATGCTTTGTAATGCTCCTATTCTCACTCTCCCCGATGGGAACGACGATTTCATCGTGTATTGCGATGCCTCTAACCAGGGTCTTGGTTGCGTTCTCATGCAACGGGACAAAGTAATCGCTTACGCGTCGAGACAACTCAAAATTCATGAGAAAAACTATACTACTCACGACCTTGAACTTGGTGCAGTTGTTTTTGCGTTAACGATTTGGCGACACTACCTTTATGGTACAAAGCGTACGGTCTTTACCGACCACAAGAGCCTCCAACACATCTTTGATCAAAAGGAACTCAACATGCGTCAACGTTGTTGGGTAGAATTGTTAAATGACTACGACTGCGATATCCGCTACCACCCTGGTAAGGCGAATGTCGTGGCCGATGCACTTAGTCGTAAGACTCATGTCAAGAGTGCTCGTTGCTACCAAATCGTGGGAAAACTCAATGAGTTGATTCGACAAGCACAATTTGCCGTCATTAACGAGGGTAACCTCGATAACGAGTTGAATTGTGGAATTGAAAACCCACTCGAAGCTAAGCCTGATGGTATTCTTTACTACCATAGTCGCATTTGGATTCCCGATCGTCTCAATCTTCGGACTACTTTGATGGACGAAGCTCACAAATCCCGATACTCCGTTCATCCTGGAGCTGATAAGATGTACCATGACTTGCGCACATCCTATTGGTGGCCTGGAATGAAACGTGATATCGCTCTCTACGTCTCCAAATGCCTTGCGTGTTCCAAAGTCAAGGCAGAACATCAACGTCCCTCCGGTTTGCTCAAACAACCAGAAATTCCAGTCTGGAAATGGGAGAGCATAGCCATGGATTTCATCACGAAATTGCCTCGTACCTCGTCTGGTCACGACAGCATTTGGGTTATCATCGATCGTTTGACCAAATCCGCACACTTCCTCGCCATTCGTGAAGATTACAAAGTCGAGAAATTGGCTCGTATCTACACGAGTGAAATCATTAGTCGTCACGGTACTCCTCTTGATATTATTTCTGATCGTGATACTCGTTTCACTTCTCGCCTTTGGCAAACTTTCCAATCCGCCCTTGGCACTCGTTTGAATCTTAGCACCGCTTTTCATCCTCAATCTGACTGTCAGACCGAGCGTACTATCCAAACTCTAGAGGATATGCTTCGATCATGCGTGATCGATTTTGGCGGCAAATGGGATTCGCACTTACCCTTGGTAGAATTCTCATACAACAACAGCTATCACGCAAGTATTCAAATGGCTCCATTTGAAGCACTGTATGGTCGCAAATGCCGTTCGCCTATTTCTTGGCACGAGATCGGAGACGTACAACTCACCGGTCCCGAACTTATACAAGAGACGACGGAAAAGATCCTACAGATTTGTGACAACTTGCTCAAAGCTCGAAGCCGACAAAAGAGCTATGCTGATAGAAGACGCAAACCTTTGGAATTCAACATAGGTGACCACGTACTTCTCAAGGTTGCACCTTGGAAAGGTGTTGTTCGTTTTGGTAAGAAAGGCAAACTCGCTCCTCGCTATGTGGGTCCTTTCAAGATTCTCGAAAGGATAGGCAAGGTAGCGTATCGACTGGATCTACCTCAAACGCTCAGCAATGTTCATCCTGTGTTTCATGTTTCGAATTTGAAGAAGTGTCTAGCCGAAGAAGGACTTCAAGTTCCACTCGAAGATCTTCAGATCAACGATACTTTGCACTTTGTGGAGAAACCGGTCGAAATCATGGACCGAGGAACCAAGCAACTGAGGCGCAGTCGTATTCCTATTGTCAAGGTTCGATAGGAAGGTAAACGTGGCGCCGAATTCACTTGGGAACTTGAAAGCGATATGAAGACTAAGTATCCATATCTCTTCGTTACATCTTCCTAAATTTCGGGACGAAATTTCCTAAAGGAGGGGAGACTGTAACGCTCCGCGTTTCTATACTTTCTATATTTGGAAACCTTGTATCGTACTTCTATTTTTAGTAAGCGTTGTATCTTGTATTCGTCTTTCGTTGTAAATGTTGTAAACCGAGACTTGGATTGTAATGAGAAACTCGTATTTTACCCATATTATGTTAATCATAGTCCTGTTACACTTATACTTGTTCATACTTTAAACATGTAAACATATTCGTGGTACTCTCAATCGTAAACGTAACTTGCAAACATGGTATGTATGCGTAATCGAGACTTAAACGTGAAACTTGTAATCGTTAAACTAAATTCGTTACGAAAATGTAATTACCTATTCATTTATTAAGTTAATTAATTAAATTAATTAATTAACTAATTTAATTAATTAATTAAATTAGTTAATAAAATTAATTAATTTCTTTTTACAAAAAAATTAAAATGCTAATTTATATATATAATATATATATATATATATATATATATATATATATATATAACATTTTGAATTTAAATGTTAATATATATCTTCTTTAATAAAGTCCAAGGTTTAAAGTGTAATTATTGGATTCTTGGACTTCAGGGGCCTTTCCTGCCAATTGTGAAACTGAATTATTGAGTTTTGATTAAAAATAAAAAGAAAATAATAATAATCAAACAAAACCGGATCCGCGGGACTCGAACCCGGGATCTCCGGTTCAACATGCAAGCGCCTTAACCACTCCGCCACTCGCCATCAATCTGAAGTAACCCGGGAACAAAAGCCTTATATGCTTTATTCCCGGTCGAGCTGAAAGACAACAAGCGCGGACAGCAGCCCTTTTGGGCGGGTTTTTTTTAATTTTTTTTGTTTTTGAGGCCTTTAATACTCACTTAAACCCCACCTAACTAACCCTAATCCTTCCCCTATAAAACCCACCTCTAATCCAAGCATTTTTACACTTTAATCTCTCTCAACAAATCACCTCAAGATCCTTGCAACATCAGATTTTCGAGCAGATTGTATACCTCTTACTAAAGTGAGTGTAACTCACTCATTTCTTAATGAAATCACTCCATTCTTTTTCCTACTTGCTTGGATAAACTTTGGGTTGAATTCCTAGGTTTCTCCATGGAGAATCCAGACCTGGAAATGCCCCAAAATGTCCACAAACTTTCTGTTTTGTCTAAACTTTTATCAAACTTGTGTTTTAACTTCAACAAACTTGTGTTCTTGTGCTTACAATCAAGCTTATGATTAGTAAAGCCTAACCAAGCTTGTTAACATGAATTAAGGGCTGTTTTAACACCCTAAACTTTCTGTTTTTGAAGAGCATTGAGCTCACAAGTGATGCAAGTTCTTAAACTTGTTCATGTGTGTCCACCAAGGAAGCTTGGGCTATCCTAACTTGAGACCACACATCACTTGATGATTTTTCATCAAGATCCCAAGATAGTTTGCTAGACTTAAAGTGTCACAACCCCACAAAGCCGTTGACGATTGTCCTCGTGTGCTCGTCGGGTTGTTGAATACTTGGCTACTTGGTATCTAGATGACACCTTATCATTCTTGTCTTTACATTCTTGTATAGTATATAGTTCTTGTACCCTCCTTGTTACCAATGGTAACTTGTGTAGTGGTGAACATAATCCGAGGTTCAAAGTGGATGGTTTAACCTCCCACCTCATACTTGACATACATGACACTAGAGGTTACAAAGTGGATGGTTCATCCTCCACCTCCTACATGATTATAATGATATATATATATATAACTATATTATAATTCTAAAACCGAAACCTTGATAATGAACTTATAATCACCTATCAAGTTATTAAGTTTAACACAAAAGTATGTAATTCCTTGTCACGATTCTAATAGGCCCCGAACCTATGAAATCACACCCAAACTCGTAAGAGTTACTATAGTGTCAAGAACGAGTGTTACATCTTAGTGAATACTTTCGTATCATAATACTTTATCAAACATATTTTTTTTATCATGCTCGAATACTCCTAATCTCCCGTTGAAACTCTATACTCATACGCCTCGTTTCCTCTTGTAGGATAATTCGGCGTCATCCTCGAACCAACGTCTTCACGGGTTGTCAAGTGTAGAAAAGACTTAGCAAAACCGTGAGTACACTCGACCCACTTTGTTTATAACACTTTCCGGGTGTAACATGTTTCCATATACAAAATCACGAATACTTAAACTTTATGAAACACACAAACGATCCCATACACATGAAAGCTTGAATCTTATACTTGATGCTTGTCTTGGATATTTGTATTGCTATGCTTTAGTCATTAACTATTTTTAGCCTTCGTTTGACATGCTTAGCGCTATAGGAATTCACGCATCCACCTCCATCGTGTTATTCGTGAGCTCATGTTAAAACATCGTGATTGCGTTAAGGGTTTGATTATTAGTATTGCATGCCTTGATATTGCTCTTGTATAGATTTGGTTGCCATGAGGATTGTTTAAACTTATTCGTATACGTATGCTATGCCTAAACTTGTGTACTCGCCTTTGCTTTCGCATTGACATTATTTTAAAACATGTTACAGGTTGAAGGAGATGATGCTTTGAAAACAATATAGCAAGGACTAGATACACACAAATTAGACGTTAGGTTTAATGTCGATGTGTCAATTTTGTTATGACTTTGCAAATGTTGTATTGTTCTTTGTTTTGTTACATTGATGTATTTGACAATTCTTATGAAATGAAATATGGTTTAATTAATTATTGTCACTTAATAATGTTGTGAGCAATGAGCAATCTCGTTTTCGTCTCATCCCGATGTTTCCGCCATCGGTTGGGGTGTTACACACACGCTACGTGGGTTTTGTTTCTTAGGGTTAAATGTATATTCGTGGGCTCCATGTTTTGAAAATAAAGTCTT
The DNA here is from genome assembly GCA_947069175.1 of Scalesia atractyloides. Lineage (NCBI taxonomy): Eukaryota > Viridiplantae > Streptophyta > Magnoliopsida > Asterales > Asteraceae > Scalesia > Scalesia atractyloides. The sequence goes on from CAMTDV010000005.1 coordinate 89,212,164, forward strand.
TCCACAAGTGATTCTTCATCCTTGGTCAGCCTTCTCGCAAACGCGTGACCCTCGAGGAATTCTAAAGGCTCATGGTTATGATTGTTTTTAGTATCCACTATGCTCCAATTTCCACTACTTGCGTCTCGTTTCCCTATCACCTTAAAAGGACAACCAACCTTTTTGCTACCGGAACGCCGAACTGTTGCTTTACTTTTGTGTTCGCCTCCACAGTCGCATTGCAACCATATCTTCACAGTCCTTGCTGACGATCGTTCGCCTCTTGTTATCGTTCGTTGGGTCACCATGACGTAACCTTTCGCAACTTCACTTTGGTAAACCCACTCTTTCAACTCTTCAAGTGTCCCAAATACCTAAAATAATGGTACATTATAAGGTTGTTAAAATAATTTTTTTACAGTGAATTTTACGTATGAATGAAAAATCTGGGTTCTTTAATACAATGTAATACCTAATAAATGATATATTAACGAATAACACGTAAGTAACGGTTATGTCATACCTTTTCTGATTCTTTCCGGTCGTTAGTGCCTTCCTTGTTAGCGCCTTCCTCGTTAGCACCTTTGTCGCCGTCAACACCTTCGTCCTCGTTGTGACCCCATTCCTAAAAGTGCGTGACGCCTTCATCGACTTCTTTATCGTTTTCCTCGAAGTCCTTAGCACCTTCCCCGTACTCTATGTTGTGTTGTTTTTCCATATACGTATGGTAAGTCCCGTACGCGTGATGCGGATATCTTTGAGCCATGTAATTTGGTCCCGCCTCGTCTATGAACACCTGGTTCAAATCAGGCAGTATGGGGCGTACACTCCCGTCATCACAACGAAGCACGGACACAGCCTCTTCCTCACCGCGATCAACATCGGTAAACCAAACGCTTTTGGAGACGTATGACTGGTTTGTATCTTTGCTAAAAAAGGAACTAAAGTCCCAAGATGACATCGTGATTTGATCGGGCGGTTTTACTTGTGAATTTTCAACATTATTTTGTAAAAATTACAACTTTTGAAAAAATGCTTCCGTCTCCAAGGATAAACAAAACTTTGAGCGTATAGGGCAATGAGGGGCGTATGTGAGTATTTTTCCAGACCTTTTCAAATCAGGCAGTATGGGGCGTACACTCCCGTCATCACAACGAAGCACGGACACAACCTCTTCCTCACCTCGATCAACATCGGTAAACCAAACGCTTTCGGAGACGTATGACAGGTTTGTATCTTTGCTAAAAAAGGAACTAAAGTCCCAAGATGACATCGTGATTTGATCGGGCGGTTTTACTTGTGAATTTTCAACATTATTTTGTAAAAATTACAGCTTTTGAAAAAATGCTTCCGTCTCCAAGGATAAACAAAACTTTATAACTTCGATATGGAGCGTATAGGGCAATGAGGGGCGTATGTGAGTATTTTTCCAGACCTTTTCAGACTGAACTCACTGCCGTGTCAGTCTGCTACCTTAAATTCCTCAAACATTGTATCAATGAGGGTCGTATAGCTCAATGGGGAGTGTATAGGGTTAAATCCTCTAACTACCTCCAGCTTATACGGGTCTTATAGCGCAATGAGAGGCATATCGATTCACCTTTTTTCACTTTACCTGACACCATTTAATGTAATTCCCCCCTATATGACCCTTATTGCTCAATACACGGCTGCTGGGGGTGTGTGATTTAATTTGGGGATGTACCAATACCCTCACCCTAATATAAAATTCTCAATTGGTATTGTTTTCTTTAACAATTAATAGGAAACTCAATATCATTTTTAGAACAAATATTGATTATTTATATTTTCCATACATATTAAAAGTTAAAAAATAAAAAAATATTAATGAAACCTGACACATCATCATTATAACCTGGTAACCTGCTAATTACATAGTATTAGAACAACAAATAAAACTTTAGTGACTTTAGAAAGATAAAAAAAAGTTTCATTGACTTAATTGAAACGGTTATGAAGATATCCAAAGTGAGAGATGCCATATCCTACATGTTTTATTACAAAAGTCAATTTTGATCATATTTAAGAAGATATAACATTCCTTTTTTCTGTATAAGATAAAGTTTAATTTCATTAATAATCCCATCTACCTTTTTTTATGTAACTAGGCTGTTCTCACCCGTGTGTTACGGCGGAGAACTAACTTTTTTTAAAGCAAAAATAATCATAGTAATTAAAAGTCTAGTTATTGATAACGATTTATGTTTCGGTTACAAATTTCCAGTTCAATATCAACAATTAATATTATTTGAAACTATATATAAAAAGATGAAACGTGTAAAAATCTGACGTCACAACGAAAATTCGCTTAAAACTTAAAGCAGTAACTTTTTTAAAATTCGAGGGGTTGTAGTGTAATGCGGGTTTCAAAGAGTAAAAATAACTTTATTAAAGTTCATGGGTGTTTGATAATTTTATTAAAACCCAGGGGGTAAGAATATAAATTGGTTTAAAAAACTTAACAAAATTTGAAGGGGTCAAAGTGTAAGAACCAAAACTTTATGATCAAAACATTAAAAAACATAGTGTCTTGTATGATAATTTACAAATGCCACAAAAAATTGAGTAAATTACATAATTGTTATATAAGAAAAGTTAAATATATGAGCCTATATGAAATTATTGTAATTAAAAGCAAAATTGAGACCAAAACAAACATTTTAGTTTAGTGGTACATCAAAAAAGTACAAAAGTGAGGCTAAAAACAAAACATAAAAAGTTTGTTGTAGCTAATGATGTCTTTTAATATATAGTATAATATAATATAATAGCAACGATGTATTCAAAATTTAAGATAACATCATATTTTTCTAAAACTTAAAAATCTAAAAGTTAAAAAAGATAAAGATGTATCATATTTTACCGACTCAGTTTCAATAAATTTTATATCGAAAAGTGTATGACATTAAGTATGTCGTAAATGCATATTTGAAATTTAAGAAAACATTATATGATTATAAAACATATGTAAAAAAGATCTAAACATATAAAATTTGGACATGTGGCACTCATTAAAAAGAATCCTATGAATCAATTGAAAGTATTTGATGATAAAGTGTAAACTACAAAAGTGTTGTGGTTGAAATGTGAAAACTAAAATTATTATTGTAGTTAAGAAGTTGTAATTTAATATATATAATAATAATAATATATATAATAATAATTTGTGGAAGATGTTTTTGCTAAAGAAGAAAACTTTAAACATATGCGTCATTGATTGTTGATATTCAACTTGTTTTGTAATTGATAATTCTTATAATGACAAGGTAGTCAATACATTTCTATTTTTGAACAGCAAACTTTATAGAAAGGAGGGCCGAAATCCATACAAACTCCAAAACAAAAACAACTTAAAAAATTATGTTTTGAACCCAGAAATCATACCATCTCTCATAATTTAAAAACAATACGTAGATATGTTTTTTTAAACCAAAGGAACGGGCCTTCTTTAATGTTCTCCATCATCCTCGTAATACAAGTAACATTGTTGTTGAATTCCTTATCGCTTCTAACATTCCATTCCATTCCTTATCGCTTCTAACATTCCAAAATCACCATGTCGTAGTAAAAGAGGACCGCCAAGCTAGAGACCAGCCACTAGGAAGTGATCATTTGTTTCCTGGGTACACCAAACCTGCAACATGTTGGGAAAATTCGAAATTTGCTTGAATAAATCGGAAGTCGTGCAATCACTTTCAGATCAAACAATTGGAGTGGCTATCAATCTTTAAGCGGATAAAATCAAATTTGATTCTAGGTTTCTATATGAAATTTTGATTGTGAGATTTTGGGGATAAGTTACGAATGAATATTCGTCTAGAAAAATAAAACTGATTTGCAGAAGCGTATTTTCAGTTGTTTCCACAACTGCTTGCAGTTTTCATTTTGAACAAAAACACCTTTAGTCCCTCAAGTTCCAAAATTGCACATTTAGCCTGAAATCGAGTTTCTGATGCATTTTTGATAAAGGACTTTTGTCCAAAATTGCACAGCTCGACCTCCGCCAGGGGCTCTGCCCCTTGGACCCTGCTTCTTTCTGGGGCGCTGCCCCCTTGGATCCTCCATTAGTCCCGATGACATTCAAATAAGCGTGCACTCTAATTTGAACGTCACACGCAATCTCAAATTACACTAAAATATCCAACACAACACAACCCGTTCCCTATAAAACACCCTTCGCTAGCTAACAGCCTCCTCGGATGAGATTTTATTCGAGATCACTCTCCACGCAAAACAACTAGTTCGGTTTAGGAGGGACCCATTTATTCGAATTCACTTGGTCCATGAATGTGATTTCGTTAATACTTATAAATTGCAACAAAAATTTAAGTTTTAGTTGTATTATTTTAAATTGATGAAATGTTTAGTTTTTTTTAAGGATTCTTGTCATAAGAATTTTAAATATATTAATGAACATATCAAAACTTTTCAAGCTAATATACGTAGAAGAGTTTTTATTACATACCATTTCAACCAAAAATTAATGTTTTAAAAGCATATTTTACAATCCAAAAAAAGTATGGGGTGTAAGTTAAAGCCAAAACATGATTCAAAATAAGCTTTTTATCTATTTGATCCATCCCGAGGCTCATTGCTCTTTCTTTAGTTGTAGTACACTATTTTGCAAAAACTATTTACACATACCACCCATTTTATTCTCCATTGACATGTATACAAAGTGAGTTAGTTCGACATATTTCTAAATAGTAATGTAGTTTAACTCATTAATCAAGTAAAATATATGGTTATAAAGCTATAATTTAGGAAATTATCTATGGAAGTTCTAGCACTCATATCGCACAATACTACACAAGATCCTCCCTTAACACGATTTATCTTTGTAAGGTTATGCGTAATAGGCTTTATAGGGGCATGAAAGGGCTTGACAACGCCCCCAACACCGCGCTCTTGGGCGTTATACGGGCATGAAAAGGGTGAGGCATTTCTAGTATAACACCAAGTAAGGAGATTTTTTTTTCTTTTCGAAAGTAACAATTGAAAAGGCATTAAGGGTTGTTAATCAGTTAATGGAATTTGAGATTACGAATGGTCTAACCTGTTAATGGAATTTAAGGTGTATCCATGTATGTAAATGTCACTAGCAAGCCAAACTATTTGCACAGAACCACGTCCAATTCATGACGCCAACAATACAAAAATAAGCCTTCACCCTGTAGAATCAAATGCTTCATGTTCATTAGACAATGCGTAATGGTTAATGCCTCCGAAGAGGTATATTTCGTCACATCAGCATCATAACGTCACTTCAAAAATAACGTCACTTCAAAAAATGTGCAACGGCTAATGCCCCTTAATGCCCATTTCATTCAATACTTCCTATTTTTTTTCTACATTTAGGGCATTATTCTAGAAATGCTCCTCTATTTTCATGTCCTAATAATGCCCAGGGGGATGGTGCTGGGAGCGTTATCACGCCCCTATAATGCCCATTATGTATGACCTTATCAATCAATGAAATGAAAGTAATTCTTCATAGCTAACTAAGAATCAATTCTTCATTACATAATTATAAAATGCTTCATTACATAAGTATAACATGCGTGATTTTGTCTTTTCAACATGTGTGATTAGGGTTTTGAGTTTTGCAACGTGTGTAATTTCACAGCGTACGCTCGTACGTTAACCGGCCTCTATATATGTGTGTATATCAAACTAAGCAAGTTAAAGTGCCACACTACAATTCGTTATACCAAGACAACAAAGTATCTAAATGTCAAAATATACCATATGTTACCTAGTATATATCCACTAAATCCAGCATGCTACTTACAGCCAAATTCTGCAGAGTTTTTGTTTTCCTTTGTTTTATGTTTACTAAATGTTTTCTTCCCATTCTGTATGTTATGTGAGCTGTAGCTTCTTGCAATATGTCTCCTTTTGTTTAATAAAAGTGCCCTCGTTGCCATTAAAAAAACTTATACCCAAATGTACGCTTAGACGTAGGTTTATGGTCTATCAATCCAAATGGTCACTAAACAAATTTTTGTAATTTGGGCACATCAAGGATATTTTATTCTTAAATAGACAATACTTTTGAAAAAACTTTATGCATCTAACCTTTGTCATTTAAGCTCCCAAATATGTAATTTTTTGAATGGCGATTATTATTATTAGAAAACTCCACTAGCAAGCGACTAGCGAAAGAGCACAGTAACAACTACAAAATATAAGATGTTTTAGCAGTGCTCAATCCGATATTAAGTCCCCTGAAGCTAAGTCGATTTTGAATTTGTCCCATTCAGATATTTTTAAATTTAACCGGAATTTTATATTATTCGATAATTCGGTTCAATATTTGACAATTAAATTGCAATTACACCGACATAGTTCTAATTCTCATTTTAATTAACTAGAATATTCTTAAATTAAAAAATAAATAAATTAAAAAATTCATATACCAAAGTACCAAACTTTAGAAAGTTATACTAAATCATATATGTTTGTTAATGATAGTTTTTATTTTCTTTATCAGCTAATTCGTCCACACATTATTTATATCCATAAATTTTCGCTCTTTATCCATTTTTGAACTAGATCCCTTAACCTCACAGGCGAAACCCTCTTACTAATCATACAATAAAATCTACATAATATAGCGAAACACTCGTACTGATCATACAATAAAATCTACATATTTTGTACAATATGGGATTGAACTTGAACCTAAACCCAGAGGCGGAAATAGCTTGTAAATAGGGGTAGCAGTGTAAGTTTTGGAAAAATTTAACGTTTTTTCGATTTTGTTATCTTTTTTTTTAAACGTTTTCCCTATAAGGATTTTCTAGATCTGCCACTGTTTGAACCATCAAGTACCGCTAAGCTACAAGCTCTTTGGTATTTAATGCTAGAACACTATCGATCTATTATAAATATTTAAGAAAGAATGAGCAACTATTTTTAACAGTGTAATAAAGAATTTAGTTTACGATTATACAATTTTTTTTATTATTTTAAATGAAGAGACGATTAGTTCCTGGCATACTTGCTAATTTTGCCATTTAGTCATGTTCTTCATTGAGATGCTTAGTCTTTATCCATTTCAGTTAGTAGGTACCAAATTAATGTTCCCGTTGAATATGTGTTGTTTTATAGAAGTCTAAATTTTTTTAATATTTTCATTTTTGTAGCAAATAGTAATAAGTTTATATTTTATTATATTTATTGTTTCAACTCGATGATTTTACTTTTATATACTTGACTTCGTTTGAATGTTTCCTTCTACTGAAACTTTTTTGTGTTACTAAAAAAACGTAGATGTAAATATTAAAACTTATGAACTTAATTAGTTTATGTGTCAACATGCGGATGTGGGATTTTGTAAACAACTAAACATTCACATCTTTATTGGATAAAGCTTTTAAAAATGTAAGAAAATTAGACTGTAACATGTGGTAAAAACACGAAAGCTTATTTTTTTTTTAACTTCACAATATGTGATATTGTGATTTAAAAAAATATTGAAGTGAGAGGTTTATTTAAAATATGAGATGTGTAGTATGCACTGTCACAGGACAACAAATACACACATACATTGAATGGGAACTATGAGATGGACATACTCATAAAGTTTTAGAGCATTCACAATGGATTTGGTATATTTGTGTGATAGTTATATTATAAAAAATGATTTTGAGTGGTTATGAGTGAGGAGAGAGAAAATGTTACTGTTCATCTGTAAATATACGGAAACATTGTTCATCCCTTATAAATTTTTTGATATTTTTGAAAGTGGTTGTGAGTGGATGAGAGAGAAAATGTAATGATAAAGGTATAAAAAATATTATTTAATTTAAAAGAAGAGAGAAAAAGTAGTTTGTTTTAATGTAATTATATGGATAATGAAAAAGAAATCAATGTGAATGCTCTTAGAGAGCAACAAAAACTCTCAAATTGTATATTGGGTATGTTTGGAATGGAGCTTTTAGAAGCTTCAAGCTTTAAGCTTTTAAGAAAAAGCTCAAACTTAATAAAAAGTCTTGTTTGGTTGAAGGAGCTAGAAGCTTTTAAGTTATGAGCTTGAAGCTTTTGGTTAAACGCTCCTACTAGTATCGTTTAGAAGGAGCTACAAGCTTTTAGAAAAAAATGACTATTTTAACCTCTAAAAGTAATGAATTTTCTATGTACCAACTTATTAATGTCCATTTTGGTCATTTTATACATTTTATTAAAAGCTTCAGCTACTCTGCCAAACACCTAAATATATCTAAAAAACTACAGCTACCAGCTTCCAGCTATCAACAATAGTTACTTTTGCCAAACATACCCATTAAGTAATTAGATTACAAACGTAATATCATATAGAGGCGTCTCCAAAAACTTTCAAAATAATCTAGGCCTCAAGCGAAATAAAAAACTTAGCCCAAAATTATGGTAAGAGGAATTTAATTTTTTTTTAAATAAGACTTTGGTGTTAGAGTAGGTTTTGAACTTGAGACCTCAACATAACTAGATTATCTTAAGATGGTTTTTTTCATTCCACCATCAACATTTTCATGTATAATAAATGAATGCATATTTTAAATATATAATTTACTATGTATAGAAAACCTTTTAAAAACCTTTCAGACCCTTTGAACAGTTGGACCTCGAGCGATGGCACGGGTTGGTAGACCCAAGAGCCGGCCCTGATATCATATATGCACCAACGAGCTGGTGGTCCATTAGCAAAAATAAATCATTTACACATACACACAGACGTCAAGGAATATATGCATTACACATACACGCACATCAATTTCAATTTTCAAATTAAAACCCAAACTGGATTCTATAATTAGATCCCTAAAAACTTTTGACCAACGAAGGAACCACTACTATTCCTTCTTGGTGATTTTGCCCCCAAATTGATAGTTCCATGGGTTCTTCGTATTAGACGATGGTGACAAAAAAAGAAACGACTGTGACGGGGGACTATCGATGATGGTGTCGATGTTATCTTATTATCTGGGAATTTAGAATGGCCTAAGGAATTTATCGATAATGTGATTCATCCTGCTTGGTAATTCTACCTCAAATACTAAAAAACGAACTAAATTATTGTTTATAGACTTAATACGGATTTTATACTCTGAATATATTATAGAAACTTGAAAGATGCCAACACTTAAAGGATAAGCCAAACAAAGGCTAGCCTCAAATTTCATGCCGAGTTGGCTCAGGTCAACTCGAATTTAATATCGAGTCGAATTCTTAAAATCGAGTTCATCTTGATTAAAAATCAAGTTAGCTCGCTCCACTTAATTAGCTAGAATTTATAACTTATTTTATCATTAGGTCAAATATATAACTTATTCTTGTCGAAATGCTAAAAATAAAACTTGCTTAACAAAAGGACTAAACAGGTAAGTTACACAATTTATTAACTCTTGAAACTTCTGATTAGCATAGCGACCAACCTAAATTCCAAAATCAACCATCAATCAAACCAATACCCAGTCACTACGTGTGTACCTGCTCAAAATGATTATGAACTCTATTTTATTTTTGTTTAGATTACATAATAAGAAAGCATGAGTCATTGTGTTAAGAAATTTTTTAAAAGCTAATATGAACTTTGACTTGTTGATTCCACTAGTTTAATAACTCAAGTATATGTCAAGAACAAAATCTTTCTGGACTTATCCAAAATTAACCTAGTCACCTTCCTTGAAAACACATAGTAGAAATAATTTATTTTCTTTGCCTTTTCTATCACACACACTATATATATATATATATATATATACACACACTTTATAGTTTTTTCATACTAGACATTGATAAACGGAAATATAGCAAAGCTGGAAAGTAATAAAAAACTATTTTTTATTATAATATACTACACTTCTAAAATAAAATTCAAAAACTTTTCCTTAGATCATACGTTTTAAACGTAGAAATCTGGGGTGGAGGCCAGTCCACACTCACAAAACCATCCTGTGTTTGGCGTTTTCTACGGTGTTGTGTGTGCGGTGGGGGATTCTTTACCGGCGTGGGGGAAATTTGGTTGATGATGTGACGCGAGTTGATTGGTGGTTTGTGTTAGCAGGTTTGTAATTGATTAGATTTTTTAAAAACTAGGTGGGGCCTTTTCCACGTCGAATACCACCCCGGGCTTTTTTTACCACGTCTTCTTGCTTATGTGATAGCCACATGACGCTTAACACCTTCTCTTCATGCCCTTTCACACCGAATCGTACTATATTATTTTTTCTATAAATTTATTTCTACATCATTTAATAATAAGAAGAATGGTTATCCAACTCATGAGTTGACCCATGTGACATTAGGTTTTGCTGGCCCTGCTTCCTTATCACCAAACATGTAGCAACGATGGTGACAATCCTCCGTGGCAAGCTCTTATTGGCTGAGAAGCCCGTAAACTCAGGAGTTTCAAGTTGACACATATATATTTTTTCTTCCAATTATTAGATTTAATTATTCATACAAATATACAATGGATTTGCATTCCACGTTTTTATATTTAGAAAGAATAATGTGGCCATGGTTCTGACACATATATTACTAAAAAACGAACATTATTGTTTATAGACTTAAGTAGGTTATCACGCGGATGATAAGACGGGCAGAAAATTTTAAATTACATTAATCATAAATGTATTAATAAAAATAATGTAAATAAAGTGACATTACATAAATTAATAACAAAGTGGATCTTTGAATTTTATTTTCTTCCCACCTAACCACCATTGTCTCCGAGTTGAACTTATTATCTTTGAAATAAACTCCAACAACCACAGCGGGAAAACTCTATAACTGCAATTCAATTAACCCAATCACAGCTCAAATGGCAAACAAAATGTATTAAGATATATTTCTATTGAATAATTGGATAAATAAGAAGCAAAGTTTGTTTATTCAAATATCCAAATATGATTACCAAGGCTATGACAGATTATATGTTTCAAATATGATTACTTAAAAATGAAAAACTATACATCCAAGCTTCATGCATAAACCATTTAAAGATTGAGATATTAGATTTAAATAACTTCAACTTTCACCAATTGGCCAATAACACTCCCAACTTTCGATTTGTACACCAGCACTCCCAACTTTCAACTTATTGGCAGAGAACACTCCCTAACTAACTGAACCCTAACCCAGTTAGTTTTTGCTGACGTGGCATCTGATGTGGTCCCTTTTGCTGACGTGGCATATGATGTGGCAGATGAGGTGGCATTTTTTATGATGTGGCTGCTGACATGGAATTTTTTGATGACGTGACAGCTGATGTGGTAGCTGACATGGCATTTTTTATGACGTGGCAGCTGACATCAGTTAACTGGGTTAGGGTTCAGTTAGTTAGGGGGTGTTTTCAGCCAATAAGTTGAAAGTTGGGAGTGCTGGTGTACAAATCGAAAGTTGGGAATGTTATTGGCCAATTGATGAAATTTGAGGTTATTTAAATCCAATATTTCTTAAAGATTCTATCCATTCATGCTCTCAATTCTCTCTAAACTTCTCCGCCTAAAACCAAGCTATTTAATCTCATGTTAGTCACAGTTTTGTATTCATTATATAGAACATAGCACGTCCAAAATATGATGACATACTGTTAAAACTTATATTAAATGTCCCATTCTATTACAAACCATTTACCAAAATCAAGAAACTCCTATAAATATTAACTTAATCAATAACATTTGCAGGTATCATAAAAGGCAAAAATATCCACAACATCTCCACTTGTCTAAAAAGAATTAGTTGTTCGTTTTGACCCATTACTTAACTCACCCCTAAAAAGAATTCAAGAGAGCACATGCCATCAATGAACCAAAGAATGCAATCGAAGGGTCAGCTAAGAACACATTAAACGGTTAAGAGTGACTTGATGGCGGGTTGTATAAAGTTTATAATAAATGAAATAAATAAATATTGTCAATTTGTCATGTAAAGGTTTTTGTTCAAGGCTTATATGTATTTGTAAAATTATTGTTTATATTCCACATTAGCTTGATGCAGTGACGATAGGGATGATATTGGTATCGGTACCAAAAATCCAAAAAAAATGTGTACCGGTACTGAAAATACCCGGTACAGTACAGTACCAGTACAAACCGATATTTGAAGGTAAAACCGATACCGAAACGCAAAATGTCAATACCGAACCGGTACCAAAACCAAGTCGGTTTGGAAAATTCGGAACCGGTGTTAGTTCCGAATCGGTACCCGGTATAATTTGCTCATCCTTAAGTGAGGCACAAGCTAATGAATATTGACCAGAGAGTTGAGTAAAAAATGCATTTTTTTCCAATACAGTTTACATAAATTGTATTGCAAATAAACAACCAAACCATAATATAACCTATGAGAATGATGCAAACTTAAAACTTTATTCATTCTTCACTCTAAACATTCCTTATTTCACAATTGGACAATACTTGCATAATGTAATTTCCTTCTAATTTCATTTATATGCTATTCTTAGTCTACTGAATTAGTATTTGAACTCTCATGTGTGCATTGTAGAAGTGTTTTTCATGATTTTGTTAGGCGTGTACACATGTTTTAACAAACTAAAATACTTTGATTTTTTTTCAGATTTAATAAAAACATAGTGAAAATTTATTCAATATTAGTAAAATGAACTACAAAAATACATAGACTAGGCAAAACAAATACAACAAAGAATTCAAAAGGCACTACATTGAAATTTCAGATGTGATACTATATGTTTAATGGTTTCAACCAGTTTAATTTCAGATGTGATACTATATGTGAATGTATGTGTATGTAGATTTTTTTTGAATGGCCAGCGAAACTTTATTAACAATAAAACACATCGGATAACATCCCGTTAAACCGACATGATTAATCCGTCAGTACAAAGATAAGAAAACAAAACTAAATGCCAAAAGGCACTACATTGAAATTACACCAATCCTCCCACTTAATAGCCAAACACTTCACTCAATTTTTTTATCCAAAGGTAGCGAAGCGCCTTAATTTCTTCTACTATCATGCTGAAATTTGTTTGCTTTTGCTTAATGGTACCCATTCGTTCCAATCGAAGTCTATGCGCAAGTCTGCAAAATTTCTTTTTTCCATCAGTCGCCTCAAAATTTCAACAATACATTGGCCAGACGACTCTAAATTCCACGAATGGTGGCAGGGGTTGCCTCAACTTTATCTTCAAAGTGTATTTTTTATATTTTTTTCTGTTTTCATGTGTTTTAGTATGGGATACCTCTAAACAAATATTAGGATACTCATGAATATTGTGGTGTTAAACTGTATGAAGAAAGAAACAATTGTGGAGCTGAAATAAAACTGGATAGATGTAGCGATCTCTGTTACTTTTTTTTTTTTTTGGCATGTCGATAGAGATGGTGTTTGCAGGAAAGTATGACTTTATGTGGAAGAAGAAGATGTACTATAATATTTAATAATTCATATTTTTGAGAAGAGTACCTTTTAATATCTCATATTTTATCGAGAAAAGCAACTTCTTTTTATCAAGAAAAGCAACTTCTTTTGATAGTTAATATTTTCTATAATTTTATCATATATTTCCTTTTGGTTTTTAAGTATTCTATATAATTTGGAGGTTTCATAAACGTATATGTGAATTTGATTTTGTATTTTTTTATGTTATTAAATCGTTTAAGTTGTTATATATTATTTTATTTAACGCTTATGTGAATTTGATTTTGTATTGTTTTATATTATTAAATTGTTTAAGTTACAATTTCTTTAAAGACATTTAGTAAATCTAATATTTTGTTTACTTTCAAAAAAGGTTACTGTATAACATTTTTTTCTCTTCTAAGCTACCTCTTGTTCTATTGTACGTAGCTTATGGTCTCACTCCATTCAAGTAAAAATTAAGTTCACTTTTTTCAATGTTTTAATTTTATTGATTGCAAATTATAGTTTAGATAACATATATAAAGCATAGTTTTAGTTTTGTTTTTGTGAGAATATTTAACTATACTATATTATTAATATTATTATTATTATTAAAATTATTATTATTACTATTATTATTATCATTATTATTATTTGCTTATTTTACTGTATTTGATATAAGATTTACCAATTGTATGATTTTTTTTCCTGGAACAAACTCAATGTTGTAGCATATAAGTTTATATATATATATTCGGGGGTTGGGTTGGGGGCCTTTCTTAGGATTCTTATTAGAGACGACTCTGTTTATTATCGTGATTTTTTCATTTACACTGTATGAATGTACGGTAAAAAAATATTTTGGGATACCCTTGAATTTTTATTCTAGTTCCGTCATTGACGACCATATTTTGCTGTGTGTGTATGTAGATGACTTGGAAATTTTGAAAGTTAATTAACAGGACAATATAAAAAAAGATATGCTGTGATCAGGCTAAGTTCAAACTTTCCGATGGCCTAATCAAAGTGTTTATGGCCTATTGGCCTCCTAACTTTCTTTATTTAAAAACAACATTAAATTCTTGTTTTAATAAGGATTTTGGTTACAATATTTAAGATATTTATATAAATTAGATAACGTGTCATTGTAATAAAACTTTGGTTCTGCTCAAATTAGATAACGGCCTAACGGGTCATTGTAATAAAAGTTGTTAACTTAAAGCGGGCTCTAATGAGTTAGCACCATGTTTTCACCACCTACTCATTGTTGTTGTCACCTGCACCGCTACCCGCACCACCTCAAACGTCAAACGTTGCCACCACTGCCGTCACCAGTGCCACCATCTCCCGCACCCCCACCGCCTACGGTCGATACCACTGACACCCCCACCAACACAACCACCCGTTGTCATCACCGTCTCTGTCATCATCACCGTCGCCTCCACCTCCACCACCACCTGGCACCGTCACCCTCGACGCCACCACCCGCCACCGATGCCACCTCGTTGCCGTCACAACCATCATCACCGCGCTGTTACCAGCGCCACCACTAATCGCCGTTAAAAAAACATGGTAGGTGAACTTTCTTTCTAAAGCAACCGAGTCATTTTGGCCTGGACCGTTTTGACCCGAACCAAACTATTACTTTTTTAAAAGACCCATTTTGACCCGAACCACACTCTTACTTTTTTAAACACCCATTTCAGCTTGAACCAAACTAATACTTTTTTAAAACACTCGTTTCGACCAGAACTCATTTTACTCAAAACACACGTATTGACCGAACCCGCTTTGACCTGCCGGACCCTCCCAGTTTGCCAGCCTTAAATGAAATCAATGAAATAAAAAATGAAAAAACTCACCATGGAATTAGTGGTAGATTTTGGCATGGCAAGTATGCATGATCCAATTAGTTTTGATTCCTTTGACCCCTTTTCCTGCATAAAAACCCAAGGCCTTTTTATCCCAACTGTTGTATTCGTGTCGGACTTTAACTTAGTGGGTTTATCCACCCCGGTTGCTTTCCAGTACCCGTTTCCTGTGGCCCGGTTTGGTCTCGACCCATTAGGGTATTTCCGGTCTCTTGGTGTGAAAAAGTACCATTCCTTCGTTCCAAACAAAGCCATTTCTGAAGAAAAATAAGGCTAATCAGAGGCTTGCTTGAGGTGGAAATTGCACGGTTAAATGCACAAAGCTCGTTTGTGTTCGTTACATTCGTTTGGGTTAGTTTAGATAGTTAACGAACGAACACGTACACGAACAAATAAGTTTTTTTAGGCTATCTGTAATGTTTTCTCTAAAAATGATGTCACTTCACTACAACATACATAAGCATAGTGGTACTTTTCATTCATTTATATGGTTTCCCATGAAAATTAAATAATAGATACATGTGTGTAAATGTGATTGGTCAAAAATAGTCAATTGCAGCTTGGTACCGAAAATATCTGGTACGATATGGTACGATATCTGATGGGAAAAACCGGCAAATACCGACCAGTACTGAAAACGTCAAAAGTAGGTACCGAATCGGTACCGATAATATTTCGGTGCGGTAAATTCAGTAACAGTACCATTTGCTCATCCCTACCCTCAGCCCAAAATCTCACCACCGAGTAGGTGTTTCACGCACTTTTGGCTGACCTAGCATAATGCCCATTGGCTAGTGGTGTAAAAGAAAACCGGTTTTAAGACCGAAACCGGAAAAAAAAACGAAACCATTTTTTTTTATTTTAACCGGATTTTTGTTCTTAAAAACCGGTTTCAAACCAAACCAAACCAACAGTTTGTATACCGGTTGGTACTCTTGATCTTTGAAACGATTGTTTGGCCCAAATCGGTTTTAACCGAACCGAATCGATTAGTACCAGTTAGGGTTCCCACTATGTAAAACCGGTTAAAAATAAAAACCGTTTTTTGGGTTTTTTTAAAAAAATCTTCTTATACACCTCTACCGTTGGCCATTACATATTTACAGATGGCTTTAAGAAACGAACACCCACACGAAATTGCGTGAGATTATATATTCATGAGCCATCCGTTCCACTAACACTTTTTGCCCTCATAGAAAATGTTGTAACATGTGCGTTATCTTGTTGATGCGCAGTAGCCTTTTCCAAAACTTTCCATTCGCATATCTGCATCAAAGAAACATGTAGGCTCTGTCACACCCCGACCCGCAGCGGAAAAGGTGATCGGGGCATAATTGGGTTATCATCAAAGCTCATGACATTTATTATATGTTTCATATTCATTAATACAATTTAATGGAAATTTACAATAAATGATACAACATGTTCTAACTATCAGTCTAAGCTTCTTGTTTCTCTTCTAAGGCATATCCTATGTTTTCCTTGCTTCAACCTGTCCACCTGTATCATGTGTAAAAAGGTTTTTGGATCAACATAATGTTGGCGAGTGAATCCTATGGAAAAACATTTGAACGAGTTTATCCAATTGATTATAAATAATGTGCATACCTCATATGAGTAAATGTAGATGTAAATTTATTCACACAACACATAATATTGAATATTGAACATACAAACACCAAATGATTGTTTTGAGGCACGCGTTGTTCGATTCGTCTCCCACGAGGAACTGATGGGCCTAATGAATGAGTTTTGAGGCACGCGTTGTTCTTACGAACTGATGGGCCTAATGTATGAGTTTTGAGGCACGCGTTGTTCTCGTCTCACACGAGGAACTGATGGGCCTAATAAATGAGTTTTAAGGCACGCGTTGTTCTCGTCTCCCACGAGGAACTGATGGGCCTAAATAATTTGCATACAACTTTGACAATATGTAATATATCACAACCAATAATAGTTACATTCTAATTTAGTTCATATAATGGTATAGCACAAATTTGCATAAGAGAATTAGTTTAAACGACACATGATACACCCCAAAACATGAATAAAAAGGGGAGTTTGTAAGAATTCACTCACATTTGGTGCGTTCGGTTGATGAGGTTGAATGTACGCGAAATGGTGTTAACCACGAGTGAAATTAACCAAGATAAATCGCATTATGGTTTGGTAAGTAAACGGGTTTTATCAATCTATTTTAGTAGGATTGTTGGGTGTATTTTTGTGAGTTTGTGGCTATTTTCTAACCTTAAAAATGTTATTTTTAAGTATTTTTAATTGATTTTTAATTAAAATAATTAAATAAAAATAAATAAATAAAAATATTTTATTTATGCTACAGTTGACTTTTGACCGTTGACTTTGACTAGCGTTGACCGGTTCGAAGGCATATTGTTGTGCGCCGGGTGAGGCTCGAACCCGAGACCTCCCGTACGCGTGCACGCAGCTCTACCAACTGAGCTACGTGTCTAACCCGTCATATATCCGATTTTAATTACCTATATACATTAATTAGAGTTAAACAGAATTCCTTTTATTTTAAAAACGGATTAAATCACGAAACCGGTGCGCTCCACAGGTCTCGTACCCGGGACCTGTGGGTTAGCGGACACACACTCCACCGCTGGACTGTGTGTCGCACTTGGTTATAAACTCGGTTATCAATATACTTAACATATACCCAAAACACTCCGGTTCAGTTTTGCGAAAAAGGGATTTTTTATTAAGGCAGCGTGTGAGGGACAATACTCGAACTCGTGACCATAGCGTTAAAAGTGCACACAGTCCACCGCTGGACTGTGTGTCTAACCCGGTAATTATCTTGATTTTAATTATACTTAACCAATACCGTAACGTCGTCTTCTTCACTGGTTTTCACCGGAAGTGACGACTAACGGATTCGAATGTTGATTCAAGTTTCTTTAGTGCTTTATGATCAATTACAGTCGAGATAAAAGTAAAAAGAAAGGAATTTAGGCGTGAGAAGTACCGGCTGGTTTTACTCTGTTTTCCGGCAGAACTCCGGCGACAGCAATCTTTTTCCGGCGACAGTATCTTGCAGCAGAGAGTCCTCCGAAAGCTTACAAAGGGTGTGAGTGACTTCGGTAAAGGTTTAGGGGGTTCAGTAAAGCTCAGAGATTACTGATACGGTTTTCCGGCGAAGTATAAGATATTTCCGGCGAGTGATTTTTCGCCGAGAAAAGGTGCGATTTGAGTGTGAAAGGTTTCTGGTGAGTTGAGGGTGTATTTATAGGGTAGTATTGGGATGAATGGGGTCTGAATTCGGTCTTAATTCGAAGTCAACCGTTCTCCGGCGGTTATGGCTGATGTCGCGGTTCAGACGTCGGTTATAACCGTTGTAGGAGTTAATTCTACGGTTATCTTGAGCGGAAACTTAATTAAACGGCGAAGTCGTCGGGATTTCCGACGACTGTTATTTTGGGCGCAATTTACTGAAATTGATTTCCGAACTTTAATATTTGAATTAAATGTTTCCTGTATTTATCAGAAAATCAAAGTGGCGGAGCGGTTGTTCGGTTAAGTGATAAGTCATTGGTGAGCCGGCTATTGACCCGGGTTCAAAACCCGGCAAAAGTAAAACATTTTTATTTTGATATTTTTGACAGATTTTCAAAAACTAAATACATATCCCCGCATAATATTTGATTACGGATCGTTTAAAATTGTTTTGGGCATTTAATTCGCAACGAAAAATTTGACTGACTGTTCGGTTGATAAACGGAGCGGGTTTGGTAAATCCGTTTTTTTTTACGGATGTTACAGGCTCTAATCATTTTTTACTTAAATTTGGTCGTTTATAACAAATTGATCATCGGTAGTGGCGACGATTGATCTAGAAGAGGGAGAAGGGGGAGGCTAGGGTTTTAGAATGGAGATTACAAAAGAACGTGTTTTAGAAAGTATTTATACTCGGGTCAAAAACGGCGCTTCACTAAAGGAAAAGACCGACCCGAATTTTTGAAGCCAAAAACCAATTCTAGATGCCTTATTAAATGACACATCAGTTAATATTTAATATGTTTATTATATATAATAGATTTTTTTTATATTTTAAATTTATTTTAAGAAACTAGATGCTCACACGATATAGCAGGGAACACAATATTTAAAGGTTAAGCCGAACAAAGGCTAGCCTCAAACTTCATGTCGAGTTGGCTTGGGTCAACTCGAATTTAATATTGAGCCGAATTCTTAAAATCGTGTTCAACTTTATTAAAAATCATGTTAGCCCGCTCCACTTAATAATTGGCTTGAATTTATAACTTACTAGGTACTAGACACATATGTTACGTGGGTTTGAGAATAGAAATGACAGACTTTAAGATAATCATGGAGTTGATCGAGTTTTTTGGGGAAAAAATTGTTTTTAATTTATATTAACTTGAATGAGCATTTTTTTAAATAAATATGTTATTGTTGAGGTTAGTTGCGTTTGAAGGACATAACGATTATAAATTTTGAATTACTTTTTATATTTCATATTACTTCTTGCATCACACATAATAAATATAAATTTTGATATGAATACATATAACCTTAATACGAATTATACATACAAAATTAAAGGAAAAATATTACATTACTCATTTTAAATGATGCATTTACAAAGTAAGAATTTTATTTTTGAATACAAAAAAAATTAGTATATTTTATTTCAAACTAATATATTCTTATTTTAAAAAGCGTTATCAAAATAGAAGATGAAATGAAATTAGTTCATGATCTAAGATTATATATATATATATATGTATATATATATAGGTTTAAACATTTGTGGAAACGATAATAACAAATTATAAACATGATGAGGTTTTAAATATTTGGTTGTGTCAAATAGTGATGGATGAATAAATTTTTGGTTATCCCATCTTATTTTGATAAGTATGTTTTTATTTATTAAAGTAGAAATATTATATTAAAGTATAGGTAAGTAGATAACTAATATTAATTATTAAGAATTAAGATAAATGAAGAGATATAATCGTGAATATAAGATTATTTAAATATGTGTATGTGTGTGTATATATATATTAAATTCAATCATTTAATAGTGTTTATATTAATTTACTTATTATTTATTATGGTTGAGTTAAAATGATAAATTGGCACATGGCATTTTGGTGAAATTTTTTATTGTAAGGGAATGTCATGTGATATTAAAGGAATTTTTATTAGTATTAGATTTTATCATTAGGTCAAACATATAACTTATTCTTGTCAAAAGGCTAAAAATAAAACCTGCTTAGCCAAAGACTAAGCATGTAAGTTACACAATTAATTTACTCTTGTAAAGGTTTACCCTACTTTTATAACGTAACTGATCTCTATAGTTTTGTTTCTTCATCAATGTAAGATGAAGGAATAATGGAATGGTTGATTTTCTTTTTGGGAAAACACGGCTCTTTTATTGCAACCTTTTTCATTTAAAGTTTCTTCCATTCGATGTGGGATGAGAAAATGCAAAATTCTAAAACATTTGAGGATTTGAATGCTTTAAAGGATTATACCTTATATTTTAATACTTGTAATTACTTGAACTTTTAATTTTTTAAAAAATATTTTTCTTTTTCTTTTTATATCCATCTATACATATAATAAAAGAAACCGTCTGACAGACACATGTCGCTTTATGAGATTGTCTCAATTCTCTTTTCCCGCCTAAATAAATATTTATTATGAAAAGTCGATTATTGATAATATTAAATTTAAAATTAAAAGTTTGTATAAGAGATTTTGTTGATAAGGATAAAGATAACTGATAACTACATATTAGTTTATTAAATTCATTTGTAGAATAGATTTTGATGATAAGGATAAAGATAACTAATAACCATATATCAATTATTAAAGTTATATTTTTTATGATAAGGACATAGATAATTGATAATCATATATTAGTTATAAAAATTAAAAAAATATATTAATGTTTTTATTATTTATAAAGATTTAATTTAACTATTAGTTTTAATTTTTTATAAAAAGTTTATAATCTTTATCTTTATTTTCTATCAAATAACCAAGGGGTAATGACTAAGTGTTAGTTTTAATTGTTTATATAAAAGTTTATAACCTTTATCTTTATTTACTATCTAATAACGAATTGGTAATGAAACCAATGACAAACTCGACTCAATTAAGAATTGTATCCAAATTCCAATCAATCACATACAAAATTAGTTCAAAAGAAGAAAAAAAATATTTGTTGTTAATTCCTCTCTTACTATTATACCACCTTAATCAAATATTAACATCATACATACAAATTAAAAAAGTAAACATTTTTTTTCTTTTAACCTTTTCTGTTACTTTTTCTACTTTTTAATAACTATTTAATTTAACATTTTATTGATCTAACAATGTGTAAAACACAAGTTTCTAACCTATTATTAAATAAAGAAAAAAACAAAGTAAAATGTTAACCTGTGTAATACACAAGTTTCTAACCTAATAATTAAATATATGAAAAACAAAGAAAGATGTTATAATACATCAAAGTTCATTTTTCTCAAAAACATATCTTGACGACCATATGTGTTAACCAATTATATTATATTTATTCAACTCGTGTAATATACATTTTTATTCATCTCATGCAATACACGTTTTCAAAATGTAACTCTTTTATTACCTAATATATAAAGTTGTATTTATTTAATTCGTGTAATACACGGGATTATAACCTAGTTATATTATACGGTATAAATGGGAAAGCAAGAGAAATTCTAGAGTTAGCCATTGACTTGTTTTTATTTAATTACATTTATAAAAAAAACACTATCCTTTCATGGATAGGGTGGGTTTTAAATTCTAATAAATATTCTATCTCCAAATAAAAAACTAACTTAGAATATTTACCTAAATTCATTCTAGACTTCTATAGAATAAAGAAAACAGTTATTTAAAACTGAGTTTGATATGTTCTCTTAATTCTTTTTGTCATATCTTTGAATTATTTATAGAATGTATTTACCTAAATCCATTCTAGACTTCTATAGAATAAAGAAAACATTTATTTAAAACTGAGTTTGATACGTTGTCTTAATTCTTTTGTCATATCATTGAATTATTTATAGGTAAGGTTATGTTCGGTAACATCGCATAAAAAGTGTTTAGGGCTGGCTCAAAATAGTATATTGTTAAAGCGGATAACAAAATTCGGATCTTTTCCGTGAAAAAAATTTACTCTAAATCCTATGATTTGTATATCATTAATGTGTATGTATAATTATATATCATAAACCTTAACGTTAACAATTTCAAAGCCAAAATTATCTACATATAATACGTCTTTTTATATTGAATTTAAGAGTGGGTTCCACTACGAAGTGTGTTTTTCCTACAAAATGTAGGAAGCGTTTTAGGCCATTTGATGATAATTTTAATGGTTAAGATTGATTGAGTGACATTTTTGTAATAATTGTGTGTTAATTAATGATTGATTTTGATGATGGAGGGAATTTTGGTAATTGAGTATGTTTAAAAAACGACCATCATTCAATAACCGACCCTCCTTCCTGCATAACTTCCCACACATTCTCTCTGCATTAAACAATGTAGTGTGTTTTATATTGGTGATAAAACAGAAAAATTGTATAAGATATACTTATAAAACACAATGTGAAGAAATACTAATAAACCAGTTTGATAAAACACACTATGAAGAAACTGTGAAGAAAAACACATTGTGGAGAACTTTGAAGAAAAACACACTGTGAAGAATTGAAGAAAAACTTAATGAAAGCAGAAACTTATACACTACACTATAAAGAATTGTGAAACAAAAAGTTAATGAAACCAGAGATTGTAAAACACACTGTTTAGAAAACTTAGAAACAGATAAAACACACTGTTAAGAATCAGATGAAACATTACCACAATTAATAATTGCATTAGACATCTAAGTTTAAAAAATAATAAAAAACCCATCGGATGAAGGATGAAACGAATGATGCGTGGAATGTGGTCGACGTAACTGATACATTCATGGGTTTAAAAAATTAGGGTTCTCTTAAAAATTTTAATTAATTGTTTAGAATTATCTCTTCCTTAAATAACTTATTTAGTAAATTACAATTGTGCTATTTTATGAAAATCTATACATGATACATGTCATCATCATAGCACTTCCTACACCTTATAGGAAAAACTCACTTTGTAAACAACTCCTTCCCTTAGGTTTAAATAACCCAAACTTTTTATCCTTTGGCTGATAAACACTCCCAACTTACGAATTATATCACGCCACTCCCAACTTTTAACCTATTATTCTCTCGTGCTCCAAACTAACTGAACCCAACTCAGTTAGCTGACGTCAGATGTCACGTCACTATACCTGTGACGCCACGTCAGATCCCACGTCGAATGCCATGTGAGATACCACGTCAGCAAAAGGGTTACACCATATGTCACATAGCAAAAAAAAACTACTGGGTTAGCGTCCAGTTAGTTTGGGAGTGCTAGAGGAAGAAAATAAGTTGAAAGTTGGAAGTGGCGTGATACAATTTGTAAGTTAGGAGTGTTATCGGCCTAATGATGAAACTTGGGGTTATTTAAATTCAATATGATTTTTTTCTTTTAGAATTTGAGGCCCTAGAAAAGTGGAGGCCTAAAACGCATCCTTTTGATACGTGGTTGAAAACCAGTGTTTGTTTATGTTTAAGTTTGTGTTTTTACATAGCTTTTGATCTTGAATAGCCTACTTTTAATGGGATTTGTGTTTTACAGGTCTAAGAGAGTTTAAGGAGCTATTGGGAGCTTTACGGAGCACCGGGAGCGAGGGGGATCAACCGGGGATGTGAAATGAACAAACCGGGTTAACCGCGAAGATTGGATGTGTTTTGGGGCGGAGGTTAATGGATTTAAAATGAAGATATTTGAAGAAGGCATGATAGAGAGCTGAATTACGAGTACGTGGCGAAAACGGTGAGAAAACGGAGCTATAACGAAGAAGTTATGAAGAAAATAATTTTCGTAGGAAACCAGCAAAACTAGGTAGTGTCGGGGACGCCCAAAAGGGCCGTCGGCGACGCCCTCTGGATTGTCCCGTTGGCCAGCAACCACCATAAACAGCTTATTAAGTCGTCGGGTGAGACTGAGACTTCTAGGGGCCGCGGCGTCGGCGACGCCACCTGCATTCCCACTTCGCGAAAAACTTGATTTTTGAGTTGGGGAGGTATATATCATTTGTTATTGACCTATTTTGAAAAAAACGAGTTCTTGGATTTTGAAACTTGTTCTTGGAGCCATAATCATCAACCATATCATCCGAATTCACCACCAATCATCATCATACAACCGAATCATCCCATCAATCCAAACCCTAATCCTTCATCATCATCCATCATTCATCTTCATACATCACCACAAACACTAATCACCATTTATCACCATCTCCAAGCTTCAAGATGTCAAGATTCGAGTCTCAATCATTCAGTGATCAAGTTCCTTCAACCATGAGCGGCTAATCACCTCGGTTTCACCCCAGTGTAGGTAGTTGTTAATTCTAGGCTATTGATTTTTGCTAGTTTTGACATGTGTGACAAATTGTGTTTTGATTAGAACATCTTTGATAATTGTCGTGTATTTGAATTGAATTTGCAAACTGTCAAATGATGATAAAGTTATGACTTTGTGAAATGAATTTGTGCACTTGTGCGTTATCTTGGTTAGGATTTACTTGTGTTGATTATAAAGTGTATTTTTGTCCATTCTCATGAATGTTGATAATTATTGATAGCTAAGTCACGGTACACTAAATCCGTTAATCGTTTATCCAATTAGGTCAATTCTAAAACTTGTAGAAACCCTAGGATTGCAATTACCGAAACCGGGTGTGAACCCTTTTTCTCATTACTGTTTAAATCATCATTTGCAATTGCGTTTACTTGTGTTTGAATAATCGTAGTAATTAATCACATTCATAAACATTGTTGGTGAAGTCTGACACCTTTTCCAACCAACAAATTAAGTCAATCAAACTAGCAAGCTTCATAAACGTGACAACTTCATAATCAAATTAATCCATACGTAAACCACATACTCTTCATGGATCGACCCCTTACTACCACTAACGCATTTGTTAAGGGTAATTCGGGCATATAAGTGTTATCTTTGACCGGGGCGCGACACTCCGATCAAATTTTGGCACCGTTGCCGGGGAGTTAGTGCGCTTTGCGTTTGGATTTATTGATTTTTGTGATTATATGTTTAATTGCTTGTTTCTTTCAGTTTATTTGCTTTTGTGTTACGCGGGTGTAACGCCTCGCGTTTTCTTAACTTTCTATTTATAGCAAGCTCATGTTGTAATTCTATTTTGGGAAACCTTTGTATTCGTAATTATCTTTTCATTGTAAACGTTGTAATAGAGACTTGATTCATAATGGAATAAAACATGTTTATCATCATAATTCTGACACGGGTTGTGTTACTTGTGCAGATTACAGGTAGTGCATGCGTAGACGGAATTCCGAGCGAACATCACCGTTAGAGGCAACACTTGCCCCTAACCAAATGTAAGACCCTTACTTATATTCAACAGTTTTCGTATGATTTCGACCATAAGTGTGTAATTACGTTTACACAAACATTTGAAATACGGGTTCATTAAAAGATTTTCATATTGAACCAACACAACATAATAAAAATGAGTTCGTCATTTAAATATGACTAAGAAACTTTGTGCGGAAGCTTGTATCTTGATCGTGTTTGGTTCTTCTTGAGCTTAATCGTCATCCGGTGCTTCAATTCATTACCTATATTTCATAAGTTATGGAATATGTTAGTTATAATAATTTTATAACATAACCGAATAGACCGGAAGGCCTAAACATCTGGGCTGTGACAATTCATCTGGGTTATGTCTAACTGATAAACCAGGTGACTAGGTAACTCGTTTGGGTTATGCCTCAACTAATAACCCAGATGACCAGTTAACTCGTATGGGTTATGCCTCAACTGATAACCCAGATGACTACTTAACTCGTATGGGTTATGCCTCAACTGATAACCCAGATGACCACTTAACTCGTATGGGTTATGCCTCAACTGATAACCCAGATGACTAGGTAACTCATTTGGGTTATGCCTCAACTGATAACCCAGATGACTAGGTAACTCATTTGGGTTATGCCTCAACTGATAACCCAGATGACCAGTTAACTCATATGGGTTATGCCTCAACTGATAACCCAGATGACCAGATAACTCATTTGGGTTATGCCTCAACTGATAACCCAGATGACCAGTTAACTCATATGGGTTATGCCTCAACTGATTACCCAGATGACCACTTAACTCGTATGAGTTATGCCTCAACTAGTAACCCAGATGACTAGGTAACTCATTTGGGTTATGCCTCAACTGATAACCCAGATGACTAGGTAACTCATTTGGGTTATGCCTCAACTGATAACCCAGATGACCAGTTAACTCGTATGGGTTATGCCTCAACTGATAACCCAGATGACTAGATAACTCATTTGGGTTATGCCTCAACTGATAACCCAGATGACCAGTTAACTTGTATGGTTTATGCCTCAACTGATAACCCAGATGACCACTTAAATCGTATGGGTTATGCCTAAAAGAAATAACTGATAACCCAGACATAGATTTAACAAGTCTGTATTACAGAACTTGACCATTTTGCCCCCTTTTAGTAAAAGCTGTGTAACTTCTCCGATATTTATCTGCTTAGCTGGGAACTAGTTTCTAGTTGACCGTAATACATTTGTCGACATTATTAACCCAAAATCCTCAACCCGGATTCATAACTTTCATGAATTACGCAACCAATACCCGGTTTATACACATATTCATTTTGACCCGTTAAGTGATTTAAGCACTTAAGCTTAAATCTCACTCCTTCTTTTCTTACTTCCCATTTCCACTCTAAGACTTTTATTATCTCCCACCACGAATATAATTGTAGTGGATTTGTTATAGTAAATCATATATTTCTAAATTCTACCCTTCGGTTTGACAATTTACGAAAAAGACCCGTTATGAGGCATTAAACCAAAATGGCTTATGCCATTTGGTTTTACACTACCGAAAGGGTGTACTTACTTATAAAACTCATTTTAAACTACCCTCAAGAGTCGTTTGCTTGATTTATCATTTTAGGGCGTTTGGGTCAATTTTTAGTCCTTTTTATGACAAAGGACTTTTATAAGCGTAATTTGACCAAGAAACTCTTTTAACAATAATCTATTTAAAATCATTATGTTTCTAAGAACATAATGTTTACAAATTAATTTATTAGATTTACCTTACTTTAGGTAATCCAATGTTCATTCAAGACTCGTTCAACGCTCATCGGACCTTAAGCCCTCTTTGAGAGTTTGACATATTACACATACCTGGCTTGGGTCATAGCATTGACCTATTTTAATATCTTGCTCTATTGGTTGCTAATTAATATCAATGCAAGTCATACGCTATCTTCCTATGAGCACAAAACTCAACAAGCGATCATTAGTCACTATTGTCAAATGGTGATAACATCACCATTTGACCCGTTTGGCTTAAATGACTATTTTATCATATGAGGTGGTATTTATTTACCATCTCACCATTTAGTCTATTTCGGTTTACACCATTTGCTCATAATACTTAAAGTCGTATCTTAATCCGTTTGACCCATTATGGTTTTCGCCATAGGGTGTCTTTTCAGAATTCAATATTTATTCGTCAATTTGTGACCGAATTACCATTTCACTTATTCTTAGCAATTACATAAATATATGTACTATTTTAAAGGTGTAAACTTCACTTACATTGAAATCCGATCATGTTTTCCACGCGTTTTAGATTTGTTTGACCCGCTTCTTTCCAAGCTTCCACCTAGCTTGTCCAGCGTCAAACTACCTTTTTATCATTCGTAAAATGGTTAGATTAGTCATCATTTATTAAGACTATCCTGTCACACCCCGACCCGCAGCGGAAAAGGTGATCGGGGCATGATTGGGTTTTCATCAAAGCTCATGACATTTATTATAATGTTTCATATTTATTATTTCAATTTAAAAGAGATCATACAATCATATCAAACAAATACAACATGTTCTATTCATCCTTCTAAACTTCATTATTTTTCTTCTAAGGCAATTTCCTATGTTTTCCTTGCTTCATCCTGTTCACCTGTATCATATGTAAAAATGGTTTTTGGATCAACAAAGAGTTGGCGAGTGAACCTTGTTAGTTTTGTGATTTTAAGGCTATTTTCTAACTTTAAAAATGTTATTTTTAAGTATTTTTAATTGATTTTTAATTTAAATAAATAAATAAAATAAATAAAAAAAATGTTGATTTTTGACCATTGACCGTTGACTTGTTGACCGGTTTGGTCGGTTATATGTGTGCGCTGGGTGAGACTCGAACCCGTGACCTCTCGTACGCGTGCACGCAGCTCTACCAACTGAGCTACGTGTCTAACCCGAAATATTTCTGTTTTTAATTATATTTATATACTAATTAAATTAATCCGAAAATCACTTATTTTAAAAACGATTTAATGTATCGACTCGGTGCTCGCCACAG
Source organism: Scalesia atractyloides (assembly GCA_947069175.1). Taxonomy (NCBI): domain Eukaryota; kingdom Viridiplantae; phylum Streptophyta; class Magnoliopsida; order Asterales; family Asteraceae; genus Scalesia; species Scalesia atractyloides. The sequence continues at coordinate 89,240,966 of CAMTDV010000005.1, forward strand.
GTCTCGAACCCGGGACCTGTGGTTTAGTTTGGCACACAGTCCACCGCTGGACTGTGTGTCTAACTTGGTAAATATTCTAGTTTTTATTATACTTAACATATTACTGAGTTAACCCGGTTCGGTTTCTAAAAAAAACATTTTTATTACAGAGGTTATGGTTGTGATAGGAATCGAAATCGCGTCGTGTGCATATTGTTTGCACACAGTCCACCACTGGACTGTGTGTCTAAACCGTTCATAATATCGATTTTAATTAGTCTTATAACATACACAACTTTGTCTTCTTCGTTCAAAACACAGACATCGGTTAACTAACTGTTACTTGATTAATTCGGTTAATGAATAAGATGAACAATTGAAAAGTATTGAACCGAAGAGTTTGGGGAAAGAAAGTACCGAACAGATCGTCTTCTTCAGAAAATCCGGCGAAGATCGTCGGCTCTGTTTTGGTGACCTTCGGCTGTTAGAATCAATTAACAGTTTGGAGGGATTAGATTTGAAATTGAACTACTGAGTAACGATTATCAGTAGGTTACATGATCATACCGGTTAACAGCAAGTTTCTGGAAATTTCAGAAATTTTCCGGCGAAAACAGAAAATCCGATAACGTCGCCTGGGATTGATTCTGGGTGATGGATTAATGTTAGTAATGTTCTAACAATTGATTGAAACAACAAAGTCGAGGTATTTTACCGTTTTGAGGTGAGTCTCGGTTTTCCGGCGACTTGCAGAGAATTCCGGCGATAATCAGAAAGTAATTCCGACGACCAGAAAATAGAATAAACGTGAAATTAGAAGCTCTGGGAATGTAATTGAATCGCAAAATGAGTGTTTTGTTGAAGTAATTCCAGAATGAATGTTTTTGGTTATAAAAACCAAACATCACCTGAATTCAAGTTCATTAACGCCTGAATTGATTTAAGATGTCGGTTTATCGGTTATGATCAAGATTCCGCGAGCACTCAAACGTCTTAGTCGGGTTGAAAGCCGATATCGGTTTCAGTTGGCGCAATAGGTTGATTCTCAGTTGAACATATGATTTAATTGCTTCCTAGAACTCACAAAAAGATCAAGTGGCGGAGTGGTTATAAGTGTGTGAGTTAAGTCTTGGAGGATTTTACGGCTGACCCGGATTCGAAACCCGGCAGCCTTGTTTTATTTTTATTTCACTATTTTTAATACATTTTCAAATATAAATTTTATATTCTAATACACTTATTAATTATGTATCGTTTAAAATTAATTTGAGCATTAAAAGCGCAACGAAATTTTTGACTGGTTGTTCGGTTAATAAACGAAGCGGGTTTGGTAAATCCGGTTTTTGACGGATGTTACAGTATCCCCTACTTTTAGAAATTTCGTCCCGAAATTTAAGTAGTGGCATGTTTTGACTCACAGGGATGGTGTTTTAATTTGACAGTATATACTTAGAAGGAAGTAAGAGTTTAAATTTTGTTTGAGGCGGTAACGTTCCTTGTAAGGGTTGAATACCCTGCTACAGGAATCGCTTTTTGTTGCCTACGATAAAGAATATTGATAAACAGAGTTGGATGACTAAGTATGATTTTATGCACAAGAGATTTGATACGTTTGGAAAGATAAGGTTATATCCTAAAACAAAACTTCTACTACTAAAACCTATATGGAAACTCCCATAACTGCCTGATAATGCCTCTGATCCTTTGCCAAGAATACTTATATATAGGAAGTACCAGCGGCGTATCCACCATATTCTTGTCAAATTTTCATTGGTTTTATCAATAAGTCATGATTGGTTCTATGATACGACTCTAGAACATAAACAAACACAACAACCAAGCCTGAGTCCTGATTCTGATAGTATACATGTTTATATGGTGTCAGTACCTCCCTCGTTTGTTATGACGGAGAGGTTAGTCTGTGTAGAAATGGAACGCAATCCAACTTCTTTAAATTATGAGATGATATAAATGCTAAATCAGTGGATATAAAACACACTTCAACCAAGACATCACTAATCCTACATGGAACTTCTCATAACCGCCTGACAATGCCTCTGATCCTTTGACAAGAATACTTATATATACGAAGTACCAGCGGCGTATCCACCATATTCTCGTCAAATTTTCATTGATTTTATCAGTAAGTTATGACTAGTTCTATGTGACTCTAAAACATAAACAAACACAACAACCAAAGCTTGAGTCTTTGAATGATGACAGTACCTCTCTCGTTTATTATGATGGAGAGGTTAGTCTATGTAGAAAATGGAACACAATCCAATTTCTTTAAATGATGAGTTGATATGAATGTTTAAATCAGTGAGTGTAAAACAAATTTCAACCAAGACATTACTAAATCCTACATGGAACTTCTCATAACCGCCTGACAATGCCTCTGATCCTTTGGCAAGAATACTTATATATAGGAAGTACTAGCGGCGTATCCACCATATTCTTGTCAAATTTTCATTGGCTTTATCCGTAAGTTATGACGAGTTCTATGTGACTCTAAAACATAAACAAACACAATCAACCAAAGCTTAAGTCTTAATTCTGATAGCAAACATGTTTGAATGATGACAGTACCTCTCTCGTTTGTTATGATGGAGAGGTTAGTCCATGTAGAAGTGAGACACAGCTCAACTTCTTTAAATGATGACACGGTGATATGTCGTGAGGTATGATGATATGAATGTTAAATCAATGAGTATAAAAACAAAACTGAAATAGTAATTTGCATTAAAATCCTTGGATAAATTTCCAATTTAAAATTGAGACACGTGAAAATTGAGATAACATAAAGAAAAACATAAAACTAAGCTGTTGGAGTTGAATCTTGATTTTTGGTGAAGGGGACTAGTTGGGTGATTTGTTTGGGCCGTCATGATCTTCATCAGGATTGGTGTTGATGTTGTAAACTCTTCCTCTTGCTGGTGGCCTAGTGATTAGGTTTCCTTGATTTGCTTGGTTAACTGGGTTTGCTTGAGCTTGGGCGTGTACGATGTTAACTAATCGAGGGCACGTGTTTCTATAATGGGTAGGGTCGCCACAATTAAAACAAGCTCGAACATAAGGTAACATGGGGTATTGGGGTTGTTGATATGTTTGGATCATGTTTTGAGTAGGGGGTAAGGTTTGGCTTTGAGAGGTGCGGCAAACCTTGCTCGAATGACCATAGCGTCCACAATTCGCACATAGTCGACAAGGTAAGGTAAATGGATGGTGATAAGAACAGGTATTGCATTGAGGGTGAGGTCCAAGGTATGGTTTCTTATTTTGGTAAGTTGAGTTGGGTGCTACTTGAGTGATTGGGTTAGCTTGGAGGGGTATGGCTTGTGAAATTGGGTTGTTGCGTTGGGTGACAGCGAAAAGTTGCCCATCTCGTTTTCTCTTAGAAATGGGTTGAGAAGGGGATTCGGTTTGGGTGGAGTTGGAGGTTTCAGTTGATGCTTTATCTTTCTTCTTCTCCTCCTTGAAGTCTTTATTCCGTATACGGTTCTCGGTGAGCTCTGTAGCTATCTCCATTGCTGCTTCTAAAGTTGCAGGTGTGGTACTTATTACAGAGTCTTGAATTTCTGAAGGAAGACCTCGAATGTAGTGCTCGATCAAACGGTAGAGAGGAGTGAACAAGTTGGGAACCATTTGATTTAACTCGAGGAATCTCTTGTTGTACGTGGTGTGGTCGCCTTCCTTTTGTTTCAACGAATAGAACTCATCCTCTAATTTCTTGATTTCGCTCCTTGGGCAAAACCGTCCTGTCATGATTTCCTTCAACTCATCCCAAGTCAAAGTCATAGCATCTTCAACACCTCGTTTGGCCTTCTCTGTGTTCCACCAAGTAAGTGCTATTCCAAGTAAACGACCAGTAGCATATCGCACTTTGATCATCGGGGCAATCGCAATTTAGAAAAGTGTTCTCCATTTCTTCAAACCAATGGAGGAGAGCGGTGACACCTTCAGTCCCTTCGTATTTTGGAGGGTCGCAGGATTTGAAATGCTTGAAGGTGCATTTAGTGGTATTTGGGGGAGGGTTGACAACATTTTGAACTTCTTGATTGACGGGATTAGCGGTAAGGGCTTGTTGGACTTGAACTACAATGTTGGGTATTACGGCAGCCATTTGTTGAGCGATTTGGGCAGCCATACGCTCGCGAGCTTTTTCTGCTCTCATCTTCCTACGAGCGGAATTAGAAGACATCTACAAGGAATACATATGAAGAGTACGAGTTGGATGTTTTTGGGATCATGTGTCATATTTAGGAATGGACATTCATAAAATAAACATAGCATAATAAATCTACTACATCCATAGGATGTCTTGGGCTTTGCTTGTAATTGGGCCTTGCATGCCGCCATACTTCACCTTCGTAATCATGTGGGCCCCCATGATTACTGGGTTTTTCATATGGTTCGCATGTGTTAGCCTGGTTACGTACACTAAAACCCGGAGAAAATCGAGAAATATGTATGTAACGTATGATATTCGGAATGTATCCAGGTGTGGACATGGTGACACCTCAAAGTGGGGTTAGTTCGAACGACGTTTGGTGTGGCATGCTTTGGCCTAATAGGTCCTTCGTACTCTCATCGTTAGTCCCTAGGTAGGCAAACTGGTCCATTATATTGGATTTATACGAATGCCAACCTAGACAGGACGTTCCGACTACCGGTACTTGTACCCTTACAGTTACTACAGCCCGTCGCAGAACTCACTCTGATGAGATTTGAAAATAAAAATGCGACAAAATCTTGAATAACGGAAGTATGAAGATGATTTGAATATGTGAATATTGTAACATGTATGATGAATATGTATGTAAGTATGTATGTTTGACTGTAAGTATAATTCACTATGTATCACAAAATGTAATATTGAAAATGTTTGCATGCATTTGTGTATGTAATAAATATGAAACAAATAAATATCATAAGTTTGCATGTAACCACATAAACAATTAAAATCTAGTCAACTATAGTATAGGCTCTAAGGGTCTAATAACCTATCCTATATCCCTATAGTCAAAAGCTCTGATACCAATCTGTCACACCCCGACCCGCAGCGGAAAAGGTGATCGGGGCATGATTGGGTTTTCATCAAAGCTCATGACATTTATTATAATGTTTCATATTTATTATTTCAATTTAAAAGAGATCATACAATCATATCAAACAAATACAACATGTTCTATTCATCCTTCTAAACTTCATTATTTTTCTTCTAAGGCAACTTCCTATGTTTTCCTTGCTTCATCCTGTTCACCTGTATCATATGTAAAAATGGTTTTTGGATCAACAAAGAGTTGGCGAGTGAACCTTGTTAGAAAACATTTATTATTTATTTCTTGTTGTATTTAATATGGAAAAATTGTGCAATATTCATATATAAACAAACGTAAATAAACATACAATAACAACAAATAGCATACAATAACAAACCAATAGCATACGATATCAAACAACAACAAACAATAACATACATTAACAAACCTATAACATACAATAACATATCAACTTGCATGAATATATAACATGAATGAAACTGTGCGATCAAGGCTCAATTAAACGGAGCCGATCGTATTGCATGTACTGAAAATGATAAATGTCTGTGCGATCAAGGCTCAATCAAACGGAGCCGATCGTATGTTGACAACGCCAGGTTCACGCTCATAATGTAATGGGGAACTGCTCAACGCTCATAATGTAATGGGGAGCGGCGGCCTATGAAATTGCATGTACTGAAAATAATAAATTAAATCTAAACAATAACCACACAAACAGTTTATACAAGCTGAATACACATTTGTTCATGATATGATGTATGCACAATGATTTAAATATAATAAATAGTAAGACACATGATACACCCCAAAAACGTGATTAAAACGGGGAATTTGTAGAGATTCACTCACAGTGGGTGCGTTCGGTTGATGACATTGAATGCGCACGAGTTTAGAGGATTGATCGACGAGGAAAAACTAACCTAATTAATAACAAAAAGTAGGGTAAATAAATGGATTTTATTACAATTTTAATAGTATTTTTGGATATATTTTTGTGAGTTTAAGGCTATTTTCTAACTTTAAAAATGTTATTTTTAAGTATTTTTAATTGATTTTTAATTTAAATAAATAAATAAAATAAATAAATAAAATGTTGATTTTTGACCGTTGACCGTTGACTTGTTGACCGGTTCGGTCGGTTATATGTGTGCGCTGGGTGAGACTCGAACCCGTGACCTCTCGTTGTGCACGCAGCTCTACCAACTTAGCTATGTGTCTAACCTGAAATATTTATGTTTAATTATATTTATATACTAATTAAATTAATCCGAAAATCACTTATTTTAAAAACGATTTAATGTATCGACTCGGTGCTCGCCACAGGTCTCGAACCCGGGACCTGTGGTTTAGTTTGGCACACAGTCCACCGCTGGACTGTGTGTCTAACTTGGTAAATATTCTAGTTTTTATTATACTTAACATATTACTGAGTTAACCCGGTTCGGTTTCTAAAAAAAACATTTTTATTACAGAGGTTATGGTTGTGATAGGAATCGAACTCGCGTCGTGTGCATATTGTTTGCACACAGTCCACCGCTGGACTGTGTGTCTAACCCGTTCATAATATCGATTTTAATTAGTCTTATAACATACACAACTTCGTCTTCTTCGTTCAAAACACAGACATCGGTTAACTAACTATTACTTGATTAATTCGGTTAATGAATAAGATGAACAATTGAAAAGTATTGAACCGAAGAGTTTGGGGAAAGAAAGTACCGAACAGATCGTCTTCTTCAGAAAATCCGGCGAAGATCGTCGGCTATGTTTTGGTGACCTTCGGCTGTTAGAATCAATTAACAGTTTGGAGGGATTAGATGTGAAATTGAACTACTGAGTAACGATTATCAGTAGGTTACATGATCATACCAGTTAACAGCAAGTTTCTGGAAATTTCAGAAATTTTCCGGCGAAAACAGAAAATCCGATAACGTCGCCTGGGATTGATTCTGGGTGATGGATTAATGTTAGTAATGTTCTAACAATTGATTGAAACAACAAAGTCGAGGTATTTTACCGTTTTGAGGTGAGTCTCGGTTTTCCGGCGACTTGCAGAGAATTCCGGCGATGATCAGAAAGTAATTCCGACGACCAGAAAATAGAATAAACGTGAAATTAGAAGCTCTGGGAATGTAATTGAATCGCGAAATGAGTGTTTTGTTGAAGTAATTCCAGAATGAATGTTTTCGGTTATAAAAACCAAACATCACCTGAATTCAAGTTCATTAACGCCTGAATTGATTTAAGATGTCGGTTTATCGGTTATGATCAAGATTCCGCGAGCACTCAAACGTCTTGGTCGGTTTGAAAGCCGATATCGGTTTCAGTTGGCGCAATAGGTTGATTCTCAGTTGAACATATGATTTAATTGCTTCCTAGAACTCACAAAAAGATCAAGTGGCGGAGTGGTTATAAGTGTGTGAGTTAAGTCTTGGAGGATTTTACGGCTGACCCGGGTTCGAAACCCGGCAGCCTTGTTTTATTTTTATTTCACTATTTTTAATACATTTTCAAATATAAATTTTATATTCTAATACACTTATTAATTATGTATCGTTTAAAATTAATTTGAGCATTAAAAGCGCTACGAAATTTTTGACTGGTTGTTCGGTTAATAAACGAAGCGGGTTTGGTAAATCCGGTTTTTGACGGATAGATTTGTTTGACCCGCTTCTTTCCAAGCTTCCACCTAGCTTGTCCAGCGTCAAACTACCTTTTTATCATTCGTAAGATGGTTAGATTAGTCATCATTTATTAAGACTATCCCACCTTACGGACTTTATACCAAAATTACCATTCGATCCTACTATAGGTCAGTTTGAGTTTCAAAAGTCAACTGCCTATTAACATATGCAAATGCACAATTAAGTTCAACAACCCATTTAGTCAATTCGTCAAATACCCCGTCGGCATTATTCTTAGATTACCATTTTAACTACTTTTCTCAACAAGTTCATGAAATCGTAAATCATTAAATTAACATAGTCTTAATCATCATTATACAAGAACTTAGGATTGTTTCATCACCATGAAACCACCCATTGCATCATATGAATGAAATTTACTCAATTATCAAACTTAGCCAAAGGCTTTAAACATTTATATACACATAATGATTTCAAGCATCTATAACATGAGTATAACTTCAATTTCATTATATCATACAAAAACCCATTTCTTGGTAAGTATGAACATGTACTTAAACTCATAAATAGTTCAAGTATTTATCATTACTATCATGCATGATGATTCTAAACACAATCAACGTCACCATATTATCAAAACCCACTTCATAAGCTACTTGTTAATCTCTTACAAGTAATTTTACATCAAATATTGCATAATTTCTTTATGTTTAATGAAATCAAGCATACCCAACAAACACTTAATTTCATATTGGATCACAATCCAACAACTTAATTGCAATTATTCTACCTGTCTCAAATCATGACCTTCACCAATCAAGGTTTTTAAACATACCTTGTGATCCCCTCGTCTAGGTGATCGATAATTCATATTCATGCACGAATTTAGGGTCCAATTCCTCCTTCAATTTTGATGATCTTTGAAGAACAATGGTTTGCCTTGTTTTGTTCTCCTTCCTGAGGATCGACCGACACACACACACACACACACACTATGTGTGTTGTGTGTGTTATTATTTTCTTTATAAACCTCAAGTTTCCTTTTGACAACTTTAGTCCCTCAAGTTTGGTTTTGATTATAATAGGCTATAACTCATTGTTTTATTACCTATTTACATGTTACTAACTAAGTTAATTATTCCTAGTTATTTTGTTCACGGGTTACTTTTACCATTAACGGTATTTCACCCGTTCATTATTATTAACGTGGTTTGACTATCAAACCCGTTTTCGGGGTGTTACATTTTAAGTCTCGTTACTCGGGCATTTTATAAACTTTATTTCTTAAAAGCATTCATTCACTTTTTACTTCATATTAGGTTTATTTTTAAAATCCTAATATTTACCAGGTTAATTTTTACCACTATCGGTACTTTACATGTCTTTTTGTATTAACGTGGTTTGATTACCAAACCCGTTTTCGGGGTGTTACACCAAAGTACCCAAAACTCACCATTAACACCATCCGTTGGAACCGTTCCAATGGATCAACAAAACAACCAAACCCGTTACAACCGATCGGGGGTAACAACAATCGCCCTCCGGCCAATCCACTTCGCCAACCCGATCCTCAAAACCAAAATCTACCTCCCAACCTTAACAACCGCAACCGGAACCAAGACCCGGGTGCCAGACTCGATTTCAACCAACCTGAGTTTGAACGAGTAAACCCCGGCCATGCAGAGTACCACGAACCAAACTACGATGAGTTAAAGAATAACATCCCGGATGACGAAAGATATAGTGTTCCAAGTTATCACTCACCAGATCGGGTTAGTGTTCATACATATCATTCGGAAGAGGAGGAGAATTACGGATATTGGGAGAATGAAGTCAACAGGAATTTCTACAAGGGTAGGGGTTCGACCGAGATGAGGGATATCAAAATGCCAACATTTATGATGGCAATGATGAGTGGGATAACGGAGATGGCTATAATGAAGAGGAGTATTATAGTGAGTATAATCGGAATGACGGGTACGGAAACAACCGCCAACCCCGGAACAACAATCGAGGGAATCCAAATAACAATCGCAACAACAACAATGCACGGATTCCTAATTTTGTGGGTATGGAAAATCAAAACCCGAATCAAAGGGTGAATCGCGGACCACTGGTGAATCAAGAGGTGGAAGGTCCCCCAAGGAATAACCGTAACAATAATCGACACCAACCGCCACAAGGAGTCAATGGCTGATTTCGGCCCATGATTTCGGAGAATGACTCTCCGATCGTACCACCACCACACGGAAGGGTCGCGTTCGATTGTAAGCTAAACTACATCAACATCTTCCCTCACTTCAACGGACGATCAAATAATGAGCCATACACACATCTTCAAGAGTTTTCAGCCATATGTAGTACCATCGGGGGTGGCCACTTTACTCAAGATGAGGTTCGGTTGCGTTTGTTTCAGTTCTCATTGAAGGATAAAGCTAAACAGTGGTTCTTAACACTACCCACTAATAGTATTCACACTTCGGTTGAGATGCAACAAGTTTTCCTCGATGAATACTACTCTATGGCTAAAACCGATGATGCACGGGATGAAATTCGAGCATTCAAACAGTTATCGAGTGAGCCATTGCACGAAGCATTTATGCGGTACAAAGAGTTTATTCGGAAATGCCCACATCATCAAATTGAAAAGTGGGAATTGGTAAAATGCTTTGTGAGAGGTTTAGATGGGGAAACATGGAACCATTTAGAGTCGACGAGCAATGGGACGTTGTTGAGTAATCATGAAGATTATGATTGGGAATTCCTTGAAAGGATGGCAAGGAGATCAAAGGCCAAAGAGTCGGCCGATCGGGCTAAAAAGCATCCTATTTCTCAATCACTCCCCGATCTTGACTCTAGTTCTATAGACCAGATTTCCACTTTAGAGCGGGAATTAGAACGCATGAAGAAGAAAGATGTGAATGTGGGGCAATTTGTGGTTTGCAAAGATTGTGGGGAAATTGGTCATAGGAACGGTGATTGTCAATTGGGCATGGCTGAAGAAGTTGAGGAGGTGAGCCAAGTGTTTGGGGATCGAAAGAATAATGAAATGAACTCAAACACGTATCATCCCGGCTTGAGAAACCATCCTAACTTCTGTTATGGAAACGCCGCTAATCAAATGAACCCAAATTTTCAATCGGGTAATCAAAGCGGATCTTCATACCAAACCCGTCAAGGGGGTAACCAAGGGGTTACCAACGTAATTACAATCAAGGGTACCAAGGACGTGATAACAATTACCAAGGTGGATACCAAAATAATTACAACAACCAAGGCGGCGGTGGAAGCGGCGCGGGTAACCAAAGTGGGGGTGCAAGTGATTTGAATGCGAAGAAGGACGCAATGCTCTCAATGATGCAAGAATCGAAGAAAGAGAATAAATTCGAGATAAATCACATGAGGCATTGGCAAAACAAGTGGGCCAACTAGCCAAAGAGATGGCCCAAATGAGAGGAAGTGGAGGAAGACTCCCAAGCGACACTATATTGAACCCGAAGCATCAAAGCTCAAGCACAAACAATGTGAGAAATTTGCACATTAGCGCGGTAAGTCTTCTTTCAAATGATGAGGTTTGTAGTGTCGAAAGCATTCCACCACTACAACTTGTTGATGGTGTGACGTGGAATATGTAGGTGATGAGTCGGGAAGTGAAAATGAGCAGCAAACGATTTCACGAACTAAAATTGAAAGAGTAACTAAAAATTCTTTTTGTGAAAGTTGTTTAAATGAATTGCATGCTAGGGCCAATGATATGGGTGTGGAGTTTAATACCATCCCATACCCGTTGGCTCTATTAAAACCAATTAATGAATCAAGGTCTGAAAAACGGTGCCCACCAAAGGACGAGAGGTGGGAAAATTTTAAACAAGCAAAAATTAATTTGCCGTTACTTGATGTTATTAAAAAGGTCCCGGCTCATGTAGAGTGTTTGAAAGAATTGAGCACCGAAAAACGGCACAACAAACTACCATAACTGTTTGATTTAATATCTCATGTTAGTGCCGTTTTATCGAGTGCCCTCCCCCGAAAAGCTCAAGATCCGGGAGACCATTTGATTCCAATCCAAATCGGTAAATTTAAAATTAAGAGGGCACTCCTAGATCTTAGAGCTTGTGTGAGTATCTTGCCTGGGAGTCTGTATGACCAATATGATTTTGGTCCTTTGAAAATTTTTGACAACCCCCTGGTGTTGGCCGATCACACTCTCACGCATCCAAGGGGGATGGTGGAAGATGTAATAGTAAAGGTGGAAGATTGTTATTACCCAGTTGACTTTTTGGTAGTTGACTATGTTGGGTGTGTTGAGGATACACAACCGATAGTCATACTGGGTAGACCGTTCCTGGCAACTACTAATGCCATAATAAATTGTGCAAGGGGAACGGTAAACATGAAATTTGGGACCAGGAACTAAATTTGAATGTTTTTCCTAAATTTAGTAACCCCTCTGTGAGGATAAGTGTCCTAAAGTGGACATGAATCCAAACAAAAAGATATGTGCTATGGTTGGTAGGTTTGGAGAATCGAAAAAGAAACCGGTCAAGAAGAAGAAGGTGAAGAAGTCACCTCAAGAGAAGAAAGCAGAGGAAGAATTAAGGAGGTTTTGCCCATTTGGAAATAAATGGTATGAGTCACCGGTCGGTAAGGTGGAAGAGTTCGTGGGCGACAAACACTCCATTTGACCACCATGAGGTGGTATGTTTATTGTTGTTGTTGTATATTTGTTTCTTTTCTGTTGAGTAGTAGTAGTTTACCCCTTTCCTAGTTAAATGAACTTTGTGGTGTGTTCCCTATATAACCCTCACGAGACCTACTTGTCCTTCCGAGCTATCGGGAGGTTTAAACGGGCTTGTTGCATAAGCTAAATGTAACCGTGATTCCTTCGAAAGTGAGTTAGGATTGTTGTTGTTGTACATTATTTTCCACATAAATCAAAAGTAAATAAACGTATGGCTTGGTAATATTCTTATAAAAATTGGTAGAACTAGGCTACTAACAAATGTTGATGGTTGTGAGAAGCATGCTTCTACACAAGGATTAAGATTTGCAGGTACACCATGTTCGTGAGACGACCAAGTTTATTGAAGAACGAAGAGCACACGAGGAATGAGCTAAAAATCAGGTGCATACGTTTCTTTTTACTTTTGATTTCTAGTTATCAAATAAGTGGAATGTAATTTGTATGTTACTTTCCGGGGTGAATTTTTGGGGGAAGTTAACCGTGTCACACACTATGTGTTTTAAAAAGCCCTATTTTGCACATTGAGGACAATGTTGACCTCAAGTGTGGGGATGGGGGAGTAAAAGTTTTTCGATTTTGACCCCTTTATTTAAACACTACACATTGAGGACAATGTTGACCTCAAGTGTGGGGATGGGGGAAATTTTCAAAAATTTTGTTAAAAATGTCTTTGTTTGAAGCGATCTAAAAAGCACAAGTAACTAAGTTATCGAGGGATGGCACAACCCATTTGGTCTTTTGTCATGGTCAAGTTCAAGTTAATTGCATGACAGATATTTAGCGGGTGGTTATTTAGGAATAATTCACCTAAGAAACTTATATTTATTCATACCACATACCATACCCTTTATACACATGAGATTTTTGAGCCAGCATTATACGTCATACATTTCTTTGTTGAGTGGACATCAGTCATGTATTGTAGAACTTGCATCTTTTGATACGTTTGGGACAATAGACCGAGTACAAGCACGAGAATGATTAAAGCATTAGGTAAACATTTTTCTTTTATTCCATTTGCTTACCATTACCCGAAATCTACCCCCTAGTCGCCAACTTTGAGCCTAAACCGTTCATTTGATCACCCAAATTAGCCCTTGACCATTAAACCTCTTTTAACCCGTGTGATGAAAATTCGATCTTAGGAATTAGTTTTTTGTAAAGTTATGTTTCGTAAAAAAAATCAATTTTGTTAAAAATGTCTTTGTTTGAGGCGATCTAAAAAGCACAACTAACTAAGTTATCGAGGGATGGCACAACCCATTTGGTCTTTTGTCATGGTCAAGTCAAGTTAATAGCATGACAGATATTTAGCAGGTGGTTATTTGGGAATAATTCGCCTAACAAACTTATAATTTATGCATACCACATACCATACCCTTTATATACATGAGATTTTTGAGCCATCGTTATACGTCATACATTTCTTTGTTGAGTGGACCATTAGTCATGTATTGTAGAACTTGCATCTTTTAATACGTTTGAGACCATAGACTGAGTACAAGCACGAGAATGATTAATGCATTAGGTAAACCTTTTTCTTTTACACCATTTGCTTACCCTTACCCGAATTCTACCCCCTAGTCGCCAACTTTGAGCCTAAACTGTTCATTTGATCACCCAAATTAGCCCTTAACCATTAAACCTCTTTTAACCCGTGAAATATAAATTTTATCTTAGGAATTAGTTGTTTGTAAAGTTGTGTTTCGTAAAAAAAATCAGAAAATGTTGCGAAAAAGAATAGAAAATCATTGAGAAAAATACAAAAAGATGAGTTTTGATTTGTTGAATAAAAGGCGAAAAATGGTTGCCTCGTATTTGATATCTATAATTCGTTTTGTTTATAGTAATGGTTTTGTAATAAAAATCAAATTTTCATCATCTTAGCCACTTTCAAAACATCCTATTTCCTACCCTTCTCCTAGCCTCGTTACAACCCTTTGAAGATCTTTTGACTTGTGCTTAGTATTCGTGTCGGTGGTGGAGAATGATTAAGTTGCAAGCCTATGCGGGTACGTGTTCTAGTCGGTTTTGAGTAATTATTTTCAAAAGTGCTAATACATCAAAATTAGCCAAGTTATAAACCGAGTGGAGTGAATATTGTGAGAGATGTGTATGAATTGTGAGTTTCAAGGGCGGGTTAATCTTGGATAACCATTTTGATGTGATTAATCGTTTATCGTTGGAATATTTTGAAAATTGTAAAAAACTAGAACTGGGTATGACATTAGACCTTAACTTACGTCTCAAGAATGGGAAGTGTATTTCTTGTTCAACCCACATGAAAGTGAAAAACAGATTTGCTTGAGGGCAAGCAAAAAACAAGTGTGGGGATGTGATACGTGGTTGAAAACCAGTGTTTGTTTATGTTTACGGAGGTTTTTGGCCGACGGGACAATCCAGAGGGTGTCGTCGACGGCCCTTTTGGGCGTCCCCGACGCTGCCTAGTTTTGCTGGTTTCCTGCGAAAATTGTTTTCTTCATAACTTCTTCGTTATAGCTCCGTTTTACTCACCGTTTTCGCCCACATACTCGTAATTCAGCCCTCTATCATGCCATCTTCAAATATCTTCATTTTAAATCCATTAACCTCCCCCCTCCCAAAAAAAAAACACATCCAATCTTCGCGGTTAACCCGGTTTTGTTCATTTCACAAACAAACACTGGTTTTCAACCACGTAACACATCCCCATACTTGTCTTTTGCTTGCCCTCAAGCAAATCTGTTTTTCACTTTCACGTAGGTTAAACAAGAAATACACTTTCCATTCTTGAGACGTAAGTTAAGGTCTAATGTCATACCCAGTTCTAGGTTTTTACAATTTTCAAAATATTCTAACGATAAACAATTAATCACACCAAAATGGTTATCCAAGATTAACCCGACCTTGAAACTCCCAATTCATACACATCTCTCATAATGTTCACTCCACTCGATTTATAACTTGGCTAATTTTGATGTATTAGCACTTTTGAAAATAATCACTCAAAACCGACTAGAACACGTACCCGCATAGGCTTGCAACTTAATCATTCTCCACCACCGACACGAATACTAAGCACAAGTCAAAAGGTCTTCATAGGGTTGTAATGAGGCTAGGCGAATGGTAGGAAATAGAATGTTTTGAAAGTGGCTAAGATGATGAAAATTCGATTTTTATTACAAAACCACTACTCTAAACAAAACGAACTATAGATATCAAATACGAGGCAACCATTTTTCGCCTTTTATTCAACAACTCAAAACTCATCTTTTTGTATTTTTCTCAATGATTTTCTATTCTTTTTCACAACATTTTCTGATTTTTTTCATCAAAGATGTTCTAATCAAAACACAATTTGTCACACATGTCAAAACTAACACAAATCAAAACCCTAGAATTAACAACTACCTACACCGGGGTGAAACCGAGGTGATTAGCCGCTCATGCCTGAAGGAACTTGATCACCGAATGATTGAGACTCGAATCTTGACATCTTGAAGCTTGGAGATGGTGATAAATGGTGATTAGGGTTTGTGGTGATGTATGAAGATGAATGATGGATGATGATAAAGGATTAGGGTTTGGATTGATGGATGATTCGGTTGTATGATGATGATTGGTGGTGAATTCGGATGATATGGTTGATGATTATGGCTCCAAGAACAAGTTTCAAACTCCAAGAACTCGTTTTTTTCTCAAAATATGTCAAAAAATGATATAACCCGTCCCCCAACTCAAAAATCAAGTTTTTCGCGAAGTGGGAATGCAGGTGGCGTGGCCGACGCCCATTTAGGGCGTCCCCAACGGCCCCTAGAAGTCCCAGTTTCACCCGACGGCTTAATATGCTGTTTACGAGGTTTCTGGCCGACAGGACAATCCAGAGGGCGTCGCCGACGACCCTTTTGGGCGTCCCCGACGCTGCCTAGTTTTGCTGGTTTCCTACAAAAATTATTTTTTTCATAACTTCTTCGTTATAGCTCCGTTTTACTCACCGTTTTCGCCCACATACTCGTAGTTCAGCCCTCTATCATGCCATCTTCAAATATCTTCATTTTAAATCCATTAAAATCCCCCCAAACACATCCAATCTTCGCGGTTAACCCGGTTTTGTTCACTTCACATCCCCGGTTGATCCCGTTTGCTCCCGGTGCTCAATAAAGCTCCCGAATAGCTCCTTAAACTCTCTTAGACCTGTAAAACACAAATCCCATTAAAAGTAGGATATTCAAGATTAAAAGCTATGTAAAAAATAAACTTAAACATAAACAAACACTGGTTTTCAACCACGTATCACTTTTATGTCACACTCCAACCAATGGCGGAAGGATCGAGGCGAGACGAAAGATATTGTCATTGCTCATAATGCTAATGGTGATAATAATTAATTAAACTGGATTTCATTTCATAAGAAAAATTGTTGAGTACAATACATGGAAATTTCAAATACAACAATAATCAAGGAAAAACTTGATACAAAATTAATAAACCTAAACGTCTATGTGTGTATCTAGTCATCAACGCTACTCCAATTTCATAGCATCATCTTCATCAACCTGTAACATGTTTTAAAATTAAGTTCAATGCAAAAGCAAAGGCGAGTACACAAGGTTGGTGATACATAGCATAAGTATAAAAAGTATAACTCGAATCCACATGTTAATCGTATGCAAGGTAAATGTCAATCATGCAACACTAGATCAAACCCCGAGTTTCCACAAGTATAATGAGCTTCCCTCGTCACATATGCAACGAGACTAAAAAGTATGAATAATCTTAACGTAACCCCGACGGGTGGTGTGCTACTCCTATAGCGCTATATATGTCAAGTTGGGCTAGCTAAGTTAATGATTAAGCATGTATAATTCTAGCATGTATCTAAGCATAACAAGTATCATGTATTAACGGATTGAGCATGTAAAGCATAAGTTGTGATTTGTGTATTTTGATAGGTAAACATGTTACAACCCAAAAAGTGAGAAAGCGGTAAATGGGTCGAGTGTACTCACGGTTTTGCAAGCGTTCCGACTTGGTAATACGTGAAGAGTTGTTTAAGTTGCTGGATGAACACCGAGTTATCCTACAAGAGGAAACGTAGGTTTGAGTATTCAGATGATTTAAGGAAGATTCGGGATTTTGGGATGATGCATACAAAGTAAAGTATACGAAAATACTCACTAAGGTCTATCACTCATTTTGACACTATGGGAACCCATTAGGGTTTATGTGATTTCATAGGTTGTAACACCGATTAGAATCCAAACGAGGAACCATATTCTTTAGTGATTAAACTTACTAAATCGACATGTGATTATGTAGTCACTATCAAGGTTTCAGTTTTTAAGCATGTATTATATAGATTAATATAGTTATATGTATAAGTCCATTCATGGATATCATAGAAGTCATGTAGGAGGTAGGTGGCATAGCCATCCATTTAAGAACCTCATAAGAGTTCACCACTACACAACTTGTCATAGACAAAAAGGAGGGTCAAGAACAATATGAACAACAAGAATGTAAATGTTATCACTATACCAAGTAGCCAAGCAAACTACAAGCCCGGTGAGCCGGCATCGACACACGCCAAGGCTAGACGGGGTTGTGTCACTTTCAATCTAGCAAACTAACTTGGGATAATGATGAGAAATCATCAAGTGATGTGTGGACTTAGTGTTATGATAGCCCAAGCTAGCCAAGGCAGTCACACATGAACAAGTTCAAGACTCGCATCACTTGTGAGCTTAAAGCTCTTCGAAAACAGAAAGTTTAGGGTGTTAAAACAGCCCTTAGTTCATGTTAACAAGCTTGGTTAGGCTTTACTAATCATAAGCTTGATTAGAAGCACAAGAACACAAGTTTGGTTTGAAGAAAACATAAGATTTGAAGAGATTTGTGTAAAACAGAAACTTTGGAGCCTTATAGGTGAATATCCAGGTCTGGATTCTCCGTGGAGAATCCGTGGAATCAAACCTAAGGTTTATCCAAGTACATAGGAAGAAGAATCAAGTAAAACAGGCAAGATTTGAGCAAGTTATGCTCACTTTTGTGCAAGGTGATGATTTTGTCCGAATTCTGATGTTGCAAGGGATTTTGATGTGAAATGAGGGAGATTTAAGAGTGTTCAAAATGAGAAATGTGTGGAGAACACTTGGGTTTTATAGAGGGATGATTAGGGTTAGTTGGGAGGTGTTAAATGGGGGGTTTGAGGTGATTGGAAGGTGAGAATTGGTGTGATCCATGCATATTCACGAGCCAAAAACATTTATGCCCGCCTAGAGGGTCTTACGGACCGTAAGGGTATCCCCTTGCGGTCCGCAAGGACTGGGTCCGGGACACATTTATTGATTTGGGACGGGTTTAAGTGTTGTATATTGGTATTTCATGAAAATATAAAGTATATTAAGCATAAGGGATATGTCCTAGGATGTATATAAGTGTAACATGAATAAAAACGAGTGTATGTATCGCGTATAAAGTGTGTATTATGCATAAATGTCACGTATTTGCAATCATGATCACGTTTCAAGTATAATGTATTGATGTATGTATGTATGAGCATGTATAACAAGTGTTGAGATAAAATGTATATTCCATTATGATTCAAGTCTCGATTACAAGGATTACAACGAAAGAACGAATACAAGTACAAAGGTTTCCAAAAATAGAAATGCAAGACTAGGATTCTAAACATGGATAGTATGAAAAAGCGAGGCGTTACATTTTATTTCACTCCTCTTGGGCCGACCCTGAAAGTATTATATCATATATTATATTATAACCATATAAGTCAAAGATAAGGTTTATTTTATCTGGAAAAGGGTAAAATGAGAACCACCTTAAGTTGTGAGAACCGCGAGAACTTTTTGATCCGGTGTGAGTTGGGTCAAATTTTTTTTGCAAAAACATAGATGAAAAAATTATAAACACATCTGTAAAAAAAGTAAAAAAAAATGTCGTGTCGGTAGTTTTGATTGATGCAAGTTTTTTTTACGGCATACGTAAATTTTGGAAGAAGATTAATATTTTTTACGACTCATGTAAATGTGGGTGTGCGATATTTTTTAAAATTTTTTTGTTGAAACAAGTGATTGTTTTACGAATTTGGAGAAAAAAATTCGGAAAAACCTTTTGAATAGCCTAGTTCTCGCAACTCATGGTGGTTCTCGTTTAAACCGAATCATATTTTATCTTACATCTCTAAGCGTTTGGTATGAAGGAATAGAATGTGGAATTGAATAGATCATTCTGATGGAATGCAAATAAACATGTTTGGTTGTCATACAGTAATGGAATGGAGCATTCTAAAGGAATGCAACTCCTTCCTAATATAACATTTTTCATTCTTTGGTAAGGGTGTTTTTTTTTCTCATTCTTTCAAGGAATGTAAAAAAAATATTATTATAATTATTATATTTATTATTTAAATTTATATTATTAATATATTTTTCTGAAAGGCAAATTTGGAAAATATATATCATATTTTTATTATTAATTTTTTTACCATTAATATATTATTATTTTTGTTGTTGTTATTATTATTATTTTATTAAGGCAATTATATTTTTATTGTTTTTAATACAATTGTGTTTCGTTACTTCGTCTGTTTTCGTTTATCAAATTGTATAAAGTAATGATTAATTGTATTCACATATGAGTAACTAAACATCACAATGGAATGGAATGATTCATTTAATTCTATTGTCCATTCTATTACCTCGTCCATTTCATTCTTCTATTCATTCCATTACGCAAAATTAAAACAACAAATCTTAATTCCCTAAAATCAAGGGAAAATGGTTTAGAAAAGTGTCCCTGCGTGTGTACGTGCTCAAATCAGTTATGTGGTTTATTTTATACTTGTTTTGATTACATAATAAGAAAGCATGAGTCATTGTGTTGGCGAAATTTATTAAAGCTAATTTGAATTTTGACTAATTGTTTCTACTAGTTTAATAACTCAAAATTCAAGTATTGAGGTTCGTATGTCGGAACAAAATCTTTCTAGACTTGTCTAAACTATTATAAAATAGAGTAGGTAGTGGGTAAGGTCATTAGCAATGGAGTTGAATTTTTATGTTCTCTTTTTTGGGCGTTTGTGTGGAGGAGGGAGGGAGGGGGTGTAACGAGAGGAGAGGTGGTATATGGGGAAGTATCGTTCAACATGAGGGAGAGGGTTTGTAGAATATAAACATAAAAAAATATAAAAGTTATAATAAATGAGCCAAACCAACAAAAAAAAGGTAAATGTGATCAATAATAGTGTCACGTTTATATTTAATAACATTGTACGTAAAAATCATTAAAAGTATTGGTATGTAACTTTTCTTTATCTTTTTATTTTGAATAACCAATAAAGGCTTGATTACTCAAGTAAATCATTGACAAAAGGTTATCTATGCCCGCTAACGCAGACAACCTGGTGATCGATCCGTCGCTATTTCAAAGGAAACTAATCGTCCGAAGACTCACTGTGGTAAAACTCTTGGTTCAATCCATAATAATTTTGCTCCAAACGAGACTCGAATGTGTGACTTCCACTTTAAAAAGTTAAGAAGATGCCATTACACTAATATCTTTTTATTGAATTATACTTTTATGCATATATCAAATATGGGATATAAAAAACTATCAGTATATCGAAAATGTTCCCTTTCCATATTCTCTTTACCTTATTAGCTGTTTTACCTATTTTTGTGTTTATTTTTATTTCAAATCTAACCATAGTATGTTAAAACTAAAATTCTTGACCGAACGAAAAAAATGTTATTCTCTTTGGAAAAACTATAAGTTTAGACTATGAAGGGATAATTTCAAATTCATTCATATATACATTCGGATGAATTATTAATATGACAAATTGTCCATTTGCACGTGTGGGGGTGAAATGAATGAAGATAGTAACCCTCAACTAATCTAACTTGGAATCTTAAACACATTCAATCCCCAACCATATTTCCCATTTACTTAAGCAACAAATTAGCCCACATGTAGTTATAATTATTATTATTATTATATATTATTATATTATTATTATTATAATATATTATTATTTTATGGGGAGGATCAAATAGAAGTTTATATTTGCTAGGAAGGATAAAAAGTAATCTTAGCTGTCCATATGTAAAAGTAGAAATACAAGTAGAAAGGTATTTTAGTAAATCTCCTTTTATTTTATTATTTTATATTCTTTTCTCTATATTTTCTAAAACCCAGATTTTTTAAAACCCACAATCTTCAACATTTCATTACATTTTCCTCTTTCTAGAATTACTAAATCATCAGTGCGATTTTCTTCATCAATGAATGGTTCGAACACCCAATCAACGTGTTCTTCGATTTCTTATGAAAAAACCCAGTTTATTTTTCATCAATAATGTTTCTCTCGTTTTTTCAATTTAACATGATGCTATGGAAACATGAGATTTTCTGTTAAAACAGGTACTCCCCTTCTCAAATTTCTCAAACATTTTGTATTCAAAGTGAAGATATCTCTGATTCTACTATTTCTCTTTATGTATTCATGTGTTTGGGCAACATCATTAGTTCCAATTTCATTGAAAAATCATTAATAAAAAGTTGTACACCAGGTGTTTGACAAAGTGTCTCAAAGAAAAATTGCAAAGCACCTTTAGTTTAGACTTTTTTTAAAATTGTGTTTTATAAAAGAATGAAAAACACACTTTTTGGTGTTTTTTGTCCATTGCGTTTTACAAAAGAATGAATAATACATTTTTTGTGTTTTTTGTCCATTGCATTTTACAAAATAATGAAAAAACACAGTTTTTTGTCCATTGCATTTTACAAAAGAATGAAAAAACACATTTTTTTGAGTGTTTTTTGTCCATTGCGTTTTACAAAATAAGAAAAAAAAAAGTTTTTATCCATTGCGTTTACAAAAAATGAAAAAACACACTTTGGTTTTTTGTCCATTGCGTTTTACAAATAATGAATAAAACACAGTTTTTATCTTTGTGTTTTACAAAAGAATGAAACACTTTGGTGTTTTTCTCCTTTTCTTTTGTGATTTTAGTCCATTGCTTTTAGAAAGTACACTTTCTTTATATTTTTAGCCAATTGCGTTTTAGAAATAAATTTTGTTTCTGTTTTTAATTCATTGCTTTTTAGATAAAAAAATCATTTTCTTTTTGTGTTTTTTGTCCATTGTCTTTTAGAAAAAACAGTTTATTTTGTGTTTTTTACTCCATTGTGTTTTATAAAAATGACAAAAATTGTTTTTTTTTTCATTGCGTTTTACGCATCTGGGTTATCAAAAACTTTTTTTTTTCAAAAGTATAACAATAGTGTACTCGTTTTAAAGATAAAAAAACGTTCGTTTTTATGGTACAATTTTTATAAAAAAAATTAATGTCGTATGAAAAAAGTTATTAACGTTTTAAAATTAGGGGGAATTGAAAGAGAGAGAAACTATTACATTAAATGGACTAGAATACCTTACATAAAAGTCAAGCGCCTCCTCTTTTTATTCAATTCCACCTATTTAATTTTAGTCCTTGATTACTGAATAGATGGTCAAGATTACTTCATATCCTTCCTACCCATAGAAACTTCCTAGTATATCCTGACCCTATTTACTTAAGCAACAAATTAGCCCACGATGCCATTAGTCGTCGTCATGATGATGATGATGATGATGGTGGAGAGGGACCTAGCAACCCACAAGTACTCTCACATATAAGGATGGGATTGGTACAATATTTGTATATGTAAAGAGAACACTACAAACAAAATTGGGTACTGAATACCATATCTAATATATTAGTACGGTATCAGTATGGGTACAAGTACGAGTATTGGCACCAATATTTCAGTATGATACCCGCTTTGTTACCACTTTTTTTTCTTTTTTATCTTTTAAACATTCGTATAGGTATCAAATAGGTAAAATCGATACGGGTACCATACGATATGCGCGGTACTTAAGATATATGTTCCAAAAATACTTCTGAAATTTGTACCATTTGAAATGGTATCGGTACGGATAGTGAGAGTGCTAAATAGCAAAATCAATAAAACTTTTGTACCGATACATGTACCGAACAGTCAAAATCGGTATTGGTACGAGTATTTAGAGAAATATTTCATCCCTACTCACATCACTACCCAATATGATTGTGTCACCTCATTCAACCCAATATAACCAAATAGGAGGGGGACACTCGCCTAGTTCAACCCACTGGCCACCACCTTTAATATTTTTATTATTACTAGTATTAGTAACTATTATCTATCATTTAAATACATATAACCAAATCAAACAAAACCAAGCGTACCTAGTATAATTCAAGTCATATCATAACTATTATTTAAATTTAAATATATATATATATATATATATATATTGGTAAAATACTAATTCATTTATAACTCATCTTATTAAATTTTCTCTCTTCAAATCATTAATTATCCTACATATAATTTACAAAATCTACACGTATAAAAAATTTCATACATATACCCAACGCGTTATAAACTTTTATCCTACATACCTCGAAATTTATTCTGCACACCTCGAAATATATCTTACACATCTCGTAGTTTATCTTACACACATTTTAATTTATTCTACACTTTAAATTAAGTTGTTTTTTATTTTCAAAAAGTATATATTTTGAAAAGGAGTTACAAATTCAATTTTGTTAGTTATTAAAGAACAAGAATACAAATTAATGATCCATGTAAGTTCCCCAATATACTCTTAAAATAAAACTGAATGCAAATATTAAATGAAGTAAAATGAAACATTCTTATTGCTTGAAATTTCTTTTTTTTTCTTCTTACAAATAATTCCTTCTTATTTGAACCCTCCACTATATATATAACGAGAAAGAGAAAGAGGATTAAGTTCTGATGAAAACTCACCCGAGTTGCGAGAACAACGAGAACACCTACTTCTAATGCAAGTTTTTCAACCAAAATTTACAACATGTAAGTTTAATCTACATAGACATAAATGGGGGCACAAAACCAGTGACATCAATAGTTCAGAACATTACGATGGATGTTAATTTGTTTTACACCGACATAAGAAGTCGTATACGATGATTTGTTTTTAAAGTTACTTAAAAAAATTCGTCACACTTTTTTCTTTTTCAAAAACACATGAATTTCAAAACCGTGAGTGTCCACAAGAATTTGGTGTTCCATCCCCAAACAACCAACTCACGGTTTTGCAAGCTTTCACTTGGTAATTCTGTGAAGAGTTGGTTGTTTGGGGATGGAAAACCAAATTATCCTACACGAGGCAACGTAGGTGTGTGAGTCATTGGATGATAAGGGAGGATTCGGGCTAGGAATTTAAATTATGTAAAAAGTATTTATTCAAGAAAGTAATTATCTAGACGTTAACTCTCCGTTTTGACACTATAAATCCCGTAAAGGTGATCGCTTTCATGGGTCATGCCGATTAGAATCGTAACGAGAAGGTTACGTTTTAAATAATATAACCTAATGTTGTGACAAGTAACCATATGATCATTGTCAAAAGTTCGGTTATGTATAAGTCTATTTACGTACATATAATATATATATATATACTATATATCAAGTCCTTCATATATGTCATAGAATTTTATAGAAGTCATGCATGGAGGTAGGATGATGAACATCCATTTAACCTCTTTATATGATTCACCAATACACAAATTGTCACAAGGACAATTCGGATGGTCATGAATTAAAATGTAAATATACAAGTAATCACTATACCAAGTAGCCAAGTAATATTCAACCTGGGTGAGCCAACATCGACATAGAAAGAATTAACTAAGTGTCAAGGGCTAGACAAGGTCGTGTCACTTTTAGGCTCTACTTAGGATAGAGATAAGAAAGCATCAAGTGAGGTGGTGGATTGAAGGTAGGATAGCCCAATGTAACACCTCGTAAAAACCCATCCTATAAAATTAGACACGTGTCCTGCTGATCCTCGTATGCCGTGTGCTAGACGAGAAGGACTAAAATCGCCAACATGTTATTTTATAACCTTTGAGTGGTAAATATTAAAGTTGAGGGTTAAACGTGTCAACATGCTTAATCTATGCCTCTGAGTGACCTTTTAACGAACCCAGAGCTTAACGATGTTCGGTTATACTCCCAAGAGTGCTAACCAGGGGCCCTATTGAATAAAACATGCTTTTATGTCGAAATATGGGAGTTTGGAGAAGTCCGTGGGCCAAAATGGAAATTTTGTAAATTGACATCTCAGGCGCCACGCGCCAGAGACCTGGTATCCCTGCGCGACGCGCGGGAGAGGTCAGTTCGCAGAAACAGCAGCTAGCTGCAGTACCTGCATGCTTGCCACCTCCCAACTCACTTCAGCTCCTGAATTCCGAAACCATGGCCTCAATTCTGGTTTTGGACACCTCATATAACACCTGGAGTGATCCTAGGTGACCTCTAAACACTTGGAATGATCTCCATGATCATCTTCCACTATAAATAGGTCTTGAATTCTTGAGTTCAAACTTGCACCTTTCTCATAAATCTCTCTATAAATCTCCTCTGGAGGTTCCTAAGCAATTGGGAGCTTCCCTTGAGTTTTCTCCAGTCCATTGGACCACTTGTAAGTGTTCCTTCCATGGCTAGTTCTTTTGTTTAGGCTTTTAAAGCCAAAAGTCAAGCGTTTTCGATAAACGCTTTGACTTTTGGTCAAGACCATTATGGTCAAGCCAATGCTCGGTCCGAGCATGGTTATGTGATCGTAATTAGGTAGGTGTTAATCCCTCAAAAGTACACCTCCTAATTACCACGTTTGCTTGGTCAATTGACGAGTCAACATATTAATCTTTTAAAAAGTCAACGGGTCAGATTTTGAAATATTCCTAATCTGAGTTTATACATATTCTAAAATATGTTTTAACACTTAAACAACTTGGTAATAATTATTAGAACATGTGTAAACATGTTCGGCTCGTCAATTTTAGTTTTAGGGTCGGTTCGCAACCAAAGTCGCGAAGTTTGACTTCTGCGTTGACTTTCGATTATGAACCGAATTAGATTAGTATGCTTCTGATTTAAGGTCCCATTATGATCATAGTATGATGTAGCATAACCCTCTGAGGTTATATTACATGATCATAATAGTACCGAGTTTTATGCAAGTTCCGTAAATATGTCATACTTTGACTATATTGCCCTTTTATTTAAAAAATGAGGTTTTAAACACCAATGAACTTGAAAATGAATTAGTTACTGATATGATAACATTTTTAACAGATTTTGGTGTTACAAATCTGACCATAAACTGAGTTTTCATATAATGTCGTTAAATATGTTTTAAAGTGACCGAAAGGCCCTTTTGGCACACAGAACGGTTTTAAATGTAATTTATCATTCTAAACTCATTTCCTACTGATATATTATCATGATTAGGATATTTTGGGATATTATTTCAGTTTACAAACTGAGTTTAAGCACAAGTTCTTGTTTACGCTCTTAAATGACGATAACGCCATTGTGGCACATAAAATGGATTTAAATCATGATTTCATACAAAACCTTTTACATACTGATGTGTTATATCAAATAACATATTTTATCTATTTAAATCTGTTCAAAACATCAGTTTTCATAAAATATCGCAAATATCGTCATTTAACGACTTTAACGTCTTTACGGCGCGTAGTATGGTTTTTAAACCATAATTACCAACCAAGACTTGTTACCCACTGATATTATAACTCACTTAAAATATTTTTTTTTACAGTGGGTACTTGTTATAAACTCAGAATCCCAAATATACTTTTGAAACTATGTGTGAAATTTCCAAAATGCCCCTTCGGAGCATAGATTGATTTAAACTATAAAACACACATATATTCGATATCCTACTGATATCATAAATAAAGTATTTTCACAAAATGTTTATGGTCGTAACATCAGATAATACGCAAGTTCCTTTTCTATGTCGCTAAATGACCAAAACACCCTTATAAAAGGCATTGTTTGATTTTAAAAACCTTAACGGTACACAATTTGATATCCTACTGATATTATAACTTGTTTAAAGTATATTGGCATATGGAACTTGTTCATGACTCATCTGGTTACCCGGTTTCGCTTATATGCGTACGGTTAAGCTTATGTAACTAGTTTACGTAATTTAACCGAAACGGGTTTAACCTTATCATTTTTATCTCAAATTCCAGAATGTTAATAGTTTACCCATATTATACAAGTCCTCGTACTTGTCGGGTTTAAACTACATTCTTTCCGATCATCGCTTAATCAAGCGCGTCGTACCGTTTTTAATACTTCAAGCTAGCCGGTCTAAGTCTACGACTTAAATAAGATCCGCTAGTATTCTAATTGGGTATTTATACCATTATACTAGAGCCTCCCGGTAAATTGTACCTACGCTTACTTAAATTGGATACGGCTGTGCTTAATGTATTTTCTTATTTAAAAGGATTGCTAAGCTCAGGTAAATACTCTTAACCTATTTTCCCCTATGCGGGCTTGGGATACGGTAAATTATTACCACATGGTCGGGTATGGGATTCGAAGACCTATGTGTCGGGAAATTCAAATA
Source organism: Scalesia atractyloides (assembly GCA_947069175.1). NCBI lineage: Eukaryota > Viridiplantae > Streptophyta > Magnoliopsida > Asterales > Asteraceae > Scalesia > Scalesia atractyloides. Next base: position 89,268,926 of record CAMTDV010000005.1, read on the forward strand.
ACCCGTTTTAATTCGTATTGCTTGACTTAAACATAAGGGGTTAATTCGACCGTGTCCTGGATATCCTTGACTCATTTAATTATAAGTGGCCACGACCTTAGCACGGGGTGTAGGCATACACCTGACAGATGCGATGCGGTTCAAATAAATAATTTTATAACTCAATAAGGGTTACCTAATAAGGGTGTTCCAATAAGGGAATAAATTATAATTTTAATAACCCAATATGGGTTTCCCAATAAGGGAATAAGTGGTGTGTTGGTTAATCATCAACCGGCATCGATTCCGGTCCCGATATGTATTGTTGAGTTATGTAAATCGATAACATGAGATATAGTTTGTCCCAAGTTAAATATCAAACAAATGTACCAATGTGTACATAAAATAGTTTTGAAGATGTTCTCAGAATGTGTCGGTTGATAGTATTTACCAGTGTAAACTGACGTATTTTCAAAATAATAAAGTACATGTACAAATACGTAAATAGGCTGGAAGCTGCTCAGTAGCAACATAAGAGGATCTTGCAAGTCCTTAGATGTGCCCAAAGTCTTTTGAACATCTTTTGTATATATTTTCGATTCGCTTGTGGATCTTCGTTACAAACCATTGTTATTTTGAACTTTGAATAGTTCGGTTTGTAATGATATCTAAATCTAAGACTTCCGCTGTGCTATTACGTGTTGTTTGGTTATGATGATATCAACATACGTCACAATATTCCCTACCCGGGCCCACCGGGATACACGTGGAAATTGGGGGGTGACACCCAAGCTTCCAAATAATCTCACACTTCCATCACAAGTCTTGTTTCAAGAACAAGCTTGGTGGATACAACACTTGTGGGTTAAAACCCTTTACAAAACAGAAAGTTTGGATGCTTTTAACACCTCCGAATTTGTATAAATTCACCTTGGTCAAGCTCACAAAACATGGTTTTGATTAGTGGCATAGTAGACACAAGTTTGAATGAATAAAAACAAATTTTTTATGAAAGTTTGTACGTGTTCTTCCAAAACAGTGAGTTTTTATACACTTTGGAACTAAAAAATGGTGAGCTTTCACCTTAGTTTGCCCAAGCAAACTTGTAAAAACCTTCCTAGAGGTTATCCAAGTGTTTTGGAGGAGAACATGAGAAGAAAATAGAAGAAAAAAGAAAGAAAGAATGAGTTAGAAACTCACTATGAACTTATTTGTTCACTATTCTGGAACTTGTTTGCTGAGAGAATTAGAAATTAGAGAGAGTTGAGAGTGTGGGAAAGGATTTCGAGTGAAGGGTGGCTGCTATTTATAAGCTGAGTTTAGGGTTAGGCATTAATTAGGAGTAGTTGGAAGTTGCAGTTAACAAACAGTCTGCTGAGCAGAACTGTGCGCGACAAGGGGGATGCGAAAGACCTGTTTGGTGAAAGATTGTTCTTCGTAGGAGTAGAGGTGGCGAAAAACTGGCCCTTCGTTGCCTTTTTGTTCTTCGTGGGAATGCAGGGGCGAAAGACTAGTAGGTGAAAGAAGGTTGGTCGTGGGTGGGTGAAGAACCCCCTATATGGGCTTCACCCCTATATGGGTTCTTCGTGTACATCAAAAGGCAAAGGCAGGGCGAAAGACTTGAGTCTTTCGTGCCCATGATCTGTCAATTCCTTTCTTTATATAACATTGTTATTATTATTATTTGATTATTTGAGTAACACAATTATTATTATTATTATTATTATTATTATTATTATTATACTATCATTATTATTACTATTATTTTATTAAAACGTAACAAAGTATTCGGTAGTCATCAAGCACGTATAAGTTATGAGTACAAGTATGAGGAGTATCGTTTAAGCGTATATGTTTGCATGTAAAATGGATAACGTATAGCCCAAGTATTGTAACACAAGTATGTGGTATAAAAAATAGAATTTCATTACGATCAAAGTCTCGGATTACAAGGGTTGAATACAATATGAATACCAAAATGATAACAAGTTTCTAAAAATAGAATTACAAGTTACACTTTCTAAATAAGGAAAGTACAAAAATGCGAAGCGTTACAACACAAATTTCAATCGTTTGATGCAGTTTTCTCATGAATAAATAGTTTTCTCATGATCCTCTACTTATATATATAGGGGCATGATTTAGAGAAAAATGTGAAAACGGTGAGAACGATTTTGGTGTTGACATGTGGCGTTGATACTAACTTACACTAAGGATAATATTGTCAAAAAAACTCATGCACATACCACTCACATATCAAAGACCATGCACATGCCACTCACATGCATATTCCACCATATTTTTTAAACTCTCGTAACTTTTCTATACGTGATTATTTTTTGAAAAAAATTACACCATAAAATCGAGTGTTTTATTATCTTTCTAACAAGTATACTCTTGCTATACTTTTGAAATTAAAAAATAACATGAGCTGGGTGTTCAAATAAAAACGCCATAATAATACCTAGTTCAAAAAATGCCATGAAAAATACCAGTTGAAAACGCTATAAAAACACCCAGTTCAGAAAAACGTTATGAAAAATACCCAGTTGAAAACGCCATACAACACCTAGTTTAGAAAAACACCATGAAAACTCAGTTTAAAACACCGTAAAAATACTTAGTTCATAAAACGCCATAAAAACACTCACTTCAGAAAAACGTCATAAAAACCTAGTTAAAAACGCGGTAAAAAAACAAAGTCGAAAATGCCACAAAAACCCACTTCATTTTTTCAAAAAATATATCAATAGTATACTCGTTGGAAAGATAAAAAACGCTGAATTTTATGGTGTTATTTAAAAAAAATAATCACGTATAAAAAAAGTTATTGGCGTTTAAATATGATCGGGGGAAATGACATGTGATTAGCATGTGCACCCTTGTTTGAATCTTCCTATTTTACCCATCCTGGTAGTTCCAAGACCCCTAGTATTTACAAAAATGCTACCGCATCAATCTCAGCCACAAACCACTAAGATCTTGTGGCTGAAAATTGTTCTAACCGTGTTCACACCTTAAGGCGTTTTCTCCTGATCATGTTTCTATATATATATATATATATATATATATATATTATATATATATGTGTGTGTGTGTATGTATGTATGTATGTATATATATGTATATATAGGGTTAGGATCATGTGAGAAGCACTAGGCTAATTGAAAAACTTGAGAAGCATTATGGACCACACATTTTCCAAAGCTTTTCGTAATATACACATATGTATAGTTTAAAATTGACTATATACATATGTGTATAATTCAATATACATATATGTATATTGTCAATTTTAAACTATACATATGTGTATATTACGAAAATCTTAGAGAAATGTGTGGTCCAGAATGCTTTTCAAGTTTCTCAAATAAGGTGTACTTCTCTTAGGATCCCTACCCTTTATATATATATATATATATATATATATATATATATATATATATATATATAGGATGAGGTCCATGAGTGAACAACATCCTTATTTGTGAACTGTGTGAACTGATCTAGGCCCTTGATTTTTATGATCTTGAGATTTAAATGAGTGGCATGATTGTAATTATGTTGTTAATAATTTTCATTTAATTAAATACAAAAAGAGTATATGTGTAATTTCAATCTTAAATTGATTGCATAAATCTCTCACAAATCAAGTAATCAACATATAACCTTATCCTCTTCATTTTGTCAAAACCCTACCCCAAAAACTCCCAGCCGACACCCCTGCTCTCTCCTTCATTCTCTTCTCTGGCTCCAGAAACCGGAGCAACGCGACCACCTTCATCACCCTGATTTACGGCCGCACTCCCACACACCGAAACCACCACCGATTGATCCCGTTTTTCATCTTTTCCGGCAAGCCACTCCACACAACCCCCCAACCTTCATTCTTTCTATACTAAACACATTCAACTCAGAATCACGATGAGAGAGAGATCAAGCGGCAGGAGAACGGGAAAGAGAAAAAGAACAGCGGGATCACATTCATAGTCGTTTAATCGTCGGAATCGAAGCCAGATCTGATGTTTGTCACCGGAATCGAAGAAATCAAGCTTCAACGGTGGTCCAGATCTTCGTCGCTGATGATGAAGTTGGAATCGATAGGGGTTGTTCGCCGTTTTATCGCCGGAATCGATAGGGGTTGCTGAGTTTTTTTGGTCTCTCCAGCATTGATCCGACGAAATTAGTTGCTGAGTTTTTTTGTTCAATTTTTTGATGTTGCTCTGTTTTTAATGCGATGTACACATGTATAGTCTGATTTTCCTCTGTTTAAATGCGATGTACACGTGTATTATGATTTTGCCTTGTTTTTAATGCGGTATACACATGTGTATATCGTCTGTTTTTGTGATATCTCAGAATTTTTTAATATTGAATGTTGATGTACACTTGTGAATTACTGTACACATATGTACGATGATGAGTACACGTGTACTGTTCTATTAATATCCAAGTACATCTGTGTATACCGTTGAAATATTACGTTGATCTTAAAAATCAAAATTTGAATTTTGGTGATGAAATCAGAAAAATAAAACTGAAATAAAAGATACTGTGGATAATGAATTTAAAAGAGGAAAGATATTGTGGATGATGAAATTAAAATAGAAAAGATGTAACTTAATTCAATTATTAAAATAATGATTTATATCTAATTCTTTATATAATTACAATCCTACCCTTAACAACTAAAAAGGAAATCAATGGTCCAGATCAATTCACACAGTTCACTCATAAGAGGTTGTTCACTCTAGAACCCTACCACACACACACACACACACACACATATGTATATAGGGGATGGATCATGAGAAAACCAAAAAACTTACTAAAAGAGCCAAAAAAACACATCAAAATTTTTATTTTATTTTTTTGATTTTTTTAATAAAAATTCGCTATATATATTATATTAAAAAAATTTTAAAAAGTAAAAATAAAAAAACATATAATGCACATGTGCAACATATACATATAATGCACATGTGTAATACACATATAGTGCACATGTGCAGTACAAGTTTTTTTTTTTTTGAAAAAAAAGTTTTTTTATGCATAAAAAGCAGCGATTTTTTATAAAAAAAATTGTAAAAAAATTTGTATGTTTTTTTATTCTTTTTTGGCTTTTTTAGTTAGTTTTCTAGTTTTCTCATTTATATCTAATTTTCTCATGATCCTCTCCCTATATATATATATATATATATATATATATATATTAGATTACTGTTTAAGTCGATGCGGTTTCTAATTTTACCAGTTTGAATCCAATTAACTAACATTATCTAAAAATGTATATTAAATAAAAAGACACTTTTGTGTCATTTATATCTAAGGTTTAAGTGTTTGATACACAAATTAGTTAAAAAAATCAAATATAGTGTGTGTGTCATATTAAAATAATACTTTCATATATTATGGGTGTGAACATAGGCGACGATGACCTAATTTTTGTTTTGGTTGCAAAGAATAAACCTTTATTCTTATTTTGACAATTCGCTTGTTAACTTTTGGTCATGGCAAGTGTAAAGCCATTTCTTACATTCCTTAAACAATTATCACCTCCAACATATGATCATGTGTGGTCGTTGGCATGTCTAACTGTGACAATCAAGATGGAGACCAGAACGGTTTCTTGCAACATTTTTGCCCATGTACATAAACCTCTTTAATATCTAATTGTTGTAAGATGCTTTTGTCATTTAACTTTTTATTTTACTAAATCCCGGATTCAAGAACAAAGTAGGCGTGTAAACTAGTAGGTCCCTTTATCGTGAGTTACTTGAGATTGACTCGTTAAAAACTTGAATCGAGGCGAACTTAAACAAGCTAGAGCCCGAACTTTGCATACTGAAGGCCCACAAGCCTAGACAAGCGTAATGTTTATATAAATATAACAAATTTAATTTTATATTTATAAATATATAACTACATATTAAATATATTTTATATAATAATTATGATAGAAATAACTAAGTAATATATATTTTGTGATGTGTACGAATTATGAAATTATACTAATATAAATATATAACTACATATTAAATATACATGAATCAAAAAGAAATTTTCCGTTAAAATATATATATAATGGGTTAGACTCCGGTACAAATGTGTCTAAATATACAAATTGGGCTTAATAAGAAAAGTGAAGGAGAAATTTATTATTTTTAATTTTTTGAAATTTTTCCAATCTTCTCAAGCACGTAGTTTGGTCCTAGAATTTTTTTTAAAAAAAAACATGTTTTTATAGTACAGTAATTACAGAATACCTTACTAGAGTAAATACAAAACTTTTTTTTTTACATTTTGCAATTAAACATCATACTTAAGTAGATGGAAAAAAATTAAAAGTAAATAAAAAAAAAGTTTTTTTCACTTCTTATGTTAAAACCATTTTGTATGTTAAGACCTATTTGTATTTGATTCTTACACATATAGAATAATTACGATAGAAATAACCAAGTAATATATATTATGTTATGTGTAAGAAATTATACTGTTATAAATATATCTTTTATATTAATAAATGAAAATTTTTTATGGACATGTGTCACTTTCTAGTGTCCTCTTACCTTATTTTTCTGTTTATCTCACATATAAAATAATAATAATAATAATTTTAAACAAAAAAATAAGAATAAAGATTTATTTTTCTATAAATAATTTTAAACAAATATTTAGAAAAGGATAAACTTTTGTTTTTTATATAATTATAAAGATATATCCCGATTATTATGAGTAAATATATATACTTTGGAGTTCGGTGATTAAAATAACGGTAAATTAGGAATCAAAGGTTCCCGTTTGATATATACTTAATTATTGTATTATTGTTTTTTCACTAGAATAAATAATTATTGTAGGTCCGGGGCATATGCTTTTATCAAATTATACGTGTTTTTAGATGCATTGCTATAATGGTTTGAACTCACCATTATAGTCGCACAATTCTTTCAAATGTCAAATCTAGACAACTTACTTTCACCTACCCATCATTTATCGCACATTGCATCAACATTTAGAAAAAAAAACATCATTTTTAAATAGAACAATTCTATACTGCATTCAAAGAGAATTTAATTCTTGATTTTACTGTATAACTCATAAAAATGATGAAATATAAAAATGTGGGGATCGATCTCCACCTTTTTGTACCACAAACTCTCTTGAATACAAATTTGAGACGAGTGTTTTATGAATGAAATAAGCCTGAAAGTGAATAAACTAAAATATTATATCTCATAATTTGAATATATCATAAAAAAAAGTGATTCAACCCCATGTAATACATGTGTTTTTTACCCAATAATCTAATACTAATAAAAGACAACAAATAATGCAACATGTCAATCTCTCCTTTAATTTAGTAATATTATTATTATAATTAATATTTTTATAATAATTATTATTATATTATATTATATATCCAATTTATTAACACAACAACAGATAGATACAAATACATAATAAAAAAAATTGCATTATCTTTTGTTTTTAATAAAAAATAATATAAATTCTTTAAGTTTTTATTTTAATTATTTTATTCAATACGTAATTTTATCTATCGTATGAATTATTTGTTATTTATTTTAATAATCCTTTAAGTTTTTATTTTTTATTAATTTTATTTATTCAATTAATTATATAATACATAATATTATTTATTTGTTATTCAATGAATTATGTTTATGGCTGACTGTAATAACTACTAAAATCCTTTGAACGATACGACGAAATTCAGTTTCAATTGATATCGGTTTGGTTTGTTATGATACAAATACTCGGTGTTGCAATATCGGAAGAGAAAAAACCAAAGAAAAATTTTCGTTAAACATCTTATTGTAATTCTATAAAGAGTTTAAATTTACTATTCCTTACAAAAAAAAATGACATCAAAGTGAAAAACATTAATGAAATCTACGCCCAAACTAATGTTTAAACTTTAGCAATATAACATATTCCTTATGTTTAGCTTTTCATTTCCAATTATCTATAATTCAAGTTGTGTAAATGACAAATCTTAACTTATGTATTTAATGGTAATTAGCAATAATTATCTATGACGTATTGACCTTTGAATTGTGTATATTTAAAATTCAGAGTAAATTGCCAAAATCATCCATAAGTTTAGGTATGTTTGCCAGTTTCATCTAAAACAACTTTTTTGTACCATATTGCCCTTCACTATGGGAATTTTTTTGCCATTTTTATCCAAACGTCTAACTTGCTTTATTTTTATTTTTTTTATCAGACATTTGGATGAAAAACATAAAAAAATCCCAAATCTTAGGGACGATTTTGACAAAAAGTTAGACGTCTCCTACTTTATAATATAGTTAAGCTACAATTTCCTACTTTGTAAAGCGTCTTTTTATATAAGGTCGATTAATTTACTATTTCTTACTTTATATAACATTTCTTTTATTTAGGATCATGAAGAAAACTGGACGGGGAAATTGATTATGTAAACTTTTTTTAGAAAGCAAAATATGTAAGATAATGGGTAGATGTGTGGATAGAATATATGTACAGTTAGGTTATTGCTATGAATAGTGTTCATATGTATTGGTCTCTATTAATTTAGGTTTTGTGTCTTTGTTATTCACATACCATGTAAGTTATTTTTTTTATTTATTCATTTCGAGAATGAAAATTTCTTTTAGGGTGGTATAGTTGTAACACTCGGGAAAAAAATACACAATATTATACTTGAATAATATTTAAAAGGATAAAATGTCACTGATATTAATTGTGGTTTTATAAAATATGAAATATTAAACATATCATTTGATAAAGAAAATAGAATTAATTCTCTAAAAAATATATAATCCGGTAAATAAAATATAATTACTTTTCTAAAAAAGAAAAAAAAACGAATGTTCTATAAGATACTTTTAAATTTAATTCAGAAATTATTTTATTATTATACATACGGTTTTAAGCATTCATATGCTATTATATATATTAATAATATATTTAAGCATAATATGTTAGATATTATTAAACTAAATATATTATTATTAATCAATAATATTAACAATGTTATTCCTAAATTAACAGAGCAAAAAACACGTGACATTAACATATTATTAATCCGATTTTTATTGATATTTTCTTTTTTACTCAACCCGTGTAACACACGGGGTGAATAACCTAGTAAATAAATAAAAAAATAAATTAAAATGTTATAATAAGTAAATAGTAAATCAAAGTTCATTTTTAAGAGATAAATCTTGACGATTGTTTGTGTTAATATATGACATTATATTTTATTCAATACGTGCAATACACGAGTTTTTTAAATATATATCTTTTTTTATTAATTATTATATAAAAGTGCATTTATACACCCCGTGTAATACACAAGGTTCAAACCTAGTAGTTAATTACAAAAAAGAATACGTATAAGATTATCCATTTGTTTGAATAATGGACCTCAATTAAACGAAACAGAAGGCATGGAACACAAGCTACGGCCCATCATAATTATGTTTTTGTATCAATAGATAAAGGCCATATCCAAATGATACTAAAAAAGGTAAACAGATAAAGATCCTCATAATCGAACGGTTTTATCAAACATGAGAGTGGATTACAATTGTTACTTCTGTAGGTTAAATCTTATTTCTTAATGTTTTTGTCATTTATTTTTTAGATATAACCCGAATGTTAAACACTGATATTTATATATTAAATTGGATTCATACTCGCTTTATTGTGTTATTAGGTTATAGCCCTGTGTATTACACGTGTTTAAAGATAAAGGTTATAGCTATGTGTATTACACGTGTTTAAAGATAAAAGTTATATAGCTTAGTAATGTATGCACAAATTATCTTAGCAATTCGCTCATATATACGACCGTGATAGATATCATTCACTCATATTTACTTTTTTCAATCACATATAAAAAACATACCATATTTAACCGTAACTAAAGCCATTTTAATTAATAATTTTCAACCCATTCTCTAAATTATGGGGTTTTATTTGTCTTTTCAAAATATTTGGCATGTTCCTATTTTTTCGCTCACGAAACATTTCTTATAAACATGTCTCACATTTTTAATATGTCATCCATTATAAACAATTAAGTTTTCATGTTACTTCCCAATCTATTGTGGAGTTGCTAAGCCACCATGGATCCACATTCGCTTTATGTTACTACTTTTTTTACATTGCTTGGCTTTGTTATAATTTGATATTGATTATATTTATCTTATATATAACTTTTATATATTATTGTAACTTTTTTGATAAGTATATATTTCTCATATATAAAAACCATAATATCAGAATGATTCTTTTATGAAATTGTACTCACCACTTATTAACATTTAAATGAAGTCACGATCAGAAATAAAGTTTCATGGTTTTCTACCTAGAGGGCCCATCAAGTTGTATGTAAAAAAATAATTTAGTTATGTAAAATTTGTGCATACATTATTAAATTATATAATATTTATCTTAGAACCCGTGTGATACTCAGGTTTATAACCTAGTCTTCAAACCCGTGTAATTCACAACAAAATTTTGAATTAAGCTTATATCGAACGTAGATTAAAATAAACATGTTGCAGCATTATATTCGGAATTTTGTAACAAATAATATTTTAATTTTATTAAAAATAAAATAGGTTAAACTCAATTATAATAACAAAATAAAAGAAAAATAAAAACCTAAATTGCATTTGCTGCTTCAAGATGTTATAATTCAATAATTATGAAATAAAAAAAAAGTTAAAACATTGAATAAAATAAAATAATTAAACATTGTTAAGGTTTATATGATAAGAAATTACGATAGACTACAAAAAAATGGATATTTTTATATAGTAAATTGAAATTATAAGATATGAATGATTGGATAAATAAATGTAATCTTGGAAATTTAAAATATAAAATTAAAACAAAAGAGAAATATGAAACTTAATTAAAAAAAATTAGATTGTAATTAGGTGTTGACATGTGACATTAATCAGAGTCTTTTATTATAATTTAGATTTAGATTTAGATTAGATTTATGTATTCAATAGTTGATTTATATATATAAAAAATTTGACGGAGAGCATCTCTAATGAAAAAAAAACCTCTAAAATGTGTGTATAAAACCAATTTTATTTATTTTAATTATCTGTTTAGTTTTCAATTCGAAGTCTAAGAATCGCGAACACAACATGAATAGGAACGGAATAACTCTCCGGTATATTAATCAGAAAATATAACTAAAAATCAATTTACAAACTCTTAAACTATAACTCGGTTATTCTTTCTTAATAATGTCAAATCTTAACTTGGTTTATTATTCTAACTTGCTAGCAGGACATTACCATATTAATTATAACACAATTAAAAAACTTAACCAACTTATCAAATTTGGTCCCCCCAAGTTCACCAACTTCTGACTTGCTTAAACCCATTTAATTACCTGGTTAGACCCCTCGCTCGTGCCAAACAATAACTGAGCCAACAATCATCCCCCAATTGTTGATACCAAAATAAGCAGGTTTTTGTTTCCAAGCTTGTCTTCTTTGTCTTGATTCTCCCAAGGTTCTTCTTAATCTCTTGTTGTATTTTTTGGGCTCCACTTAGGTTGTACAAACATATGCTTCTTATGGTCATTACTCGTCATTCTTTAGACTTGAATCCCTTGCTTGACTTTTCCTTTGATTTCTTGAACATTCTTCCTTGGACTTTGAATTTTGGGTTTCTCCATTAAACTTGGATCCTTGAGAAGATTCCGACCTGTACTTGGCTTATCATCTTTTAGTTCAACTCTTTATAGACGTTGACTCATAGAATTCTTCATTCTAATCAGGCTAGCTTGTGTACCGAGACTTGCTATCTTGAGGATGATCTTGTGAAAACGAATCTCGGTCCTTGCCACAATCATTATAAGCCTATCTGTATAATCATAAATGGTTAGAAAATTCTGTTTCATGTGAATATCACATCCACCTTTCGTTGCATGACCAAGACTTACGATATTTCTTTGTAAACTCAACATGTGGTAAACATCAATCAGCACGCGTTGCTCCCCAATTGTCCTTCGAGTAATACCGACCCCCTTCTTAGTAATCAATGCAAGACTCATCTCAAAATTTCACCTTTCGCGTGACACGTTCATTAAGTTCAATGAAGTAAGCTTGATAACCCGTTATGTAATTCGATGCTCCGTTTTCGAGATACCAATTATCTTTCTCCATTGGCTCGGTCTTAAAACGCTATGGAATGACCCCTTCTTCAATGAGGAAAACCCTTTCTTGATCACATCTCATCAACACAAAGATGGTTACAAATCACCGATTCCAGCTAAGTTAGCTTCTTCCAATTTATTTATACGCTCAGGACACGGTGATGTGAGGTGACCAATTGATCATAACGGTAACACATTCCCCTGTGATCTAGGGATAAGCATGGTACAGACTGATACTGAAAACGGGTACCGGTAAATAACCGGTACTGGTCCCGAAAATGGGTATCGATACCTAAAATGATCGGTACGGTATCAAATACTTTCTTCCACTTTTACAATCATTTGTTTTTTTACTCGTCTTCTTTGACCTTTAATCTTGACCATCTCAACTTTGACTTCCATTTGGTTCTCGTCATCCCGGTCTTCACATCTACCTCGGTCTCTTCCTTTCCCTTTATATGAATTGTGGTTCCAGTTATTACGTGAGGACTCGACTTTTGTAAACATTAGATTACCTTGGTTGTTCTCTTTAGTCTCCTCGTCTTTTATCCGTTCTTCGTATGATTTAAATGATAAAAAAACATCATCAACCATAATTGTTTTAAGATCAACTATATGTTCAATAGAAGTTACCATGTGAATAAATCGTCTCCATAGCTTGTTCAGAAAATTCTTGACCAAATTAGGCTTATCGATCGTAGAACCCAAAGAAGCTAACTTTGAAGCAAACCCAGATGAGGTACTAGCAAACTCATCAATATAACTCTGATCTTTCATCTTCAGGTCAAAAAGTCGGACGTTGTGTTTGTAACCTTGATTCCATAAGTTCCCGATTCATTTTGATCCCATACTCCATAAACGCTAAAATTTCCTTTGTTTGCATACGGGGTTCGATTAAGACCGGGACCCGGTAGGTTCAGCTTCCCTTTCATCAAACAGTTATGGGACCATTTGGAGGGTGACTTCGTCGATTTATTTAGATAATTCCATTCGGATGTGGTAGTTAATTATGGCTGCTCATCCTCATTCATCGCATTAATTCTAAAAAATGGATATATGATTTTGTTAAATGATTATAAGACTATAAGCCTAATTAGGGTTATTAACAAGGTTATCTCAAAAGTTCTGGAGGAGAGGTTGAAAATGGTCATCGGGGCCTTAATCACGGACGAACAACCCGCGTTTGCGGCTACAAGAAGCATCTTAGACGGACCATTGATTTTCAATGAAGTATTGGCTTGGATAAGAAAATCCAAACAAAAATGGATTATTTTTTAATATCAACATTGAAAATGCATACGAATCTGTTCATTTGTACGTCCTAGATTTAGTTTTAGAGCGGATGGACTTTCCCCAAAGGTGGAGAACTTGGATTTCAAGTATTCTAGCAATAACTACAGCCTCTGTGCTCATAAACAGTACAGATTACTTCGGCTGTTGTACCCTGGGAGACAGGCGTCTTGTCTTTAATAGAGGCCCGAAATCTGTTTTAAGGGAAGCGTGTTGAACACGTGCCTCAGCCACAACCATCAACATCAGTTTGTTCATTTTTGTAGCCAAAAGGATCACACAAGGAGACGTGGTTCAAGTTCTCGTAGCGGATTTGTATAAGAATACGCTTTTCAGGCACTTGTCAAAGACCACGTTTTGAATCGGTTTATATGGATATGTTGTATTTCATATTTAATTTTGTATGGATTTGTACACTGTACGGGTACTACAATTTCCCAAAATTATGTAAAGAGAGTATCTTTACAATTTTTATATTTATTTATATAACTTTTATTATAAAATTGTGACCCATGTCCTACAAACTTAAAAACAGATTTGTGACATTGTTGCTACAATCTTAAAACCTTTTTATAAGGATTTTGGGTTCACGAAAGGATTTCTAGTAACATATATATATATATATATATATATTTAGAGATTATGATCTCATAAATATTTTTTGGGAAATATGTATGTAGTACAACTTGTTGTGTTTGGATTTGTTGAGATTGTTGTACAATCTTAAATCCTACGCCGTGATACAAAAATGAATGACATATGGTTCAAACATTTGGTTTTGAAACGATTTTGGAATCGTTAATTTTTCTAACTTTTGTGTTAGATCGGGTTTATTAGTGTAAACTATACGTTTTTTGTAAAACGTTAAATTTCTCTAACTTGTGTGTTAGACCAGAATTATGGGTGTAAACCATACGTTTTTTGTAAACGTTAAATTCTCGTGAATAGAGTTTTTATGTCTTTAAATACGGTTTTATGTTACTTGATTAGAGTTTTATGTCTTAATTAAGTTTCTATTTAAAGTAGACTTTTCATCCACCCATGGATTGATATGAACAAACAAGTCTTATAATGATTTTTGTAATCATTTATTTTAAAGAGCATGTTAGAATCGCTTGTTGTAACCTGATACGTTTTATAACGATTTATGTAATTGTTTATTTCTAGCGAGCTTGTTGGCACGTATTTATTGGTAAATATTTATAACAATATTTGTAATTGTTTAATTCTAACGAAAGTGTTAGAAACGGTAACCGTTAAATTTGAAAATGATTTTTGTAATCAGTTGTCTTCTAACATGTGTGTTAGAAACATTCATGAAAAGCGTTAGTTTGGAAGCAATATTTTAATTGTTTATTTTCCAACTTTTGTATTAGAAATGACTTATTTATTTGAACCATATATGTGTTTATAACAAGTTGAATTAACATTTGTGGAAATGTTAATATTTCTAACGTGCACGTTAGAATTTCTTTCATTTTAACATGATTGTTAAAAATGGTTAAATTACAAATGCTTTAAAATGTTTTATGTAAACATTTTATATAAGTAATTTATTGTAGCATTGGTTTTAATGAATATTAACACTTTATATTATGCTTTTGTATGGTTTAGAAATAAAAGGTCATACATTGAAGTTGATGTTTGATTGGCAGCAAGAATCAAATCACCATAAAGTGATGGTGTAGTTATGTGGGATTTATCACCAACTTTAATTTGTGATTTCTAAATCCAAATGGTCATGTTTTGAATATATAAAAGGACTTGAATTTTCTAACATGTGTGTTAGAAATTGTGTATCACGAATACAAGGTTAGAGATTGTTCATTTTAGGAGCCATAATGAGAAATGTTTTATATAAACATTTAATTGCCTATGTATGCGTTAAAAACAATGGGAAATGGTTTAGTTTATAAATTATATCTTTAGACAACGTTTTATGTAAACGTTTGATTCTATAATGTGCCTGTTATAACATTTTTTTTTCTAACGTGGGGCGTGTTAGAAAACGTTTAGTACATGCGTAGTAAGACTAAACAATATAAAACTATTTGATATTTTGGGTTTTGATTTATGTTTTCATAAACCCTATCGATATTATTAATATAGTATATTGCAAAACTAAGGAAATGTTTTAGAATGTTTTTTTAAAACAAAGTTTTGCATAGTATTAATAATTCAAATGGTTCGCTACTCTTGCTAGAAGTAGCATATGGTGAACAGAGTAACAATCTCATGGATATTATTTGGTGAAAAACAACTTGGTGTTGTTGTGAACAAATTTAATTATTCAAATTTACTACTTAAATGTAGTCTTTGTAACAACTTGGTGTTGTTTTATGAGAATTGTCCAAGTTAAAGTTTTCAAGATGAAATGAGAAACTTGTACTTACAAGTGCATGGAGTTTTATTGAGGAAGTATCTCAAGACATGCCATGAGACGATATCGTTGATAAGATTTTGGTCAGATTATAAAGTGTTGAAGCTAAAAGCACTTTGATATTTGATGTCTACATATCGTTTATGCTTCCGTTTAAATTTCAAAAGTGTTTGACACTTATGATTTAATTTCCTATGTATTTCATTGTTTTATGTTCAATATCTTCGGATAACACATGCAATTTTTATAAAGAAATGAATCACTAATGTTTATGACGTATTAAGTATTTTGTGAAAAATAATTATAACGTCAATTATACATTGTTTAAAAGAATATGGTTTTAAACGGATAGTACATGAAAATACTTGGACATAAACAACTTAAGAGTTCATTGACTAAAAGTCAAAGACGAGACATCAAATGTGTAACCACATCACGAGTGAGTAGTGAGTGTATTGAGATGAAATACACAAACTAGATTCATGTCGAAATACTTCGTTAGAAGTCATTGGAAAATTCACAAGTGTGAATTCTAACATATGAAAGTAAAAGTACTATATATGTTACTGTATACCTTTAATAAATCTTGCGAGATTTATACGTAGATGCGTCTACCACTTGAATATGGATATTTTACCTTTGTTTGGGAGAACATCCAAAATATATATATCTCCTAATGAATAACAATAAATGTGTGCAAATCACTTATGGCAAAATTATGATTGCCATGTTGTTGAGTGTGGATCTAGTTGACTCTATCTTCCACATAATAGTGATTGTAGACGAGGAACATTCATCTTGTTGGCGACAAGTGTGTTCACCAAGTGACTTGGATTAAGACTTATGTTTAAGTCCTTATGAGTCAATGGTAAAGCATTGGAGATCAAAGGTAAACAAGTTATGCTCCTTTATTGAATGATAAAATTTAGCTATGTGCTACATACAATAATTTGTGAGACCTTCCTAAATATTGATGTTTTAGGATTATGAATAAGTCTCATTATTTTGTCTTAACAAAGGATGAATGTTGCAAAGTGATATCATGATATCCTTGGGGCTGTGAAAAATCAGAATGATGCATCTTCTGTTCACATGCTAAAGTATTGTAGTCTAAAGCATGCTAGACTGGTACTTGGTTAATTATGGGTCTTGACGGAGACTAATTAACTCTAAACATTCAAATGTGTATGAATACAAAAAGAATTTGTGCATAGAAAAAGTTGATGGATAATTTTTCATTCATTATAAGGAAAAGACATGTAAGAGTTTGTTTGAAAAGATAATGAGAACAATTCATTGTCTTGGCTTATTCAAGATGTTAAATAAGAATTATTCTAAGTTGGTGACAAACTTATGACAATGGCATGTGTTGCTTTGGTCAGCTCGGAAGCTTATATAAGCTAACTCAATATGAGTTGAATTCACTGATACAATAAGGTTGATCTTGTTCAATCATTTATATAAATGTCGTCATAAGTGATGTTACGAAAGTGTTGATCAAATGACAAGAAAAATGGGGGGGGGGGGATGAGCCATTTAAGAAACAACCCCCTAAGGATGTGTAGAAATGGTTTTTTCTTTATCTCATATGGATGTTATCCAATAACACTTAAATGTGGGGGTGTCTTGCATTTGTATCATAAAATTTGGGCAATAAGGATTTTGTAATCCAATCTAACGTTGCAAACATGCGACTAAGTGGAGGACACAAATGTCGTAGTACATAATGGAGATGTGTTTGCCTTAAATGATAAATGTATCATTCTAAGACAAATATTATAACCAGATTCAGGTTGCCACTGAGGTTATAGTCTTAGAAGTTAACAATAGGCAAAATTAACTTGCGAGTTAAGAACACATCATGACAACCGATCTCAAATACGTAAAGTTATTTGTAGTGACTAGACAAAGACAAAGATAATGTTATGGATCCAACAACCTGAGGGTTTACTAGAGATCAAGTAGTGGAATGATACTAAAGTCCATGGAAAAAGGGTGTGTGAAGGAAACCTAACTTAGTTGACTGGAGATCCCAAGATCTAAGTTCAATAGGACAACGAATTCATATGCCTAAGGGTTGTCACTGTGGAGGTATAGCTTATATGCATAAGCTAGTCTATGTGGGTATATATACCCCCTAAACGATAAAAGGGTGTTTAAATATGTCCTAGTTCATTCCTATGAAATTCAATGACAAATTGTGAGGCTAAGCATATTATGTGGTAAATGATTTTGCGTAATCATGGTAATCACGATGCTTTTAATGATTAAGGAGAATCACCTATGTTAGAGAGAAGTGGGGTCGCTTCGAATGGAATTAGGGGCATAATTCCTAGAGCTCTCGTAGAACCAAGAAAGTGTTCCACGACCATTATTGGACACGACTATGAGGGGATGACCCGGCTAAGGAGAGTATTGTGCGAAGTGTATTGTCGTCTACACAAATGGGGGTTTGTTCAAGGACATCGCGTCTACAAACCGCTAGGAGGCCAAGTATGCTTCACAACGGAAAGTTCAAAGGGAATGCCTACTTATCCGGATACTCAACTGTCGAGGTTGCATTGGAAAATTTGTGTATTTTGATAAATCTCCATTCAGGGATTGTTGGAAAATTAGAATGTGATGAATGGAAATTAATTCATAGAAATTAATAAAATTAAACTCTTGAATGGTAAAACTCTTGAGTAGAGTTTTATTGATGGCATTTGATTAGTTTTTATTAGAGTGTCAAGTCTCTAATTAATTGAGACTTTTAACTCTCCCTCAAGTCTTGTATAATTAGTAGGCTATGTGCCTTATTTGTGACTAGAAGAAACATACATGAAGAATACTTGAAAAAGAGGGATACTTGAAGACTAACTATAGAGAGGAGTACTCTCTACTCGTTTCCACCACCATCTCTAGCTTATCCGTTCCACAAGTTTAAATACTATAATTTTATCCGGTGTAACCTCGGGTGCGTGAGCTATCTCCGGCAGTACAGACTGCTTCGGCTGTTGTACCCTGGGAGACAGACGCGTCGTCTTCAGTAGAGGCGCGAAATCTGTTTTAAGGGAAGCGTGTTGAACACGTGCCTCAGCTACAACCGTCAACATCAGTTTGTTCATTTTTGTAGCCAAGAAGGATCGCACATGGAGACGCGGTTCAAGTTCTCGTAGCGGATTTGTATAAGAAGACGCTTTTCAGGCACTTGTCAAAGACCACGTTTTGAATCGGTTTATATGAATATATTGTATTTCATATTTAATTTTGTATGGATTTGTAAACTATACGGGTACTACAATTTCCCAAAATTATGTAAAGAGAGTATCTTTACAATTTTTATATTATTTATATAATTTTTATTATAAAATTGTGACCGATGTACTACACTAAATAAGCTTCAATCCTATTTAAAAAACCTCAAATCTAGAAGAAGCTGCATAAAATCAAAGAACATCTACATTATAAACTTTACCTTCCAAGCAAGAGAGATCCCAAATGATGAGCAATAAAACTCCCAAACACCCAACAAATAAAACAGAGTAAACCAGCTAAAGAACCAGATTTCACATCTAAACAGATATAAAATCCAGCATAAATCACAGTAAACACGAACCCATAGTTCAAAACCAAGTTGTTTGCCAGGGTCCGCTCAAAGGGAAGTGAAATAAAGCAAACGCTTTGGGCCACCACTTCCATAGGGCCTCGAATTCTAAAAAAAACATATTATATGTAGCTGATCTTGGATTTAAGATTATTGATATTGAGATTTATGATCTATAATTATGTATTCACAAAGATGATTATATGAATAATAGGATCTAAAACAAATTTTTTCTTTTATTTATTTTTTTTATAAAAAGGGCCTCATTTTTTCTATCCGCTTTGGACATACAATATTTTGAGTCGGCTCTGCTGTTTGGTAAAGAAAGATTAATCAAAGGGGGTGTAAATACCTAATCACAAGATATGTGAACAAAATGGGCCAAACAAACATGTGAATTAAGATATTCACTGGGTTGCTGTGATATGCCCCATAAAAAACATAGTGTTTTTCAAGATCATATAACCCTATTTCGCCATTAGTTTTCCTCTATAAATATATATATAAACCAGAAAACTTGCTAAGTTACATCAAAATAGAAGGTAGACGGACAACAAGCTGCACCGTCAACCCTTTCTGAATTGTAAACCCTAACCTTCCAAACACAAATTCATGTCCTCTTGGACTCCCTAGCGCCAGAAGCTATCCACTTCTTGACGAGGGTTCAACGAGTCGTCCACAGCAATTGTTCAAAGGAAAAAAAAGTTGACAAGAATCTTGACAATGTTTTTTTTTTAACAGCCAACAAAATTAATCCCGAGCACTCTCGGGGCACCCACTGGACCAAACGGAGTACTCCGAGAGTAACCCGAGTCCACAACCAATTTCGAGGAAAACCCGATAACCCACCCGCCCGTAGGCACGACGGTAAAATTACCGGTAAAATCTGTTTGACTCAAGGATCAAACCCAAAAAATTGACGTGAAATGCACGACTTCTACAAAGCTAAATGTAATTAAATGGACGCCGTTCAAATAAGAAAATTAAGTGTACATTAACTTCCTGTGTAAACAACCTTTTGTTATTATTATTATTATTATTATTATTATTATTATTATTACAATTAGGATTTGAGGTGTACTCTAACATTTGAGGTGTTAAAGATGACATGACATGTTAACCGGCGTTGCCCACCATTTCCAACTTGTGTTAAGGGCGTTAAAGAGGTTATTTGTTAACATGTTAACATGACGTTAAGAGATTGTATTGATTTCCCCCCCTTTTAAACAAAAACACTAAAAATAGCGTTAGGTTAAGTTAATATGATTCAACCATTTCTTTGAGATGATGTTGAGTTAAACGAGGAAAAGTGGATGATGTAGCACATATCTGAAGTTAAGAAAGGCTAAACTAACCTCAAGGCCTTATTATTAATTACATAATTAGAGTCTGTTTGGTATGAGTAATGGAATGAGTGGGGGGAATGGAATGGACGAGGTAATGGAATGGATGAGGTAATGGAATTGATCATTACCATTCCATGTCTTGTTTGGTTACCATGTGAGAATGGAATGAACCATTGTTTTTTTGTTGTTTGGTACGCGTGAAAAGACGAATGAATAAAATCAGATGGAGGTGGTCAATGATAGGCGGTGATGGTGGGTGGTGATAGATGGCAGTTGTAGTGGCATCGGTGGTGGGCGGAGACGGCGATGAGTTGTGACAGCTGTGGTGGCAGTGGGTGACGGCGGTGGCGGGTGGCGGCGGAGGTGGGTGGCGGCGGTGGCGGGTGGCAGCGGGTGTGGCGGTGGCGGGTGACGGTGGGTGGAGGCAGGTGACGGTGGTGGCGGTGGCGGGTGGCGGCGGAGGCGGATGATGGCGGTGGTGTGTGGTGGCAACGGTAGTGGGTTGTTGTGTTGTTAATGAAGGGTGAAGAGGGAATGGAATGGAAAAAAAACAGGGTGGAGGGATGGAATGCTTTTGAGGGAATGGAATGCATTTTGGAATGAACGATTCCATTCCATTGACCAACCAAACACTCTTTTCTTCATTCCCTCACAATGGTCCGTTCCATTCCCCCTCTCATTCCTGTATACCAAACGCTACCTTAATGTAGTTTCAAAAGAATGGACATTTACTTGTTAAAAACCATTTCATTCCTACCCTTCCAAATCGACTACATTGTAGTCAAAACAATTGAATCTTGTTGGCCCTTGATCCATCCAATATAACAATAACAACAACATACTAAATAGATTTTTATAATGGGGGTCTGAGAAGGGTGTATATAAGCAAGCCATACCTTTATCTAGAAGAATAGAGATGCTCTTTAATCGAGATCAACCCATGTGGAACCGGGACTATGTCATGTGTCATGTCGTAACAGATCAAACAACGTCGAAACCGTTATTAGTATTATTGGAACCGGTATCTATATTCTTTATTATAGTTTCACTCGATGTAAAAACAAGTAATTCTTTTTCGACTTAAACCTTCTTTGGCTCTTGGTTGTTATAACAAGTGTTGATATCGTAATGAATAGAATCGATAATCACCGACTTTTCACCGCATATAGCGTGTGAAGCCACACTAGTTAATAGTATTTAGTTAGTATTTATGGTATCAAAATAACTTAAAATTATGCATAAAACGAAACTTATATTTATATCTTGCTATTTATTCCTTAGTGTAAAGTTCTGGTACAAAATAATTTTAACATACTAAATGTACGAAAGACATGAGAAACAAAAAAAAAACGCGGTGGCATTTTTGTAATTATTTGGTCGTAGGGTAATTATCAAAATTACTATACAAATGATCTTATAGAGTAATTTGGTAAAATCTTCTTGTAGAGTAATTTTGTAGAGTATTATAATTACTCTACAAGTGATCTTGTATGGTAATTTTGATCGTGTAAGGTAAATTTGTAGAGTCTCATAATTACTCTTCAAATGATTTTTGTAGAGTAATTTTGAATTGTATGTTGTTTGATAAACTTGCAGAGTAATTTTAACATACTTGTAGAGTAATTTTGATGCAGAGTAATTTAAATACACTTGTAGAGTAATTTCGATAATTACCCTACAAGATCAAAATTACTTTACAACAACATTTTACAAATTTACTCTACAAGATCATTTGTAAAGTGATTTTGATAATTACCCTACGATCAAATAATTACGAAAATGTCACGGCGTTTTTTCAGCAAAACCTTCAATTACGTTTTTTACGTTAAAATTATTTGTATTTGATTTTTTTTTTCTTTTTCTTTACAATCAAGTGCTCTCTTATACAAATCTTTTCGATTTCTGCTGTCATCACACCATTTCTTTTCTGTTATACAAAACGACAAAGCTTCGTTCCCATCAAACATGATGTAACCATAACCTCTTCCCAAATCAACAAACTTTCAAATCATAACTGTGATCCCTTCATGGGTATGGCAAATAACTACTTAAACCTCATCAAACCATCATCAAAATGGAAACTTGTTGCATCTTTAACCCAATCTTTACCAAACCCTAATCTATTTCACCATTTTTCTTCAACCCCACATGACAGAAGCTACTCAAAGAAAGAGCAAACCCTTCTTTCTCTTTTCAAGAAATCTTGCACCAAAACAGATGTAGAACAACTTCATGCTCATGTTATTCGATCTGGGTTCACTCAGAACCTGTTTGTTATGGGGAAAGTTATAGTCTTTTGTGCTGTATCAGATGAGTGTTTGATGGATTATGCGGTTTCGGTATTCGAAAAGATTGAGAACCCAGATGGGTTTGTTTGGAATACTATGATTAGAGGGTTTGGGAGGATTAATAAGGTGGATAAAGTGTTTTGTTATTATAAGATGATGCTTGAAAATGGACACATTGTAGATAATTTTACTCTTTCTTTTTTGCTTAAAGCTAGTGGGCAATCTGGGTCAGTTTTGTTGGGGAAACAAGTGCATTGTAGTGTGGTGAAACATGGGCTTGAGTGTCATGTTTTTGTGAGGAATACTTTGGTTCATATGTATGGAATGTTGAAAGATGTTTTTGTTGCACGCCAGTTGTTCGATGAAATACCTGAGCCGGACTTGGTTGGTTGGAATACTATTATAGATTGTCATGTTTGTTGTGGGAGACATAAAGAGGCTTTGGACTTGTTTTCGCATATGCAGGTTGCGGGTATAAGACCTGATGATGCTACATTGGTTGTGGTATTGTCGGCTTGTGCTGCGTTAGGAGCGTTAGAGCTCGGGAGGTGGATTCGTTCGATTGTTGATGAAAGGTTTTTGATGAAAGATGTATCGATTGCTAATTCGCTTATTCATATGTATACACGATGTGGAGAGATTCAAGAAGCACGGAGAATTTTCGATAAAACGAATGATAAAAACATAGTAACGTGGAACACGATGATATTAGGGCTTGCGACACATGGTCATGTTCAAGACGCGTTGTTCCTATTTTCATCAATGATAAACAAAAAACGCGTACCACCCGACGACGTTACATTTTTGGGAGTGCTAACCGCGTGTAGCCATGGAGGAATGTTCGAAGAAGGAAGACAGTATTTTAACAGAATGACCAATGTACACAACATCGAACCGACAATAAAACACTACGGGTGCATGGTAGACATGTTATCTCGAGGAGGATTGGTAACCGAGGCCTACAATTTGATAAAAAATATGCCGATAAAATGCAATGCGATTGTCTTGAGAACGCTATTGGCCGGTTGCCATATGCATGGAAACATCGAATTAGCCGAGAATGTAAGACGACATCTTCTCGAGGTGGACCCCGATCATAGCAGTGATTATGTTCTTCTTGCCAATACTTATGCAAGTTTAGCAGATTGGGACCAAGTATCGAGAATACGAAGATCAATGGTAGCTAACAAAGTTCAAAAACCAAGCCCTGGTAACAGTTTCATCGGTGTACCATGAAAGCTCGATTTGAACCGGATAGATTTGTCAATAGTCAGGTGCCAAATGTAAATTCGAGCGAAACAAAAAACCGCTATTTGCACCAACACAATTAATTTATTTTGTTTTCCATAGTAAAAGCAGAACGACATTGTGACACGAATCTAACACGTTAAGTAGGTTACATTGTGACATTTGACTTGTATTTTTACAATTTTTTCTTCTGCTTACTTTCCTTCCACTCTTTGATGTTGGCGTCTACGTTAGCTTTAACACGAGCATGAAAACCCGGGTATGGTTCATAACCGAATGCCATTTGAAGTGCCTGCGATCATCAACAACAATAATTACGATGTAACGGAGTAGCTTAAGTGTGAATGGGTTGATTTGGGATGTTAATTATCTCAAACGGGTCAAACTTAAAATTAATAATAATAATAATATAAAGAAACGGATCAAACAAGTTGATAATCGAGCAAAGTTTGCTTTACGTATACATCCTCCAAATTCGTCTTACCCAAGATTAAGATTATTGTCATAATAATACTGTTTTAGAAAACACAATTAGCAGAAGAAACAAAAAGTGTTTGCCAGTCAACCCGGCTACGACCCTCTTAACCCGTGCTAAAAATGACCCTTTTCGACCGGTACCCATTTTAATCCATACCAACAGACCAATCTTGCCACCACTAAGCTTCGACACGAATATATAGAGGGTTCAATAAGGAATCGCATTTAATACGAGAACTCGTAAAAGCCAATCTAAGCCAATCGCAATAAAATGAAAAATGTATAATTGTAAAAGATTAAAGGATTTTTCGCTCTAATATGCGTGTGTGTGTATAAAGGCGCACGGGAACTACCTCTAGCAACACGAAGAAAGGAGCCATCAAGAAGGCTTGTGTGAGATTATCCAACAAAGCAGGTGCGCGTTTCTAATTAAAAAAGAAAAAAAAAAACTTTGATTATTCAAAATGTGAACGAGAGAAAACGGAATAAAAGGTGTTTTAAAATGGGTAAAATTACCTCAAATACGCCATGTCCTATGAATTGTCCAGTCCAGCAGAATAACTGAGCAGCCAAGACAACCTGATAATACGGGATGCAAGTGTATAAGGATATGATGATTTATCTTACACATATTTATGCAACAAAATCATCTAATAAACTAGAAGATCAGTGTAAACTTTGACATAATGCAATGAAAATGCTACATAAAATTCTCTAGAAGCACCTTGAATGACTAGAGGTGACAATTTCAACCTACTTATTTATAAACTGGTATACTTGGATTGTGTTTTATTTCAAACGGGTCAAACGGGTTAACAGAAAAAGCTAGGGCAGCATGTCGAAAAACAGGCAAATTCTATTTTTATACGCATACACCATCATAAACCGTTCTATTCATATAATTAAATTATTATTGTAGTAGTAGTAGTAATAATAATAATAATAATAATGTTTGTTAATTAGTAATTGACGCATTATTATTTACTTATAAAAGATAAAAGAAGTGAACAGAAAAGTACTTGCGGGTCGACCCAGCCCGGCCCATATCAACCTATAAATGACCTCTTCAATCCACCTAACCCACATTTTACCACGTTTCATCTCATCGATATCCATCGCAACCCTGATTGAGGTATGAGACGCCTGTTCATCTGAGGCGCGCTTTTTTACAACTAATTTTAATCAAATAACTATTTCTTGAGACATAATCAGTGGACTACCTAACAACTCCTAACTTTAATTAACTAGTCTCCCAATGCTACAAGGCACACCGTAATACATTACTTAGTGAGATAAACGTGCGGTTAATTAAACCAAACTATTCCTAACCATACACCTAATCTCCAGCCCTATTTCTTGACCCATTATTTGTTCTCAATCATCATCTTCCTCTAGTCAATTCCTACATAGGCTATTTTTCAACAAAGCAACACAATTTAATACTAATTTGACCAAAAAACATCATAGTTGACCTCAAAACTGGATTTCAACAAAACCAATCTGATACTTATTTCTTAAACTAAATAATCTTAATCCTACTTATAAACCTCAAATAATCTTAACTAGTCTCCCAATGCTACAAGGCACACCGTAATACATTACTTAGTGAGATAAACGTGCGGTTAATTAAACCAAACTATTCCTAGCCATACACCTAATCTCCAGCCCTATTTCTTGACCCATTATTTGTTCTCAATCATCATCTTCCTCTAGTCAATTCCTACATAGGCTATTTTTCAACAAAGCAACACAATTTAATACTAATTTGACCAAAAAACATCATAGTTGACCTCAAAACTGGATTTCAACAAAACCAATCTGATACTTATTTCTTAAACTAAATAATTTTAATCCTACTTATAAACCTCAAATTCAAGAAACATAGCAAAATAATACATTAAAAAAACACATAATTATGTGACCCAAATTGAAAGTTAACCCAAATAAGCTTCAATCCTCAAATTCACAACAAACTGCATGATAAACAATGAAAAGAACACCAAAAATATGAACTTTACAAGAAAAACTGCATAATAATATTAAAAAAAAAAACACATAACTATAACTGACCCAAATTATAAGTTCACCTATATAATCTTCAATCCTATTTAAAAAACCTCAAATTCACAACAAACTGCATTAATTTCAAATCAAAGAACACTAAAAATATATTTTTTTTAAAGAAAAACTGCATAATAATATATTAAAAAAACACATAACTGTGAATGATTGACCCAAATTGAAAGTTCACTTAATAACCTTCAATCATATTTTAAAAACCTCAAATACAAAACAATCTGCATGATAATCAAATCAAAGAACACCAAAAATATGAACTTTTCAAGAAAAACTGCATAATAATATAGTAAAAAAAAATACATAACTATAATTGACCCAAATTTTCAAGAAAAACTGCATAATAAAATAGTAAAAAAACACATAACTATAACTGACCCAGATTAAAACTTTACCTACATAACCTATAATCCAATCTTAAAACCTCAAATTCACCATAAACTGAATAACAATCAATAAAAAGAACAACAAAAATACAAACTTTTACCTAATATATATATATATATATATATATATATATATATATATATATATATATATATATTCTTAAAAAAAAAAAACTTTTACCTTCCAAGCAAGAGAGAATCCCAAATGTTGAGCAAGAAAACTCCCAAACACCCAACAAACAAAGCACATCAAACCAGCTAAAGAACCAGCTTTTACATCCAAACAGACATAAAATCCAGCATAAATCACAGTAAAAAAGAACCCATAATTCAAAACCAAACTATTTGGTAAAGAAACGTGAATCAAGGTGGGTGTGAAATAAAGAATCACAAGAGATGTGAACAAAATGGGCCAAACAAACAACATATGGATAAAGATATTCACTGGGTTGCTATGATACGCCCCATAAAAAGAAAAGTGGTTTTCAAGATCAAATAACCCTATTTTCGCCATTGGGTTTCGTCAAGATTAAGAATCTTGAAAATTGAAGGGCTTATTAAAGGAGAAGAAAAGATTGGATTTTTGTTCAATGATTTGACTGGACCAATAGAATTATCGAAAACCCGTTTAAAGAGTCCACCGTACGTAATGACGAATTGACGATGTCGATGTGGATGTGTATCGGTGTGTGTTGTGGCTAACGTCATCTGGGTGAAGGAGTTGCTAACATGTACCGTATATACTTTGTGTTGTATTATGGGCCGTATGGCCCAGTAGATCAGATTGGTGTGAAACTACTTCATAAATATAACATTTATAAAGGTGAATTTATTCCATCACATTAAATTTTATATAAAATAAAGATGTTTTTTTTAGGTGAATTTATTCCATCACATTAAATTTTATATAAAATAAAGATGTTTTTTTTAGAATATGTTTCATGTTTGTGTAGGTTTATTCTTTAATTTATTTGTTACCATTTAGCTATTTAAGAGTTAGGGTCATGTAGGGTAACTCAGCGATGCTGAAGAACCAGAGTTTTGTATTAGTAGGAACAGATTTTTTATTTGAAAGTGGGTCTCAGCACAGCTTGTTACCCGCTTGTCTGTCTCTCTATTATAACTTGGTTCCTTTCTAACAATTATAGTTGAACTATTTAATTGAAATGAGGTGAAGAGAAGAGAAGGATAAGGATGTTGGTTTCTTATATATACTATATATATCCTATGAACGAACTGAACAAGGTAAAAAGGTAACTTTATTAAGATTTTAAGAGACTTAAGGAGTTTAGCGTCTTAAAATGAGGGTGAAATTACTTTTCTAGCTTTCTACTTAACCTATATGTTAGAGTTTATAAACCCGGAACTCTCAAACACATTTTGTTCCACATCACTAAACTGAATAAACATTGCCAAAGAGAACTCTTATAAATAGAATAGAGTAACTCAACAAAGTTTCTTAGTGGCTTTGTTGAGTTGTGCAAATAGGTTCTTTGACTTGTTTAGTTTTTGAAAAATGGTTCATAGGCCGGTTCAAAACTGAACCGACCTGAAAATTGTAAATTTGATTATGGTTATGGCTTAAAACCAAATTGAATCGCCTTGTGCACACTGCACAGCTTTAAAATCACCAACCAAAGTGTTGTGTTTCTTCCCATATCGCACGGGCACCACTATATTGATAAAATAATAATTACGTAGGATTTGATATTTTTAACATGTTTAATAAATATATGATGTTTTGTTACACATTTAATAATTACACTGGTTGGATCCTCAATCAGCTTGAATTAAAATAAAACAAAAGTTATAAATTTTGAGTTTAATCCGTGAACCTGTTTACAACCATTTATTACAACCCGTTACAATCTGTCAAACCAATTTGACTCTTTTAAAAAAATAGTACACTAGTTATGTTTGGGTTACATGAATTCAACTATATTTAGATTAGGGTTGGTATGTTTTACACGAATAAACTTGTAACGCATGTGCCACTCATCAATTTATTACGATTTCTACATTAAGGCCATGCGTAATGGTTAATGCCTCTTAAAGGGCATTTTCCGCCACATCAATACCTATAATGCTCATTAAAAAGTGTGTAATGGTTAACCCCTTCCTTAATGCCCCATTCCATCATTACTTTTCAAATTTGTTATCCCCATTGGGCATTATACTAGAAATGTTCATTCCTCTTCATACTCATATAAAACCCACGGGGATGGTTTTAGGGGCATTATCAAATCATTTCACGTCCCTATAATGCCCCATTACTCATGGTCTAAGGATCTGATTTCAGAATATATTAAATTAGGGAGTAAAAAACAAATAAAATTATGCATATTATATGTCAACATAAATGGGCGTGTCTATCAGTTTTTCAAATAAAAAACTGAACACTAATTTTAAATAAGAATATATTAAATTAGAGACTAAAAAAATATAAATTATATGTCAACATAAATGGGCCTGTTAATCTTTTTCTTTTTTTTGTGTCAAATAAAAAACTGAACACTTATTTTAACTTTTTCATTTTTTAAATAAAATTTTACTCTTCTGAGCTGGATTTTTTTAATATCTTACGGAGACCTATACATTTGAAGAATATTTTATGTTACATTTAACATTTAAGGCCGTTTATTTATATATTATATATAATATAGTGTGTGAGGGTTAGGCATGCCCGGTGCGAGCGTTTGTCGGTATCCGTGGACTGACGTGGAACAAAGAGGGAGGACCGGACACGGATGCAAAGAACGTGTAGAGGAGACAAGAGTGAGATCCGTGACAAGGAGAGAGAAATCCTTGACTACATACGCGAAATGTGAGAGGAAAGGTGAGAGTGGCGCGTATGTGGGAAGATGGGGAAGAGCAGTGGCGATCTAGAAAATCCATATAGGGGTAAAGTTTAAAAAAAGGTAATGAAATCGAAAAAAACGTCAAATTTTCCCTAAATTTACACTACCGTCAGAGCGTCACCAAAACGTCAAGAGGCAACGAAGGTTGCCCCCTTGTAACACTGCCATGGCCACCCAACCAACGTCGGCATGCAGGTGAGCATCGTACTTTAAATTCAAGTAGCAACATTCTGACCGAAAACATACACATGATCATTATGTCCTGACTTATCAAAAAAGTGTATTGATTTAGGTTAAAAAATTGTTTATTGGTTGATTTAATTCTACTAAAGTTACATAATGAGTCATTTTTTTTGTATGCACAAACTATACAATTGATCAATTGGAGCATTATTATAAAAACGTGTCAAGATTAAACTGGTCTAAATGGGTGAGCATCACCCGCCACTCTTTTATGTCGCTACCAAATTCTAATCACCGTCATCGACCAACCCCGGTGTAACTGTCCACCGCCACTACTGTTACCGCCACCTCCATAACCATCAGTGTCATCGCCACTACCTCAGCATCCACTACGCCTCCACCACCATCGCTTGCCCCATCGCCAAATGTCGCCACTAGCCACGAGGAAAAGCAAAGACAACCGCATGAGCCCATTTTGATACTTTAGAAAAAAAAATGGCTCATTCCAAGACGAAACATTTCGATCCAAACCAAATAGAATACTTTTGAAAAATGACCCGTTTAGACTCGAACTCATTTCGATCATAATTGTTCTGAACCAAAACGTTTTGCCTTGTTACCCAACCCAATTCATAAGTTTTAACTGGCTTACGAAAATGATAAACTAATCAAATGATGAAACATATAAATGAACAATAAAAATAATTAGCGATTTTTTACTTGAGGTAATTCTTATTATATTATGAAGTGGAACATGATAATCCAAAAAAATATGCTTACATAAACATTAAACAACTCTATAATATAAATGCCAAATAGAAAACAGAAAAATAATTTACAAATCCAATTACTTTAGGTATATAAAATTATCGTTTTTGAAAAGAGAAAAGAAAAAACAAAAACCTTTAAGGGTTGTTTGTTTAGCTCTTACTGGTACAGCACTTAATGGTTCAGACTGTTTGCTTCGTGAGCAGATGTCTGAATGGTTCAGATATTGGCCTCTGAACGGTTAATCAGTACACTGAGTCTGAATGGTTAAGACCTTTAATTTGAATTAATCAGACATTTGCCTTTTAGAAGTCATGGGTTCAAATCCAAGCAAGAGGAAATTTTAGTACTAACATACTAATTACTGGCCCGGTTAGTGACATCTTAACCATACACCGTTAAAAAAATCAATAAAAAAACAACCCTATAATATAAGAGGCATCCAAAACTAAATGACAAACAGAAAAAGACAAATAATTTACTAACCGGGATATTATCTAACTATCTTAAAAGACAAAGTCGGTGGGTTTTCCCATCGGCTTTGCCTTACACCCCTTTTACTTTTATAATATTACATTTAAAGCCCCTTAGCTTTGCTGCAACCCCTCCACTTTTGAAGTAATCAATTTTAGTCCTTTATCTAATTTTACTATTCTTCTACTTTAACAATTGGCATTTTTAGCCCTTAGCTTTTTACTAATTTAAATTTCCTTCGACAACATTTGTTCTTTAATTTCTTTTGTTTACCTATATCATTTTTTTACTTTAAAAAACTATTTCTCCGTGCATATTTTTATGTACGTATCCGTATAAATTTAAGGGTGTCTACGTTTCGACATAAACTTTTTCTGTAAACGAATTAGGTCAAATATAACACGCTTTCGTTTAAAAAACCATTTTTTACGTGCGTATTTTTATGTACGCGTCTGTATTCATTCGAGTTCGTCTACATTTGGATATACTTTTTTTAACATAATACGTTTTCTTACTTATTTTATGTATGTTTTCATAAAAAAAATTTCCGAACAGAGTGGAGTCAAATTGTGGTTTATTTTTTTTCAAAGCTTTAACTAATCCTATAGAATGAGTTACGATTGTACGAGATAGATTCAGTTTACTTTACATTATCATCCAATCACAATACTTATATAGGTTACATTGAGTTCAATCAGATATATTGAAACACGCGTTTCTGTATGGTTAACGCATCAACTAACACTTGAACAAATCCATTCGATGTTTGCGATGTATTCGCGCCGCAACGCGCGAATGCGCTATTACTAGTATGAATTTAAAAACAAAAGGTTACGGTTTTCGCCAAAAATAAATAATAAATAAATAAACCTTATGTTGTAGTGAAGAAAATCCTATCTCCCTTGTAAGGCGACTAATAATGGCATTACACTAACCAAAATCTCAATCTAGTAAAAGTTATAGTTAGTCTTTTGTCGAACCCAAAAGAGACCATTGGCTCAAGCCTTTAACTTCCTAGAACGTATTGTATGAAATATTCATAAACAATTGAGTGAATTTCAATTATTCTTCTTTATCTATATACTACATTTCAGACGGTGTTTTTTGTCTTTAAAATTGATGAGTTTTGTCCTTAATGTTCACAAATGTTACACGTTATATCCTTTAGCCTTAACTCAATTAATTTTTTCTGTTAAATGTGATCATGTGCAAGGCACATCAAGGTATTAGGGGTGCTAAACGGGTCGTGTTCGCGGGTTGGCGGGTTCAACCCGACCCGAACCCGAAAATTTTACACGAACCCGAACCTGACCCGAACCGAACCCGAAAATCGTATCATATATATGAACTCGAACACGACCCGAAGTTTTGTGGGTTGACCCGAACACGACCCGTTTAACCTGGATTTTTTAATTTTTTTCTAAAACAAATATATTAAAATTAAAAATTACTTAAAAACACAAATGTATATAATAATATCATATTTAAATTATAAAAGCTATGTTAATTTCTCCTTTTAAGTTGTAATCATGGCATAAAATACACGCACCATTTAATTTATGAGATAAAATATATTGTAAAAAAATATAATATAGTATAAATGTGTTAAACGGGTCAACCCGCCAACCCGACCAGGTTGACCCGAACCTGACCCGTAAACCTAAACAGGTTCTCGTGTTCAACCCGAAACTGACCCGAACCCGTTTAGACAAAACCTAAACCCACGAATTTCGTGTTAGGTTCGTGTCAGAAATTCACACCCCTAAAGGTATAGTTATGTCATTTCATCTTTTAAAGGACGAATTATGTAAATGACTTGATTAAAAATAACCCTCTGCAACTCCACCACCCACCCCTTTACCACCAGCAACCACCACCCACTGCCCCACCTGCCAAACCACCACCACCCACCCCTTTACCACCAACAACTCCATGGCCATCTTCACCAGCAGGTAAGACTCCGGCAACCTAACTCTTTTTCTCCTTCGCTGTGACCTATGTGCAAACCCACTCCACCACCATCGCCATTCGTTTCAACTCCATGAAAATCCTCACCGCCGCCTTTCTTCCTTCACAAATTTATGATATTTATGATGCCATCACCACCACCATTCAAACCCACGGCGCCATTTTTTTAATTCCCAATAATTATTTACGAAAACGAAACATCAGAACAAGTAAAAAACACCAATAACCATATATTTACAAGTTACAACAAACATACCAAAATAACCAATATGATTAAAACCAAAACATATAAACTATTAAAGTTAAGCACTTCACATAAAACTATGTTATTTTAAGTATATATGTATATAATCACAAACCTTATGTAACATACCAAATGGCAAGAACCCAACAAATAATTAAACATACGTTAAGAAAATCTTTCCCTCAACCATTTAATAATTGGTTTTTCAACCGGAAACGTAAAGCAAAAGAAGCAAATAAACGCACACCAGGTGCTCGACGTAACACCTGAACCAAAAAATTATCTCGAATGGCTTCAATTGTTCTTGAAACGTCACCTGAAGTGTCCAAGTTCACTACTTAATATGGGTTTTGCGTGAATCAAAAATATAGAAAAAGGCATGGTCTTCGTATCCTCACCGTCGTCCTCCTCCGCTTTTATTAAAGACGAAATTAACGCTGAAATCGAGTTTGTTTTTAGTCTGTTAGTAATGAATCGGTGGTTTTGCCGGAGAATGGATGGCTAGATAATGGAGAATCGGTGGTTTTGCGGCGTTGGTTTTTTCCGGAGAACGGATGGCCGGAGCTTTTTCCGTTTATGTTTTTGTGTGTTACGCTGGAATGATAGGATGGTCGGAGCTTACATCTGGAAACCCTAGACTTAGAAAGAGTGGTGGTGGAGGGGCTGATGAGAGAAAGAGAGAGGTGGAGAGTGGTGTACAGAGAGAGAGAGGGGGGTATGGAGAGAAAAAGGGTATATATTAAATTTAATTTTGTTTTATGTTGTTAAAATATTTTTAAATAAACGAGTAAAAAACAAAAATACCCTTGTGTTAAATTATTTAAAAGAAAAAATTAACTAAGTTAGGGCTAAAGGACATAACGTGTAGCATTTGTGAACATTAAGTATAAACATCATCAATTTTAAAAACAAAGGACACCGCCTGAAATGTGATATATAGATAAAGGACAATATTTGCAATTCACTCTAAACAATTTTACTTCCATTTGGTTCATAAAATTTGATGGAATTTGAACCGGAATTAGTCTCTTCAAAAATCATGTTTGATCGGTCATTTGATGGAGTTGGAACGAAAAGAGTTCCACCAAATTTCTTGCAAGGAATTCAATAATCCTTTCACTAACAATGGACATCGGAATGCATCCCTTTTTATTGAAAATCACTATGATGAAAACCTCCATTTAAAAAATAACAACTCAATGTGGTGAGATAAGTCGATGGTAATGTCATGTCTGTCAAACGAACCATAAATTGAAATATTGAAATCAAACAAAGATGAAATGTCACAATTGATGGTTGCAAAAGGGTTAGTAGAGATCGGCAAAGCAAAATTCGACTTACAAAACTTAATTGTTGGCTCCACATAACTTGATTTGTAATCCACAAAATAGTTGATCGATTTCTTCAAGAATAGACCGCCCATGTCCCATTCAAATGTACAAACTTAAGTGATCATTCATGTAAAAATTAAGTTGGAACCCAAGATTGATTTAGAACCCAAAGTCATCAAATCTAATTTTATTGAACATGACTAAAGAACATAAAACCAAATCTACTTGCATTCACTCTAGGGGAAACTTTGAATAGCTAACCCAACCCAACATTTTATAATCCGTATTATAATTTATCACCGAAATAAACTTTGACTTATTGTAAAACGAATATAAGAAAATAATCTGATGCAACTTAATAAAAGAGTATTTCAGTTTTTTTCCGAACGACGGGCCTTTTACAAAAACAACCGACTAGCAAGGCGCTTGAGGCAAGAAACAATATCAAAGAAAAAAATCATACCAATCAATCCAAGCTAAAATTTGTAGAGAGGATCCATTCTTGATCCAAAGAAACCCACTAAAATTTGTATAAAGGATCCATTCTTGATCCAAAGAAACCCAAGGGATTTGACATCTTCCACGATCTTGGATATAGAAATCGGTTTATTGGAGGAGAAGGCAAGCTACTTCCTAGCCCTCTAAATACACCAACTTGCCAACATGATGATTCCATGAAAAACTTCCTGCTTTACCTTGCAAAATTTGCAAAAAATCTCCAACCGAGAAAGCATAAACTTGAGGAATACAAAATGAATCTCCAACCAAATATTGGGCCGACCAAGTTTGGTGACGGCCCGAGGCCCAAAAATCCAAGGGGCCCGGCAAGTTTTTAAAAGCTGTTATATATTATGTATAGTAAAGGAATATTTGATTTTAATAATCCCAATTATTAGCCGTTGGCCGTCAACAGTCTCAACTTTAAAAATAACCACTGGCAGTCCCAACTATTGACATATTGGCCACCAATATACTCTGGCTAACAGAACCCTAACGCCGTTAGTCTCTGGTCGCCGGAAAAACATTTTTGGCCGGAAAACTCATTTTTGGCCAGGAAACTCAACATTTTCGTCCCAAACTTCTTTGTAACCTTATTATGGACCTTTAGGAACCTTTTTCTACTAAAAGTCTAATTATTGAAGTCGCCGGAAAACTCATTTTGTCGCCGGAAAACTTCTTTTTGGCCTGAAAACTAAACTTTTTGGTCGGAAACTTAACATCTTCGTCCCAAACATCTTTGTAACCTCAGATCGAACCTTTCGAAACTTTTTTCTGGCCAAAAACGATTTTCTGGCGAGCGGAGACTAACGGCGTTAGGGTTCTGTTAGTCACGATCCATTGGTGGCCAGTATGTCAATAGTTAGGACTGCCAGTGGTTATTTTAAAGTTGGGACTGTTGGCGGGCAACGTCGAATAGTTTGGATTATTAAAATCCAATATTTCTATAGTAAAATGCCCAAAAAAACTCCAAATTACCTACATGTATGTTAACTTACCCAAATCTATAAAATTCTCAATCTTCATTTAAGCCCAAAATTCAAACCCAATAAATAAGAAGGATGTTGGGCTAAAACTTAAATAGTGATTGGGATTTCCCGTTTCCTACTACCAGCGACATCGTAGAACAAGGCACCAACGATTAGGGGTTTCGATCATCATCATCCATTAGGTTTCCATTCTTGCAATATTTTGTTTT
Source organism: Scalesia atractyloides (assembly GCA_947069175.1). Classification (NCBI taxonomy): domain Eukaryota; kingdom Viridiplantae; phylum Streptophyta; class Magnoliopsida; order Asterales; family Asteraceae; genus Scalesia; species Scalesia atractyloides. The sequence goes on from CAMTDV010000005.1 coordinate 89,305,697, forward strand.
CAGAACCCGAAGCTACCCTGAATCCAACACAAATTCCACCTAGGATTTGCAATTGCATTCTTGCTTCACGAGTTATTATCAGGTATGAAATTGCGTATTTGAATGGAAAATTTTGATTTTTGATACCATTGCTTGATGAATGGTGATTTCTTCCGTGTTAGATTGTGTGCTTTGAATGTTTGAAAGATTAAAAGTTAAAACTTTGATGTTTAGATTTGGAATTAGCAAAAAATACAAATAAAAAATACATCCATTTGGATTCACTCGCATGTTATTTTTTGGAGAGGCAGACAAGTCCTTTACACATTATCCTCACGTATGCAATGTTACAGCCTAGGTCTGGTAATATATTTCAGTAGAGTCATTCTCGAGAATGATTATAACCAAAAATAGTATTTCAGTTACAATAAAAAAATGAAAAATAGCACCTTGTTGACAAGAACAAAAAATCTCACTTAAAAATATTATATACCTTTTCCTAAATTGATTGAGAGGATATACTTTATGTTACAAACGGATTCCTCTATTCGCTATTTTATGGTATGGAGGAGTTTTTTTAAGTATTATACTTTTTAAAGAACATATTAATTTTTAATTATAGCAGCATTTTTTAAATGTGAAAAGAAAAAAACTGTTAATTATAGCAGCATTTTTTAAATGTGAAAAGAAAAAAACTATTTTAGAAAATACCATACTTCTAAATAAATTCAGGCCATAAGATAAAATAAAAGGGTGGCTCCAAATGGGCTCCTTATCCTCTTTCCCTACCGAACAAAACAATACAAAAAATGAGAAAAATAAAAATTCAGCAGGAGTCAGAAGCTCAATCCATATCTTCTCTTCATCACCATGGCAGAAGCTATTTTGAGCTTCAAAGTTATCAACCCTCACATCCACCATAAGCCTTCTTTCCATACATCAAGATTGGAATCAAAATCAGTAATTATTCCCACTTTAATCTTAGTTTTTATTTGCAGTAAACTTATTCATGTTAGTTTCTTGATTTTCACTTTTCAGCTCAGGCAGTTTTCAGGCTCAAGATTCACCAATGACTTCCATCTGGTACCTAGACATCTTGTAGTTCATCTTCACTATGAATCTTCTGATAATAGGGTGTTTGTGTGTGTGTGTGTATATATATATATATATATATATGTGATTCGGATCAAGAGAAAACTCCTACGAGTTGTGAGAACTTAGAGAACTCAGCCTTCCGTGCGAGTTTTGCTCCCATTTAATGCACACCCCTCGACTAAAACGTTACAAAGACGACTGTAAAAAATATTCGAAGTGGTGTTTCTCGGCCTTTTATAGCAGCTGTAAAAGGCTAATAACATCACTATGACATAAGCTTTTACATCATTTACGGCTGGTGTAAAAAAATATTAGTTTTTTTTTTGGAAAATTTGATTTTTTAGGATTTTTGGTATAATTTTTTTGAAAAAATCTTTCGTAAGGCTGAGTTCTCTAAGTTCTTACAATTCGTAGGAATTTTCACTTTACCCGAACTATATATATGTATATTGAATGATGTCAACCAATAAATGAAGATATGATATAACTAGAAAATAGTCTTGTTTGACTTTAAAAATTAATATAAAGTACCTACTTTAATAGAATAGAATGATGCATGTTCATATGAACACATGCAGCAATCCATTGGTGAAAACAGCAAAAGGGGTAGATTGAATGCTCTACCAGATTTGACACTAATGGCAGTTTTAGTTGAGCACATGGAAGGCCAAAGAGACCTCATCACCCACAAATCTATATGGCATCTTAACGATCAAACCATCAAGAACATATGTGAGTCATGCTTTGTTTTCTCGAGGGTCCCTTTTCACGATCAGTTTGATTCGTTTTGATGTTAATTCTCGTTTTGTACTTGCTGCAGATACTTTGTATATAATGTTTACGGTTTGGGGTTGTTGTTTCTTCGGTTCAACTAAGGTTAGCAAGTTAAAAATGTTTATAGAAGTTTCTTTAGCAATGTTTATGTACCATGATAGGTTAAATAGTTAAGAGTAGTTTTGTTAATATTGTCCACTTTGGTAAAGTTTCTGGTTTCGCTACTGGTACTAACTGTAGGACCATGTAACGTGCTAGGATCCGTATTATGATTCAGAACATTATAGGAAAGATGGAGGAGATGGAACCGGGCATTGGGTGTATGAAAAGGTATGCAACTTAATTAGCTTCAACTTTATTGAGAATTTCGTATAATAAACGCTTTTTGAAAAGACTGGTCACATTAAAGGGACTTATACGGATTTATGTTGGATGTGTTTACGACGATATGTTATGTCATAGCAAGAGGATATAGAAGAGAAGGCAAGAGCGGCATTGTGGCGTGAAGAGTTGATTGAGGAGATTGAGCAGAAGGTTGGGGGGCTACGCGAGTTGGAAGAAGCGAAAGAGGAGGAGCTTGTCAAGTGACTGAAAATGTTTTAGAGTGGAATGTTGTTCATACTTATATACTCAGTCACTCGCTAAGCATGAAATATGAAAATTAGTCATGTCTATATAGTTTCATGTGGAAAACGGACCTACATACTCGCATAAGTATTGATGTGGGCTAATTAACGACTAAACAATGTTCATAAAATATATGATCTTACATAAGTCACATAATATATGCACATCCTTACTGTCAGTGTCTTGGTTGTGTGACGTTAAGTTATGTTCCTCTGTTTGGCAACTTCTGAATGAGTAAGTGTCGAACCAGTAATAGTTCTAAACTATTAAGTGCTGAACCGGTAAGAGGTCTAAACCATTAAGAGTAAGTATAATGCTTAACCATTAAGAGGCAAATGTCTAACCAATTTAGATAAGAGGTCTTAACCATTCAAACTTAGTATAATGCTCATTTAGAGGCAAATTTAGAGGCAAATGTCTGAAACATTCAGATATCTACTCGCGAAACAAACAGTTTAAAACATTAAGTGTCAAATCAGTAAGAGGTATGAATCATTAAAAGCTGGAACAAACAACGCTTATGCATGTAGATCCAAGCCCAACAATCAAAGTAGTTCTAGATCGATGGTAATCTTTTGGATTATTTGGAAATATATATTCTTCAGTAGTTCTAGATCGATGGTAATCTTTCGGATTATTTGGAAATATATATTCTTCTTGAGTTCTTTATTGGGCGGTTGTTTACATTAAATAATATATGTTACGATGATGTTGAACTAAAAGTAAAATATTTAATATTAATCTTGAGTGATATATTTGGCGGTTGTTTACATTAAATAATATATGTTACAATGATGTTGAACTAAAAATATAATAATTAAAATATATTTAGTAATCTTTTAGAACATATTCAAATAAAGAAAAGCTAAACCTAACAAGGGACATGGTTAATAAAATAAATAAATAGATCCAAAGACAGAGAAAAAGACACAAAGATTAGGTTTCTTTGATATACAACTCTGATAAAACTGCATTTTTTATAAAGGCGACGCCAACTTTTATTCCAAAAGGGATCATAACAAGAAGAAAAACTACATTTAGTTTTTTTTGTTGGTCACCAGTCTCACTAATTGATTAATGGATTTTTTCAAAAGTCATTATCAATGTTAAACTAGTAGAAGACAATATCTTTGGATGGTATAGTCAAAATAAGGGTTGTGTAGATCACTTATGTAAACACAATAACGTTTAATCACTAAAAAGATCATATAGCATTTGTTCATGTAAATTTTAAAACAGGTCGTTAACCGCTTATTAAGTGAGTCGTGTGCAGATTGGCCCGTTTAACAAGTTGACGATATTAGCCAAACTAACATCAAATTATTTTCATGTTCTATTTCATTTCATATCAGAAACTAACATGAGTCAATGCATAAAAATATTAGTTTTTGCTATTAAATACTACGAACTAGTATTTGAGCACCCCCGCGTTGCAGCGGGGGCGTAAAACCATAACAAATAGCACCAATATCTCACTACCGTCAACGCTAAAGTTGCCGTGTGTTAATGCGAAGAAGTTAGACCGAAACGTAAAACATAGAAAATAATAACTAAGTCGATCTAAGACCCGCATGTTACAACGGACATGTCAAATGAGAAAAAAATAGGCGACCAAAAAACGTTGAACTACACACACGTTGCGTCACGTGAACTCGCAAAATTGAGAACGAAGCGAAAACCTAAATGTAAAAACATTGAAGCACACGCGCAAGTTGCGTCAATTTAACTTGCAAAAATTAAAAAAGCGTAAAACGAAATTTTGCGAAAGATGTAAAGTATAAGGGATCAAAGTTGAAGTAAAAACGTTATGAGGTTAAATTATAAAAATGAAAAGTTGTGGGTTAAAACGAAAAAAATGAAATAGTTGTGGCTAATGGTAAATATTTGAATACTTTTGGGTCAAAAGAAAAATATTAGGTTTTTTTTGAAAAACTTTATAAACAACATGTACAACACCTATATGCATAATATTGTTGCTTATTTATAATATATAAATCTGCATAATTAAACAATTTGATTAACAATACATAATAATTCATTTATCCAATATGATTTCCCTTCGAATGGAACAATGTAGTGAATGGTGCTTCATAATGTACAATTTGTGTTCTTGTTTAAATGTCTTCTTTCTTTTGTTCTAATTTCTAGTGAAGTGACATATGATTTAAGAATTAAGTGATGGTCTGAAAGCCTACATTCACACGGCCCAATGTCCTTCAAAAATCATTTATGACTCGATTGTTTATGCAAGCCCAAATTCACATGGCCATTGTCTTTCAAGACGGTAGCAATACGTATTTCAATATTTGGAAGATTTTTTCTTTTTGTTATTTATTAAACTTATAACTTTATTTCAAACGAATTCTCAGGCATTTTTCGCCCTTTTTAGTAAAACTTCATCAATTTTCAGAATAAGAAATGTCATCAAAAACAATAAAAACGAATATGATGTTGTTTAGTGATATCGGTTTAGTTGGCTTGCGTTCTATGTTTATTTTTTTTCAACATGGCGATGTAAACTTTATTGCAAACGAATATTGTTCCACTATCGTACCAAACCTAACTGTAATGACTGAACAACATATGTATCGATACCGGTTTTGTTTTTATTATTTTTGTTTTTTGATAAACTAACATCGTATCGCTACCATACCGTGTCAAACCGAGCAACATCGGTATCGTATCGCTACCATAGGTTCACTGGAACGAAAACCAACGAACAACATTGGTTTTGGTACCAATATTTATTTTATTATTTCTTTCGATAATCTGACATCGTATCACTATCGTACAAGTTCGTACCGTACAACATCAATACTGATACTTTATTTGTTTTTTTTTTTCTGGTTTCCGGTTTTGAAAATTATTCATTTATATAATTTTATATGTGACGATAAATGAATATCGGTACATGTACCGTGATAATCTGAACCAATCAACCAATCGATACCGTTCGAACAGCATCAATGTCGCTCATCCGGTGGTCGGTTTTTATCGTTTTCATCGATGTAAAACACGTATTGATTCTATACCTAGTGCATGTATTGTACCGCTGCTATAATGTACCGTATTGATACCGCTCCATTGCCCACGGAATGTTAAAAACTAAACATAGATGTGGATTTAATTTTATTCTTTAAAGTTAATGAACGCAAGTTATTACTAATATATCAAATTTAATAATAAATAAAATACTATTAACAAAACAAACACTTAAAATTATAAATTACTGTTTATTACTAAAACTCAAGTTAAATAACATATAAACTATAACTAAAACTTAAAATATTTGAAAATTAAAAACACTGTTCATGAGACTTTGAATTAATATGTATAATGTATAATAACTAGTAAATCTCCTCGTGCGATGCGGCGGGTCCAAATCTAAAGTAACTCGGATTTGTGTAGTAAAGACCTGAACCGTCTCTAAACAAAAGTTACGTCAAAACGTAGATCAACTGAATATATAAAAAAATAAGCACAAAACGTATTATACATTCCTTGACTTTTTTGTGAAAGAAATTTAAGTCGAACACTAACCTGATCTTATACCGATACTACATAAAAATAAGTAAAGAGTTATTTTTAAAGTTAAAAATGGTACCGCACGTTGTGATGGGACCGAAACGTAAAGTATGCCGGACTTATAAAGTCTAATGAAAACATATTCTAATTGACTCCGACTTGTTTTAAAACTAAATTTATGCCAAAACGTAGATTAACTGAAAACGTAAAAAAACTAAAAAATATTATATCTGAGCCTACCCATTTTTAAAGAAACGTAATCAAGTTGAATTTATACCGACATATACATAAATATGAACATGGAAAAGATAATTATAAAGTTTTTAGAAAGTTGAATGGTTGAAACTGTCAATACTAAATGTTGAAGTGTATAGGCAAAAAAAAGAAAAACTTACATACTGACACATACATAAAGATAAGCACGTAAAATATGATTATATAGGTTTTAGAAAGTTGAAGGGTTATAAGTGCAAATACTAAATGTTGAAGGTTAAAAGTTAAAATAAGCAAAAACTTACTAAAAGGAAAAAAACTGACCAATAGCAAGGGGTCCAAATGTAAAGTAACTCGGATTTGTGTAGTAAAGACCTGAACAATTTCTAGACAAAAGTTACGCTAAAACGTAGATAAACTGAATTTGTACATAAAAAATAAACACGGAAACGTATTATATATGCTCGAATTTTTTGTGAAAGAAATTTACGTCGAATACCAACCTAATCTTATACCGTACTACATAAAAATAAGTGAAAAAAAAATATGTTTTTAAGTTAAAAATGGTACCGCACGTTGGGATGGGACCGAAACGTAAAGTAAGCCGGATTTATAAAGTCTAATGAAAACATATTATAATTGACTCGACTTGTTTTAAAACTAAATTTATGTCAAAACGTACCAAAAAAGCGGGGAAAAATATTATATCTGAGTCTACCCATTTTCAAAGAGACATAATCAAGTTGAATTTATACCCGCATGTACATAAATATAAACACATAAAAATAATTATAATTTTTTTATAAAGTTGAAGGGTTGTAACTGTGTATACTAAATATTGAAGGGTAAAGGCTAAAATAAAGTCACACTTACTAAAAGACAAAAGAAACCGTAATCAACCTGAATTTTTACCGACACATACATAAATACAATCACGTAAAAGATGAGTATATAGATTTTAGAAACTTGAAGGGTTATAAATGCAAATAGTAAATGTTAATGGTTAAATGTTAAAATAAATAAAAACTTAACAAAAAGAGAAGAAAATCTAACCAATAGCAGGCTTCCATGTAGCATACAAGCACGTAAAAGATAAGTATATAGATTTTAGAAAGTTGAAGGATTATAAATGTAAATAGTAAATGTTAATGATTAAATATTAAAATAAATAAAAAGTTGATAAAAATACAAATAGTAAATGTTAATGGTTAAATATTAGAATAAATAAAAAGTTAATAAAAAAAATCTAATTAATAGCTGGCTGCCATGGAACGGCCTGTTGCTGTAGACCCAACTTACAATTGTTAGTACATACAATACAATAATACACTTTTATTATTATTTTACTTAAAATGCAATATATATGTGATAACACTTCTACGCTATTAAAGTTTCCCAAACGATGGGCTGCTGAGCCACTGGATTGAACAAAATCCCTTGATATCCAAAACTAGGGGCGGTTCATACGACATACATGAAATAATGAAACATTTAAATAAATATTGACACAAAAGTTTTAGAGTTAAATGTAATTTTAGTGTACGTGGTTTGAGTTATTTTGACAGTTTAGTCTAAATGTTTTATTTTTTATCTGTGGGTCTAAAAAGGTTTTACCGTTGCCATTTTAGTCCATTGGGTTAACTTCATCCATTTTTTCAGTTAACGGTAAGGACAATTCGGTCATTTTATATGTAATTCTGTTAACTAGAAGAGCAATTCGTCCATATAAAATGACCGAATTGCCCTTCTCGTTAACAGAAATAGTGGATGAAGTTAACCCAATGGACTAAAATGGCAACAATGAAACCTTTTTGGACCCACAAGTAAAAAATGAAACATTTGAACTAAACTGGTAAAATGGCCCAAACCACAGGGACTAAAATAGCATTATACCCAAAGTTTTATAACCGCGTGAAGGGTCGTTCCATTTTTATAAGTTTTCTTCGTGTGACGCATAAACGTCACATCAGTATTTTACCCATTTCCTCAATTAGCCAATTTCCTTACGTTTTTCCCGAAACGCATGATGTTATCCCGGATTTCTTCAAAACTAAATTATTTTAATTTAGTTTAAGAGTAAAATACCATTTTCGTTCATGTTGTTTCTCAGTTTTGCCATTTTCATCCAAAAGTATTTTTCCCCTTGGTCGTCCATGTGGTTTCTGATTCTTACCATTTTTATTCAAAATTTCAAGTCGAATTGATTAATCTGGTATATTTTCCACGTTTATAATAGTGCATCTATGTTTCTGCTTTACGAATATGATATTTTTTGGGCATTTCTGATGTTACTGCGGGTAATTGCGAAGAAATTATTAAAAGGGCTGTATTGGGGTGAGGTAACTCCAAAAACCCGTCCTCAGTTCGGATTGCAGGCTGCAACTCGCCTGCATGAAACCGGAATCGCTAGTAATCGCCGATCAATTACTTAACCCCATCCTATTTTTTCATGTTAAAAAGGGGAAAATATGTCATTTTACACTTTTCTCTTTTTCTTACTTTTTATCCTTATTTAATAACTTTTTTAACCCATTTTAAACCCTAATTTTGTTGAAGACGTCTATATTAGTGATCCCCGTCTTTAACATGACTGAACATCTAAACCTTCAAATCACATCAGTATTCAACATCAACATTTCAATTCGCATCAACTTCTCTTAATGTCTTTTTGAGCAAGGGCTAATGTCTTTCTGAAAAAACTGTTATTATCTCTATAAAAGAGATAAAATTCATTATGTGGTGTATGATTATGAAAAGGGGCATAAGTCGAGCTACAAGAAAAATTCCCGCTGCTACCATCGTACCAACATGTATAAGGGCCGAAATAGCGGTCAACCTTTCCATTGCATCAGGTAACCATACATTAAGGGGAAATTGTGCAGATTTAGCAATCGCACCAGCAGATAATAAAATAGCGCACAAAGTAACAAATACAGAATTGACCTCATTGTTAGAAATCAAGTTATTGAATATTTGAAATAAATCACGAAATTCGAAACTCTCTGTTGTCCAATTAAACCCTAAAATGCCTAATAATAAACCAAAATCACCAACACAATTAGTTATAAATGCTTTTTGACAAGCCTTTGTTGCAACAGGTCGTGTGACCAAAATCCTATTAATAGATACGAACACATTCCAACCAATTCCCAAAAAATATAAATTTGTATCAAGTTTAAACTAGTAACTAATCCCAACATGGAAGTACTAAAAAACTCATATAAGCAAAAAAATCTCAAATATCCATGATCGTGATACATATAATTATCACTATAAATCAGAATCATACTTCCAACAGTCGTGATTAATATTGACATAATAGAAGTAAGTGGATCAACCAAGTATCCGAGTTCTAAATAAAAATCATTATTTATAATCCAAGACCATACATATTGATAGACAGAACTGCTATTTATTTGTTGAATAGACAGATTTAGAGAAAAAATCATGACTATACTTAACAATAAAACATTCTGAAAAGCCCACATATGACGAAGACGTTTTGTTGCCCCAATCCCTATTAACATAGGAACTGGAAATGGAAGAAAATGTATTATCCACGCATATTGAATGTCCGTTCCATAAAAAAAGTCTTTCATTCTTAATTAGTTGTTTTCGATTCACCAGATCTTACCTCTTTTAGAAAAAAGTCAATAAAAAATCAAAATATGCACTAACTTATTAAATAATTTTATATTAGTATTTATTATGAGTTTTTCCAAAATCATTTAAATATTCAAAACAAGAAGTTATAATTGGTCAAATGATATTACTGAGTGATATTATAATAAGGAAATGAAAATATAGTAATGATAAAAATTTTGGCTAAAAAGAATATTTTATCCTGATATGAATTATAGGATTCCCTAAGGGCATCAGTCTAATGAAAAAAAATCTTGATTTTCGCTAGTTTAATTACTCTTTAACTAATTCATTATGAGATTGATTGTTTTCATTTCGAGTAATTTTTGATCTAATTTTAATGGATATTTAACATATTTATACTTCTTTTTTACGAAGAGAATCTTATTTAGATAATATATACATATACACACACACACACTAGGTAATCACCCGGAAACTTTCCAGGCTAGGAAAACTTAATTTACAATAAACAAAAGTACGTAAATAACACTTTGAACTTCTTAAGTATCATCTTTCCCTTCTCCCCACAAATTTTTAGTTCGGTTTCATAAGTATCCTACCTTTGTATCTATATGTATTCAAAGTTTTCATATAAAGCTAATTCCTTTTTAATTGATAATGAGATCTCAATATAAAAATGTTTTCTAAATCCACATAAAATGTTTTATTGATTTATGTTTTTTTAAATTATATTAAAATAAGTTACTTGAATTTGCAACGAATGGTATTAATAAAGAAATTATAATCAACGTCTTTTATGAAATCATATGTATTTGGTTTTAGTTTTTCTTTTAATAAGATTCATCAATTAATGTTAAACAGAATAGGTGATCAAATCCTTAAATGTCAAATGTCAAAAACCAAATAAGACTACATCCGCGAACTTCGCAAGCAGGAAAATTTAATTTTTATTAATAGATTTATGTCGTAAAATGACAAGAAAATTTATTTTTACAAATGTTTTATTGATGGTCAACTTTATACCCGTGCACAAGAATATATGAAATCAGTGTTATTGGAGACCGACTTCTTAAAGCTTCAGCAAGATTAATACAAACAACCAAACACATTCAAGCACATACATCCACCATCAGGAGGTCTGTCAACATAATAAATATACAATCTAAATGACTTTCGATGAACAAAACTCTACTCTCAAGTGATAATTTGTCCACCTCGCCAGCAAAGACATTCGCCAAGTGTATCTTCAGCTACCTAAGATCCAAACGAGCAAGTGGTCGGCTGATGACTGTCGTAAGGGTCAATCAAAAACCTAAATTAAGCTACGTAGATAGCGTAAGTAGGGTATCGTATCCACGGGGAATTTGTGGTTAATGTCGCGTTTATATCTAAGAACTAAATTATCTAAATTGGAGGTTTGATGAAATTGATTGTAAAAACACAAAAAACTAGTTACGAAAGTTTTGATCATGTGAGAAAAGGTAACTTCCACCCGGAATCCCAATTACCCGTTTAACATAAAAACATGTTTACCGATTCAAAACACCACATAGACATGGCCTCGGAATTAATGAATTTGATCAGTTAATAGGGATACTTTTTAAGATTCACTATGCAACCTAATAACCCGTTTGTTTGTATCAACTACCCACCGATTTACCAACCCACTAACAACGCAAGGAAGTTGTCAATACGCTTAATAAATGACAAGTAATTCAAACACAAGAAACGTTTACCAATAATCCAACACAAGTGGTTAAGCTGTACCAGTTACAAGAATTTGCAAACAAAGTCTAATGAAAAATAAGACAATCGTTCATCCGGGAAGAAGCCACAAAGAATTTAGCCGCGCATGGTTGTCATCCCGTGTCGCGAACTCGAATCTGCCATCATAAACTCTTCTCTTTTGCGATGTTCAAAGCTGCGTTCAAAAACAACCTCCCAATAGTTCTTCCGTCAAAAGTCTTTTTTCTCCGGTCCCCTCTTTTTTTGAATTGTCGTATGTAATATATTACTCTCATGTTCCCCATAATTCCCACCGACTTAAACTTTTTAGTGTAACCTTTCTTTTGGCAACCCATTCACTAGACCTCCCATGGCCCATTTGGTTTCTCTTTTCGGTTTTGTCGTTGGCACCCCAAGATATTGTTTTCTTGTATTTCCTTAAAAGCCCACTGCAACCCCACATATAATAATATATTATTTGCAAACTCTATTCATTATTTTATATATGTAGACTTGGTGCAACTCAACAAGAATGCATCTGTTTGGTTCAAATTTAATTACAAACCCAATTTGTTTATTTGCTAATAGTATATAAAATATGGCATGAGTTTCGATTTTATAAAAAATCAAGCAGTTTCAACTCTTTTCCACTACTAATACAAAAAAACAATTAGAATATAGCTCTTTAATACAAAAATCAATGCACTTGTATAAAAATTACTATAAAATGAGGTTTACCTAAAATGCAATGATCATCGGCTCTCTACAAACTCCAATATACCCCCAGCACAAATCCAAACCAAGATGGTTGTTAAAATGTGGATGCATCGGGTTAAGTAAATATATGATCTTATGATAAGTTTTAGCTCAACATCACACCGTTGAGAAAGAAATGTTCAATGTAAACACATAATGTCATTGGATTCAGGGAGTGTTTAGGTGTGCGTTTTAAAAAGGTGATTTTCGGTAATTTTACATCGACCTCAATAATCAACATTTTTACAACAATATTATACCTACTTATTTAAATCCAACATTTTGACTTTAAAAAATAAAATAAAAATTCAAAACAATAATCTTTTTTACTATTGTTTATCGCACAAAACTTGATTCATTAAGCTTTAGGTGTTGTTATTCTACAAACACATTGTCATACTTTTAAAATACATATATCAACAGTATGTTTACGATCACTGAAATTAAATTGTAAGATATTAAGAATATTAAAATAGTGGAATAGAACACTTGAATCAACATACCTGTAAGTATGGAAAATTAATTTATATTAATCGAACTAAGTCGTTAAATAATATAAAAAGACATGTTTTCAAACGTTAAAGTGTTTAATATATTAATTAAGCTTCGGTGTCCATACTATGTGGTACCAATGGCGGACTTAGGAGTTTAATCATTGTGGAGACAATTAAGACTTTTGCCGTTAAATAACATTATTTTTGGTTAAGTAAAACCGCTTATGAAGAAATAGGTTGAAACCGTTTCCTACCATAATTCCGAAGATATAAAGGCACTTTGGTTTTTACTTTTTTTAACCGAAGATATAAATAAGTTGAAACTGTTTCCTACCATATATATATATAAGTTCAAAAAGCATATGAGTTTTCAAAGTTAGGAATTAAATTCCATGTCAACAAACATGATATCAAGTAAAGATCAACAAAATATCCAAACCAAAAGCATTTATTCCCTATTCAAAGTATTATGTGAACAACTTATGAACAACACAACTCTTCTCACACTCACTGAGATTACCAGGATGATAATCTCTCAAGAACGACAATCAAGATATTATGAAATCATAGATTCAATGTGAATCTATGATGATGAAAACCTAATCGCACACCTAGTGAGAGAAAACTGAGAGAGACAAGTGAAGTGTGTTGACTATTCTAGAAGGATCACACACTTTATATACGCAGGCCAATTAGGGAGGCCTTTAGGCCAGTCCCACTTCTATTCTTCAACCTTTTAACAATGTATATGATACCTCGAAAATTTCATCCAATAAAATTCCGACACGTGTCCCGAAATCTTTGGTTGCCACGTGCTAAACGAGAGGGACTAAAATCACCAACATGTTATTTTATAACCTCTGAGTAGTGAATATTAAAGTCGAGGGGTTAAACGTGTCAACATGCTAAATCTATGCCTCTGAGTGAACTTTTAACGAACTCGGAGCTTAATGATGTTCGGTTATACTCCCGAGAGTGCTAACCAGGGGCCATATTGAATAAAACATGCTTTTGTGTCGAAATATGGGAGTTTGGAGAAGTTCAGGGGCCAAAATGGAATTTTTGTGAATTGGCATCTCAGGCGCCACACGCTAGATACCTGGTATCCCCGCGCGACGCGCGGGAGAGGTCACTTCGCAGAAACAGCATGCCAGCTGCTGATCTGCATGTTTGTCCACCTCTCAACCCACCTGCACTCTCACAGCTCGAAACCATGACCTCGATTCTGGTTTTGGACACCTCATATAACACTTGGAGTGATCCTAGGTGAGCTCTAAACACTTGGATTGATCTTGTTAATGATCTCCAAGTATAAATAGAGGTGTTCATCAACCTCATTCCTTGCGCCTCTCATTCTCTTTCTCTCTATCACTCACTTGGAAAGCTCCTGATCTTCAAGGAGCAATCCCCCGAGTTTCTTAGTCATTCTTGGATCACTTGTAAGTGTTCCAATCCTTTCCTTTCAGTTTTATTAGGCTTTAAGCCAAAGTCAAAGCGTTGACGTAAAAACGCTTTGACTTTGAGCTAAGACCATTACGGTCCAGCCATTGTTGGGTTACGAACGTGGCTACGTGATTGTAATTAGGTAGGTGTTAATCCCTCAAGAGGGCACCTCCTGATTACCACGTTTGCTTGGTCAATTGACGGGTCAAAGCTATGAACAGTGGGCTCGATTGAGAGTTGGCTTTGGTGAGTGATTGGGTTTATTCAGACAAGTGTCGAGCCTAGCAAGAGCGTCTGGCATAATTTGATTGACTCCGGCCTGTTTTGATGGTAATTCTCTTTCATGTTGGGTAATTCCTATTGGGTCTGCGTTTAAAGAGGAGAGTATTTGGGCCTTGTTTGGATTGTTTTTTTGATGAGGTCCACCTATGCATAAGTTGATTGGGTTTATTTAGGCCAAGAATAGACTGTTGCGTTTGCTTTTGTTGGGCTATGAACAGTGGGCTCGATTGAGAGTTGATGATCTTTACAATGAAGCTAATTATTTAATCTTGATCATTGGGTGTTCGAACTCTATCATATGCCTATTACAATACTATCTTTAATAAGATACAAAACTTTAATTGACGAGATTTAGGAGGGTCTACATTTGCGGGGGAAAACAACAATGAAAGATTTTGGGTATTCGGCCGATTTGTGAAGATTCGAAGATAATTTCAGATATACTTTGAATATCATTTGAAGAATTGATGGCATCATTCTCGGGGGAATATTGTTTGGTCAAAATGGAGAATGATGTTATCAATTACGACATCTTTTGTTTAGCAACATTATTATTTTGTATGATTTAGCGTGTTTATTAGGTTTTCCAAGCAAAGGGCGGCTTGCTTGGAGGACAAGGCTTAGGAGCTATAAATAGAATATTAGTCACCACTTGTTAGGTGTGCATTTGTGAGCCGCCACCCCGGGGGAGCTCACCCGGGGTGGATCATTATCTTGTATGTTTCTTATTCGATCAATGAAAGTTTATCTTTATTGTTTATTATTTGTTTATTCATGGTTCATAAATCAACCAGTCTCACTATTTTTACCGAACCGAGAGTGAAACCGGATCATACAGACCTACATCCATTTTGGAGTACTAACAGCCTGCTTATAATTCATAGGGTCAACACTCTTATTTAACACAGTTACAAAACACCTGTTTTAATTGATAGTTTAGAGTAATTAACATTTTTCTCCATCCCATATTTAATCTTTCATTTTATAACATAATCATCTATTTTTTTAAGAATATAAGTTTTCCAAGATGATTTTCTAAGAACAGACTAATTCATACCAAAAGTGTCACCCTCAGAAGTATAACTGGTTTTCATAAGTAGTAGTCACATGTTCAACCCAACCTGAACCTGGATTCTCATCACTAGATTGCTGAGTATCAGCCATATTACCAGTGGGATTTACATGCTCTAATTATTGAATCTCATGTATTTCTAATTCTAACTCACCTCGATCCCTTTCTTCATCATCGGGATCCTCCACTTCTGAAGTATGTTGGAAGTTCGTGCTCTCATGGAGATAAAAAAAAATTAAAACATTTACACTTTTATCCTGATTTGAATCATATGTATCAAAAATTATTATTTTTCTTTAAAAGGAAAGAAAGATTCATAAAATCTTACATCTCATTGAGTATAAAATTTTCTTACTATCTAACTGTATAACTTGTAGCCTTTCTTTCATTTGAATATCCCAAAAAAACACATTTTTCAGCCCTATCACTAAACTTATCAGGTTCATTTAAAACAGGATAAAAGCACATTGTCACGGAGTAACTTTTGAATCACGTGTAGCGACTTAGACTTGCTCTAAGTTAAGCTTTTGTGCCCAATGATGATAGTGTTTTGTGTGAATCATGTGATGGTTGCGAGTGTTATTTCCAAGGAAACAACTGTGTATTGATTACAAAAGGGTTTACAAGAGTGAGTTTACAAGTACAAGTAACTTTCTAAAGTGTTAGATGATCTCAAAATGAGACCTTCACATCCTATTTATACTAGTCCTTCCTAGTTCTAGAGAATTCTCTGTCTAGAGATTCCATACATAATATCTTTGATATTTATAAGCTGATTTCTAGGGTGTTCTTGCAAAATATCCAGCCATTCCAAGAGTTTTCAAGGTTGTTCTAAATGCTTATTGGCTGCAACTCTTGGGCAGAAATATCAGCCCTTTTCTAGGCTCTTCCTAGACTTTTGAAGGGTGATCTAGAACCTTCCGATAGTGCCAAAACGTTCCAGCAACTTGTAGGCTGTTCCGGAGACTTCCGGGCAGCCCTAGACGCTTCTTTAGTGTTCCG
Organism: Scalesia atractyloides; assembly: GCA_947069175.1. Lineage (NCBI taxonomy): Eukaryota > Viridiplantae > Streptophyta > Magnoliopsida > Asterales > Asteraceae > Scalesia > Scalesia atractyloides. The sequence goes on from CAMTDV010000005.1 coordinate 89,322,290, forward strand.
GAATCTTCCGGAACTCGCGAAAAAAGTTATGTATTTAGGTGGATCATGACAACAGGCACCAAAACACCCTCACGTGATCTACAAAGGGTTCAAAACCATAAGGTGTTTTCCCATTCAACACAACAGTATGAGTCCTATTTATAAGATAAGAAGCAATTAAAACACATTCAGTCCAAAACTTAACAGGAAAATTGCTTTAAAATAAGAAAGCCCTAACAATATTTAATAGAAATCTATGCTTTCTCTCAACAATACCATTCATTTGAGGATCATGGACACATGATGTTTGGTGAACAATGCCTTTATTTTTACAAAAGTTTTTCATTTGATTGTTAACAAATTCCAGACCATTGTCACTTCTAAAACATTTTACATTTTTTTTCTAAACTAAGTGTGAAGTATATTCACATATTCTTGAATGTTTTCAAATACTTCAGACTTATGTTTCATCAAACAAATACATACAACTCTAGAATAGTCATCAACAATTTTGGGAAAGTATCTATGACCATCCCAAACAGTGACTCTGTATGGCCCCCATACATCTAGATGAACAAGTTCACCTAATTGTGTGGACTTATGTTCACTGAGAAGGAATGGTTCCCTATGTTGTTTAGCTCCATGACATATTTCAAATGGATGTTGATCCTTAATTGATACCATTCCAATCTTATTTTTAAGATGTTTAACAACTTGAACAGTATGGTGACCTAATCTATCATACCATAAGTTTTGTAGACTCATACTACTATAACAAACCTTATTAGAAACACCAACAGGACCAAACATATACAGACCATCAAGTTGTTTACTAGTCACCAGGACTTTCTTTGTTGATAAGTCCTGTATAATACATTTATGTTCATCAAAGCTAACACATAGTTTTATTATACTTAGCCAGTTTATGAATAAAGATAAGATTTACACAATACTCAGGAATGACAAATACATCTTGCAAAATAACACCATTTGTAAGTTTTAAACTTCCAAATTTAGTCACATGAGCATTTGTTCCATTAGGATGTTTCACTTGAATGTTAAACTCAGAAATATCAATGAAATCAGTTAATTCAGTTACACTCAACCTTATGCTGATTTGTACCTGAGTCTATTAGCCAACTAGTCCCATTTCCATTACCAAACTCAGAATTAAAACAGAAGGGTTTAGCAAATGCATTTGAACAAAACAAACTACATGTTACATTGTAGCTCTGTGTTCACTCTTTTGACCTATCATTTAACAAATTCAACAACCTAAATACTAATCAGTTATCAAAGATGTAACAGGCATAGAAGAATTATCAACACTATAATTGTTACTAGACCATATTCTTTTATTCTTCATCCAAGGTGGATATCCTATAATCTCAGATCATTTTCCAATAATATGTCATGTTTTATTACAATGAGTACATTTTAAACCTCAATCACTACTTTTAATCAACCTTTTATTCAACTCACTGATCTGTTCAATTTTTGATGCAAAACCAATTGTTTGAGTTTTCTTATTAATTTAACTAGCATTTCTATGTGACTCTTCCCTAGACACAACAACAAAAGCTTCTTTTACATAAGGAAGAACATCTTTGATTAACTGAGCAGTTCTTACATGTTGATAAACAGGGTCCAAACCCATCAAGAATTGCATAAGTTTGATCATATGATTAAAATTATTGAATTCCTTTGATGCATCACATGTACAAGTTGTGATGTTGGTGAGGATTTGGCTCGGATCGGCTAAGTGGTTAAATAAATCCTTCTTCCGAAAGCCAAAGTTGTGATGTTGGTGAGGATTTGGCTTGGTATTGTATGATGTCGTCATCCTACAACTATGAGCTTTGTTATTTAAGTTTGTGCATAATTGGTGTATCGGTGACCATTGTCATGTGCTTTATTTGCCTTTCACATTGTCGTTGTTAGGTATGAAGCCATGTTGATTCTTGACAGGGCACACAACCCGGTGATGTGATTGTGTAATGTGTGATGGTCGTGTCGATTCTCAACAGTTTGCTTATTGGAACAATTTGATATGGTTGTTTATGCATACAATCTGAAACTGTTGTGTTGTACATGTGCCAAAGTGGTCTTCATTCTTTGTTTCAACTATTTGATGTTTCAATATTTGTTTATTTCATTTTGCATTATAGGTTGTCTATATTTAAATACACTTAATGATTTATTGTTTTCTTATATTATGCTGCAATTTTTGGTCGGTTACAGTGGTAGGATTTCTACCTTTTAACCGTGTTTTCTCTATGTACGTTTATGGAGTTCAATGTGTGGCTACGATGTTGGCCTCAGATTCAGCCACGTGGGGTCAAAAGGGTAAAACCTTAAGGCTGAACCAAAATGAGCCAGTGGTCTTTTTGAAAGGAGAAGGAATGCTGAGGTTCAAAAGGAGACATGCTACTAAATGAAGGTTGGGGTCCGAAACGAGACCGACCATGTATACCAGTTGGAGGACACACAACCCGGTGATGTGATTGTGTAATGTGTGATGGTCGTGTCGATTCTCAACAGTTTGCTTATTGGAACAATTTGATATGGTTGTTTATGCATACAATCTGAAACTGTTGTGTTGTACATGTGCCGAAGTGGTCTTCATTCTTTGTTTCAACTATTTGATGTTTCAATATTTGTTTATTTCATTTTGCATTATAGGTTGTCTATATTTAAATACACTTAATGATTTATTGTTTTCTTATATCATGCTGCAATTTTTGGTCGGTTACAGCGGTAGGATTTCTACCTTTTAACCGTGTTTTCTCTATGTACGTTTATGGAGTTCAATGTGTGGCTACGATGTTGGCCTCAGATTCAGCCACGTGGGGTCAAAAGGGTAAAACCTTAAGGCTGAACCAAAATGAGCCGGTGGTCTTTTTGAAAGGAGAAGGAATGCTGAGGTTCAAAAGGAGACATGCTACTAAATGAGGGTTGGGGTCCGAAACGAGACCGACCATGTATACCAGTTGGAGGATAGATCGCTTACCGAAGATGGTATAACCAACTATGTGCCCAAGATGCATTAGCATAGGTTGGGCGTATTTGATTTAGTCGTGTAGTATATGACAATTTTTTTTGACATAGTATCTTTGTAAAAGTGTTTACAATAGCACTTTGTCTTTGAACATGTTGTATTTTATTGTACTTTTTTTAATAACAAGTAGACTTTGAATGTGTTGTGTTTACAAATTGTCCTTGTTTGTGACTTATCCCGCCGCATTGTGACGGGTACTAGTTCTAGTTAAAAATAAAATATAAAAATGGTAATAATATGGTGATTGAAAGAAAACAAGTGATATTTATGAATTTATAAAAAATATATGTTGTGACATATTGTATATCGTATAAGCTTATAATAACAAGTGAGGTCTACAGTAGCAACTTGGTGGGTTATTTTATTATTGTTATTATTATTTTGTCTTTTAGTCTCTTTTGTTTTTTCTTTTACTTCAACTATTTAACATTTAGTATTGACACTTATAATCATTCAAGTTTATAATTTTTTTTGTACGTGTCGGTATAAATTTAGTTGATTTAGGTTTCATCGTAATTTTTTTTATTTCTTTTATGTACGTGTCGGTATAAAATTTAGTTGATTTAGGTTTCGTCGTATTTTTTTTAAAATGAGTAGGCTTTACTCTTTAACATTTAATTTTAACACGTATAACCCCTCAATTTTGTAAAGACTTTGTTTTTTTTGTACGTGTCAGTATAAATTACAGTTGATTTCGGTTTCGACGTAAATTTTTTTTGGAAATGAGTAGGCTTGATATAATACGTTTTTATGCTTATTTTTATGAGCGTTTTTAGTTTGTGTATATTTTGATATAAATTTTGTTCTAAATGAGTTGGACCAAATATAATATGTTTTCGTTAGACGATAGAAACTCGAGTTATTTTATGTTTCGACGCCACCACAACATGCCATACCATTATTTAACGAAAAAAATATAATTTTCTTACGTGCTTATTTTGATGTACGTGTCAGTATAAATTCAAGTTGGTTAACGTTTCAACGTAAATTTCTTTCACGAATAAGTCGGGTTAAATATAATACATTTTAGTTCTTATTTTTTATGTACATTTTCAGTTGATCTACGTTTTAACGTAACTTTTATTCGAAAACGAGTCGGCTCAAATTTATTACGTTTTTATTAGACGGTATAAGTTGGAGTTACTTTACGTTTCGACGCTGCCGCAACGCACGGGCAACTGCTCATTGGTTACTTTTTTTAGTTTTTTTGTCTTTTAGAACTTTTTGTATATTTTAGCATTTACCCTTCAACATTTAGTATTGACACTTACAACCCTTCAACTTTTTAAAAACTTTATAATTATTTTTATGTGCTTATATTTATGTACGTGTCATTATAAATTCAAGTTGATTAATTTTTTTCGTCTTTTAGTAAGTTTTGTTAAAATCTTTACCCTTCAACATTTAATATTGATAGTTACAACCCTTCAACTTTCTAAAAAAAATATAATGATTTTTACATGCTTATATTTAGGTATGTGTCGTATAAATTCAAGTTGATTACGTTCCTTTGTAAATGGGTAGACTCAGACATAATATGTTTTTTTTTGCTTTTTTTGTGCGTTTTCAGTTGATCTACGTTTTGACATAAATTTTGTTTTACAAATTCGACTTACTTTACGTTTCGGCCCCACAGCAACAAGCGGTGCCATTTTAACTTAAAAACATAATTTTTTACTTATTCTTATGTACGTTCCGGTATAAGGTAAGGTTGATGTTCGACGTAAATTTATTTTGCAAATAAGTCGAGCCATATATAATACGTTTCCATGCTTATTTTTATATACATCTTTAGTTTATCTATGTTTTGAAGTAACATTGTTCAGAAACAATTTAAATCTTTACTTCATAAATTCAAGTTACTTTATATTTATATGTGTCACATACGCAGGAAATTTACTAGTTGAATACAAGAATTAGTGGATTTAAGATATTGCACTAGGGGTGCTCTTAAAAATATAATATGTGTGTGCCTGAAATATATGTGCTTGTATATTAAAAGAGAGTAATAATTTGATTGGGAACGTGTCGGTAATTTTAATAATAGAGGACACGTTAGATCGACTCAGCAAACTCATCCATTCCCATTTTTTAAGCCAATAATTGTTCATATGGATATAATTCATATAAAGTATAAAATTATTAATATTAATGGGTTAAAATAGTAGTGATTATTAACCAGATTATTAATTTGTTTCTTTAAAAAGAGAAAAATTTAATATTTCAATTATATGTGTTTATTATTGTGATAGTATTTTCATTTGTTGTGTATTGTTTATTCCCAAATAAGCACTTTTAGTTAATCAACTTAATCCAATTAGGAATCGTCCAAACAAATACTAAAGTATGGCAAATCCATGGTGACGTCCCAATTATTTACATGTATATGTGTTTTTTTTTTATTTTGATGTGAAGTGAATTTATAACTTGCATTAAGTGCATTAGTGACTTGTATATCATATTTATTTTAAAATATAAATCATTTTAAATGTATTATTTAGGTAGAATAATGAAGATATATATAGTTTTATTTTAAAAAGGTTAACTTGTACATTTGTTATAATAATTATATCCCTCTTACACAATAATTTAATTTGTACACATAGTTTACTAGAAAGGTATTTATTAATCATCATAAGTTGATTATTTGTTTATATAATTTGATTAAAAACGGTGTTGTAAACTAAATGTCAAAAGTATTGATAATGTGAAAATGTAATATTGTGAAAGGATGTAAAGGAAACAAGAGTTTTTAAAATATGAGTAATATTTTGGCATAACATCTGAAAATCCGAAATGATGCGTTTGTTATTTTGTAGTGTATACAATTGTGGATGGCTTTATAATTGCGAGATTATAAAAAAGTGTGTGGTTTTTTTTTTAATTGTGAGATTAACTCTTTGTACATTCAAATCTTTTAGGTGGTGCTCACTTTCAGTAAATTAAAAATGCACATTTCCTAAAAATATTAAAATTTTCTTTCATTGTGACGAAACAAAGATATAAAGTACTTTTTTCATTGGTACAATCATAGTATAGAGTAGCCCATCCTTATATATCTTTTTATCATGGAATTATAATAATAAAAAAATAATCATAAAAAGTAAAAAACAAATATCTAACAGATTTATCTTTTTTTACATAGATTTATCTTTTTTTTCATAGCTTGAAATTGTTCCATCATATCGTCGTCTTTTACTTTATAAAATGTATCTTTATTCAACCGTACAAGTCATAGCATTATAAATTTTAACTTCTTAAAACCTAACAAATACACAGTACACGGTAGATTCTACATAAACTATAAAACAAAACAAGAAATCAAAGCACAAGATCACAAGAAAACTCACAAACAATTGCCTTTCAATGTTTGGTTTAGATTTCCAGTGGGGACTTCAGCTTTCAGGAACGATCAGTTCAGTGATTCAGCGATTCTTTGAAACTGTTCGATGTTGAGGGTTGACGTTTGGTTTCCATGTAACAATTGCCGCACATATTCAAGGGTTTATTTTGTTTTTTTGGGCTTAATTATCATTTGGGTTGAAACAGATTTGGGCTTATGAAAAATTGGGTTTGTAATAATATCAAGTATCCTATTTTTGTCAAGGGTATCCTCTTATTTGTTTAGGGGTATCCTTTATATAAAACCGAAAAAATGCTCAACGAATATAGGATTAAGCTGTAGCTAGACTACCCCTATTAATACATTAGTTCTGTCCCTGTATAAGCATACTACTTTTTATATGAAACATAACTTTTTCATGTGAGTTCTAACTAACTATTAAAGTGCATATCATTTTATTTAATTAAAGTTGAATGTCAATATACCTACTTAATACTTGTATATGGGGGATATTATAAAAGTTTAAAGAAACATCAAACTAATCAGACTAATCATGTGATTAGTTTAGGTCTAGTTTTTCTACAAATAAGGTTAATCTCCTTTCTTTTTGTTCGTTCGGTGATCCAGATCCCGCAAAACACGAAACACACCGTTAAGCTCGTTACGAGGAGGGAAATAGGGGGTTCTCCTCGTAACCACCCTCCGATGTGAGAATAAGTATATGTTTTGAGGATAAGGGTGTGTGTTAATAAATGAGAGAGTAGGGAGTCCGATCCTTAAACCTGGAGATGAAATTCTCTATTTATAGCTGGAGTGGTTTCATGGAGGAGATGGGCTGATGGACTTGGGCACTTGAGCGACAACAAGGAATATCCGTTATGTCCCTCCTGCCACGACTGTTAGTGTTCTCGGGCAGGAACGACACTCGGCGCGTGTTGATTGGATCCATGTGTCCTGACATTTGTCCTTGTTGTCTTCTCTGGCATCAACGTTCAGTAGAGATCGTGGGACAGTGGTCGGCGCAAGCTGATTGGTGCCACGTGTTCGTCCTTTTGTACATTTTGTCTGTTGTACGTCTGTTCATTGTGGAGCATGATTTCCTACAGCCTGTCGCGCTCTTATTGGTCCGAGGCTCTGCCACATGTACCTTTTGTACTGGCCCTCTCCTCACCTGGCTTCTATCTAAGTGTGCTTTTGGACACACTCCTTAGCTCGCGTGAGGGTTTGAGGGTTTGGTTTCTTTCAAATAAAGCCAAGTGTCAAATCAAGGTTCTTGAACGTTAGCTTACCTCGCGCGAGGGTCTTGGGTCGCTCCCATAGGCCGCGCGTGGTATGGTTTTTTCCTTTTTCAGCTATGGTGGGTATGGTTATACGCGCGATCAAGGGGTTTACTCCTTAATCAGCGCATGATTTGGAACCATACCCCTTCAAAGTTAGTTTCATTTTCAAGTGTAAATATTTTCATGAAAAACTTCAAATTTACAATACATGATTAGGTATGGTCTAACTGAAACATGATTAGGGTTTGGAATATTTTTAAGGTGAACGTTTTTTTGAAAGGCAGGGTTTAGGATAATTTAATATAAACCACTTACGATAATCATAACATAACATACATAATTACTCTACAAGTTCGTCAAATAAAATACGATTCAAAATTATTTTATAGGTGCATCATAATTACTCTATCAGTTCATCAAAAATGTAATAGACATATTTACTCTAAAAGTCCATCAAACAACATAAAATCAAAATTACACTACAAGTATATCAAAATTACTCTACTAGATCTCAAGATAATTACTTTACTAATATAGTAATTACAAAAACCTCACCGGCATTTTTTGCTTTTTCACGTCATTCGTACATTTTGTATGATAATCGTATCTGTATTTGATTTTTTTCTATTATTATATTATATTAGTTTTTCTACCTTTATTTTTATAAAGAAATAAATTCACACATAGGTTCACAACTATTTTGTGAGTGGATAAAGTTGAATTTAATGAAACTGAAAACCCTACATAAAACCAACAAAAGGTTCTCATCCCACTAACCTGTTACTTTTCCTTTTCCCAAAACCTTCATCCACACTTCTCTCTCATCAAAAGAACACATCTTTTTGTTGATCTTCTTGCTCCAAGTTATGTTACTTGGATTCTTGTTAACTGCATTACATAAAACCTCAATTGGTCTTTTGTCTTGCTCATATCACACTAACAAAAAAAGGGTTCTTGCTGCATTCTTCAATCTTTAATCCTTAACATCTCTCCAATGGCTTCTTCATTAAACTCCATTATTTTGCCTGGTTATTTGACTTCTTTTAAAGAAAATTTAATAAACCCAAATGGGTCTTTTTCTTCTTCAGTTTTCCCCACTGATTTGACCCAAAGATCCCACCTTTTTTCAGATCTCAAGGGTTTAAGTTCAAGTTCTTGGAATGCCAAAAGCCCTGTTCTTGTATGTTCAATATTATCATTTTTTTTTCTACTCTAAAATAAAGTTTAAACATTATTTTGATTTATATTTTCATGGCTATACAGGCACATGCTTCAATATGTGTTAGCAAATCAATGAGATGGTGGGAAAAGACATTGAAGCCCAACATGATTGAGATCAATTCAGCACAAGAGTTTGTGGATACACTATCAAATGCAGGGGATAGATTGGTCATTGTGGACTTTTATTCACCTGGTTGTGGTGGTTGTAAAGCTCTACATCCCAAGGTATGAACTTTTAAAAATCCCATTTTTTTTATTTAGATTTTAGTGATTATTTTTTATTTATTTATTTATTTTTGGGTTTATTATCAGATCTGTCAACTGGCTGAGTCAAACCCTAAAGCAATTTTCCTTCAAGTCAACTATGAAGAACTCAAACCCATGTGTCAATCTCTCCATATTCATGTTTTGCCATTTTTTAGATTCTACAAAGGTCACTCGGGCAAGATTTGCAGCTTTAGCTGCACTGTTGCAACTGTAAGGTTTTTTTTTTTTCAATTTTAATTTTGAATTCAATGTTGAAATGCTTAGACTTGAGGTATATTAAATTAAATATAAAAAAAACAGATTTTCAAGGTTGAATGGATCAAATGATCAATTGGGCAAACATTAGTTGTAATGTATACAAGCTTTTGAATTTGTTAATGGAAAAGAATAAGATTATTAGTACAATAATAGGGTTTTTTATTGCATATGGGATATATTTATAATTTATTATAAAAAAGACAGATAAAAAGTTGTGGGTTGATCCATCCCATATTAACCGAGGAGGTTAATGGGCCGGGTATGTGTAATCTTGTCAGATTAATAATCCCGTCGGGCGCCCATTAGGTTCTGGGTTCGATTCCCACAAGAGGTATTCCTAGATTTATTGGGTTTCCTCCTGAATTGGTGTATATGCATTTTTCCCAGTGGAGATGGATATGATCGGGTGGTTCCGCTGGTGGCACGATGATACTCTAGTGGTCCGTCAGTGATCCAAATATCCATCGACTGGTCCCATATCCGAACACCCTATTTATCCAAACCTTTTTTTGTTATAATATGTTAATGATACTCTAATTTCTGTTATCCAACAAGAATGATGACAAAAGTTAACAAGAATAATAATTGGTTAATGGGGAGAATCTTGATTTTTATATTAACAGATCAAGAAATTCAAGGATGCATTATTGAAGTACAAGCCAGATGGATGTAATCTTGGTCCAGCTAAAGGATTAGAGGAATCTGAGCTGTTGGCTTTAGCTTCAATCGGTCAAATTACGTATAATTCGCCGTTAAAGTCAACTGAGGTTGATTTGGATCTTAAGAAAATGAACCCATCCAGCAAGAATTTGCTTCTTGCATAGGTTTTAGATGCTTGTTTGAATACAGTTTCTTTGCAAGAATTTACGTGTTTAGGTTTTAGATTAATCCATCCGGGCCCTAATGGGTCGGGTCGGTGGGCATTTAAGTGGGCTTGCTAGATTTTTAGTTGATGGACAAGCCCTACTTGTAATTTGTGATTAACTAGTTGATGGCCCGTCCGCGTTGCGGGCCGATGGCCGAATAATTCTTAAACAATTAAAAAAACAGTCATATAGTTTTGCTAGGGAAAAAACTAAACGATGAGAAGGCTGTTATTTTGAGCTCAGGGCAAAACAATAATTTGTCAGGACTAATGAGCGAGTGTTAGGCAGCTCTTTAAAACGGAAAACAATTAAATCGAGTCAACCGATAAAAAAACTTTTATAGTTTGCTAAAAAAACAATGGAAATACTGTAATTTTTAACTAAGGGCAGGGCAACGTTGTATTTTTTTTTCTATGGTAAAATCGTAATTTTCCAAAAGCTTAAGTGATGACAAGACTGTAAATTTGTAGCAGCGTTCGTAAATTTGCGTAGGGCCAAATTCGTAAGTTTTAACCTGCGGTAAGATCGTTGTATGAATTTGAACTAAGGGCACAATCGTAATTTTTGGCTAGAGGAAATACATAATTTTATTTTGAACCGAAGGTAAAAATGTAATTTTGAGTTGGGGCAAAAGCATAAATGTATTTTGAACTGGGGGCAAAATGATAATTTTTAATGAAAACATATTTTATTTTGAAATAGGGCAAAAACGTAATTTTGAGCTGCGGGCAAAGTAGTAATTTTGAACCGAGGTCAAAATCGTAATTTTTAGCTGAGATGGAAAACATAATTTTATTTTGTGTTGGGGGCGAAAACGTAATTTAAACTGGTAGCAAAAACGTAATTTTAAAGTGAGTATAAAATAATTAACTGGTTCGTCTAATGGGGAAGTGCCAGGAAGCTGCACGACAATATTCCCTCATTGGAACTAATGGCACAACTGTAACTTTAAATAGGGCGAAACCGTAATTTTGAACTGAGGGCAAAACTGAAAATTGTAGCTGGGAGTAAAAAACGTCATTTTATTTTTAACCGGGGGCAAGTACATAAATTTGAACTGATGGTAAAATCGCAATTTTAGAGCGGGAATAAAAGTTATAAATTTTAATGGGCCAATAGTAAAGTGCCAGGCACTTGCCTGGCACTATTCCCCTTGCCGCCCCTTTCCTCCAATGAGGTTGAGGCCCTATTCCCGCCGACAGTCGTTTTTGTTGTATTTGGGGGCTTGGTACTATTCCCCTTGCCGCCCCTTTCCTCCAATGAGGTTGAGGCCCTGTTCCTGCCGATAGTCGTTTTTGTTGTATTTGGTAATGGTTATATTGACCAATCAAATTAGTGCTTGAAATTTCTTATCCTTGAAATGGAGTTGATCCTCCCAAAGTCCCAAGTGAGTTGAAATTTCGAGTTGAAATTTCGAGGTAAATTTTATATCAATCGACTCGTATCCTCGTTTTGATCAAAAGCCCTAAATCATCGGTTTGTAATTTGGAAAAAAAACTTAACTCCGTTAAGCGGACTATTTTATATAAAAAAATGACCAGTTCGGATTATTATCGGCTAATAACTGATTTGGGATTATTATCGGCCAAATTGAGTTAGGTGGGATTGTTTCCAATTTGCCTAAATTTAATATCATAATTTGATGGAAAAATAAATTAATCTGAAATCACATCATGAAAGCGGAAAAAATGGAAAAGAGTTCGACTTTCAAAATGGTTTTCGGACGAAGGAATTTGGGTTCGAGAGTTGGACAAACCGCTTGTCTATGTTTGTCAATGTGTCTAGCTCGAAAAGTTGTTTCATCGTGATGTATGTTTATTCTAGTATGATCAAGGGATTCTTGGCCCTTCGGTGGTGGTGGGTTTAGTGTATATATTACAAATATAGTCCCTCTTATTAAATTAGCATAAATTACAAAAATAGCCCCTTTAGTTAGTCAAGGGTATTTTATCAATTTATATAAATTTAGCAGAGAAATTAACGAAAGTTAGTGTTAATACCTAAAGGTGTCACAACACTGAAACGATAAAACCTGAACTTGCAACTTGAAAACCTGAGTACGTAAAGGTGTTATAATTGGAAAACCGCAAAGACTATCATGTAACAAACCCTTTTTTAGTTCTCGAATTGGTAAACATATAGTCTACTTGCTTTTGGATAATCCTATATGGATATTTTTCTTTCTTTATTATACATCTTCTTTGTGGTACCTATATAAGCATAAGCATATAACTATATACGTATAACTATGAATCATGTTCAAGGGTAGTGGTGTGTAAAAAACCTGAATTTGGACCTGGACATGAAAAAAAAAACCTGGAACCGGGTATTACAAAACCCGGGTTTTTTATACCAGAACCCGACCCTACCCGTAGGGTAGGGATCGGGTATGCATTTCTATTATAAGACCTGAACCCGGAACCGGGTTTTTTTATACCCGTTTTCAACCCGGGTTTTACGAGTACCCGGTTTCAACCCGAACCCGGAACCGGGTTTTTTCAATACCCGGTCCAGGTTTTCCAATACACTGTTCGGGTTTTTCGTTTTTTTTTGTGTTTTTTCGAGTTTTGCGCTTTGGTAACGGCTATATAGCCGTTAAAAAGTATATTGTGACCATTTTTTGGTTTACATTTAATCTCTATACTCTATACCCGATCCATACCCGAGGCATACCCGAACCCAACCCGATCCATACCCGAACCCGGAAATAGGGTATTATAATACTCGGGTATTAGAAAACCGACCCGACCCTACCCGAACCTGGGTATATAGGGTATACGTTTTTGTATAAAACCCGGACCGGCCCGGGTATTCTTAATACCCAATTTTATAGAACTCGGTCATACCCGAACCCAGTTCCATACCCGAAACCGGGTATTCAAAAAACCCAATTTGTGCACCATTATTCAAGGGTGATTTCGGTCTATTTGTGTTACTATGGGCCTTCATAAAAAAACAGTAAATGCCAACAGTCCAAATATGAAACTTGATAGCCCAAGTAGGCAAGTAGACTAACGGGTCACTTATCTATACTATATAATAAAAGAAACCACTTATGGGACACTTGTCATCATATTAGACCATCTTTTATAGATAATTATTATTTTAATTTAATTTCTTCTAATTAATTATTTCCTATTAAATATTATTTAGTTTAATATCTTATGGATAATTATTATTTAGTTTAATCTCTTTTAATTAATTATAGATAACTCTTCTACTAAATATTATTTTGTTTAATCTATTCTACTTAACTATATATAATTATTATTTATTTTTAATTTAATGTATACTTCTCATGTATAACTCTAATAAACTTTAAACTTTTATCATAATATATAATGCTAGACACAAAATAGAAAAACATTTTGGATAGCATCAATTACTTAAGATATAATATAATTATATGTATAAGATGTACTTTATAATAAAATATTACCAAACAAAATTATAAATATAAATTCATTGGTTTTACTAATAATAACAAAGTCTTAGTTTTTTTTTAGAATTAGATTTATTACGGGTTTTTTAAATATAATTTGTATTATATCACTCAAATGACTGCTTATTTGTTTTTGAATAATATCATATTAGACCATCTCTTATAGGTAATTATTATTTTAATTTAATTTCTTCTAATTAATTATAGATAATCCTCCTATTAAATATTATTTAGTTTAATATCTTATGGATAATTATTATTTAGTTTAATCTCTTTTAATTAATTATAGATAACTCTCCTACTAAATATTATTTTGTTTAATCTCTTCTACTTAACTATATATAATTATTATTTATTTTTAGTTTAATGTATACTTCTCATTTATAACTCTAATGAACTTTAAACTTTTACCATCATATATATAATGCTGGACATAAAATAGAAAAACATTTTGGATAGCATCAATAACTTAAGATATAATATAATTATATGTATAAGATGCACTTTATAATAAAATATTACCAAACAAAATTACATATATAAATTAAATGGTTTTACTAATAATAACAAAATCTTAGTTTTTTTTAAATTAGATTTATTACGGGTTTTTTTTAAATATAATTTGTATTGTATCACTCAAATGACTGCTTATTTGTTTCTTGAATAATATGTATGACCATTGTATCTTCTTTTCAATAATGATCTCCGCAATCATTATATCCATCGCGTACCGAGTATATCCATTAATTTTTTTAAATATAATTTTCTTATTATTTGGTACATAAAATCAATTTTATTTAAGCCGTGTAATACACGAGGGTTTTTTAAGATATAACTTTTTTTTATTATTTGTTAAACAATATTACATTTATTCACCCCGTGTAATAGACGTGGTTTTAAAAATATATCTTTTTTATTATTTGGTATATAAAATTACATTTATTCAACCCGTATAATATGGTTCCTATATAATTTTTTAATATATAAAATTACATTTATATAACCCGTGCAATAAAAGAGATTTTTAAAGATATATTATTTTATTATTTAGTATATAAAATTTATTTATTCAACCCGTGTAATACAGCGGGTTATAACCTAGTTTGTGTTAATAACTTAATATGCACCAAATCTTAGGTAAATACTTTTTGGGCTTTAGAGAATATAAATCAATGTAACTTCTTTTTCATTGTTAAGACCACTTGCTTATAATTTCAAATAAAACACTAGTTTAATAATTTCTTTTGATATACCTCAAAAATTATTTATGTTAATGGTAGTAGATAAGAAATACACGACACTAGTGTCACACAACTAGTTTTGTTGGTGTATCAATTTTTATTCCCGTTAATGCATAAGTAAATATTATGCATGCATAGTTGTCCTTTTACCATGAATCACTTCAACACACGACATTATCCCTTGTAAAGTTACATGTTTATTTATAAGTTTATACTTTTTCGGGATCTTGTTGCTAATATTGTTATGCATTATGTCTATTGTTGAAACATAAGTAAATGGCTAATTAACATCAAAACATTGTAAGATATCTTTTACCATTAGATATAACATGAAGGATGAGGATCACCATTTCGACCCATGATATCAAGTACTATAAAGAGGGAACCGAAAGGTGACACAAGAAGCGCATGCCACCTTATAATACTCAACAAATAGATAGTGGCTCATTTTCCATCACTCGAAAACACAATTCACTGAAGACCCAGTGGACAATAAAGGGTAGACATGAATCGTAGAAGACTTCTTCCATATAATTCAACGTGGGGATGCTATATATCATCATGTTGTATACATAGATTGATCCAGAGTAAATGACGGAAGTCTAGGGTGTTCAGAAAGGGGGAGTCAAGTGGTAATTCGTAGGTGTTTTTAAGCGTTTAAATTTTAATCCTAAATAATAATAATGTTTGTGAATGTGTTTGTTCACCGATTTCACACAATACACAGATGGTTAGGTTATAAAAATGCAATAGGGAATGTGATAAGTTGGATGATTCTACCAAACATGTTTTGACAACTTGTTTCAAGAAACATATTAATGTTCCATTTACACCATGATAAGGTAACTTATCTTGTGAATTGGTTATATAGGTGTATCTAGATAGGTCATTTCATGATTTTTGTTTTAACAAACACACACATGTCATTTGGTGATTGGCTAACAAAGATTCCAATGTGGCAACAAGTGGGGTCCTCCAAGACACTTGTAAACAACAAGAACAATGTAAAAGATTTTGTGGATATGACATTGGGAGATAAGGATAAGAACATATTGCTCCTCATTGGTCAGTTTCCAATCAATCCCCTGAATATCAAACACTAAACCACAACCACGAGATCATCACTCAAACCAATATTACAAAAGGATGAACCCACATTACACATTTACAACTCATCCCTCCAAACCACCCTTCACCTCCACCTTTTACCACCGCCGGAAACTATGGCCGCCGTCACACAAGCTTCTGTTGCAGTTTTCCGGCCATGTGCCTCCCGGACCAGATTCTTGACTGGATCATCAGGGAAGTTGAACAGAGAACTAGCAGTCAAACCGGCCAATACCTATTCGTCCGGTTCGTTCAAGGTTGAAGCGAAAAAGGGCGAGTGGCTACCCGGGTTAGCCTCACCCGGTTACCTCGATGGAAGGTACGTATGCATTATGCATTGATAGTACTAACGGCTAACTCACACACTTACTAAATATTTGGTGTCCATTATGAAACTGGGGTGTAAACGAGTCAAGCCGCTTGTTAGCCACTCGAATTCGCTCGTTAAAAGCTCAAGCGTAAAAATAAGCTTGTTTAAGCTTGAGCTAGCTGACGAGCCTAAATTAACATGTTATTTATAGGCTCTCACTGTTCCCACAACCCAAAATCTTATTGTAATACCCTTTTCACTCTATCTCTCTCTCTCTATATATAGCATAGAAGGTAGAGGCGCGGGAAAATTAACACCCTATTATAGTTCTTATTTAATATAATAAATTTATATTTAAACACAGTTCTTATTTAATATAAATTTATATTTAAATAATAATTATTATTATAATTATATATAAAGTTATGATAAAATATATCATTTTATATACAAAATTTATAACTATAAAGCATATATAAAAGTTATAATGCAAATAGTTATATATGTATATAAATTATCTGATAAACAATAAACGAACCCGAGTTCAAGCTAGAAAAACTAGTCACTAGGAGAACTCGAGCTCTTTGGAAATAGAGCTCAAAACGAGTCGCTGCTCTCGTAAGTTAAATGAGCCTAGTCAAGCTCGGCTCGTTTACCCCTTAATGGAACCATAACACTCAAACTACCACTCTAAAAGGAACACCTTTTGCACATAGTTTAATAGAGTTTAATACTGTTAGACCCCTTTGGTTAATGCATTAACTAACCATGGTCCATAAACCAATTGTCTTTTCAGTCTTCCAGGTGACAACGGGTTCGACCCCCTGGGACTAGCAGAAGACCCAGAGAACCTAAAGTGGTTCGTTCAAGCCGAGCTAGTAAACGGGCGATGGGCCATGTTGGGTGTCGCCGGAATGTTGCTGCCTGAGGTTTTCACAAGCATAGGGATACTAAACGTCCCTAAGTGGTATGACGCTGGAAAATCCGAATATTTCGCATCATCGTCAACCCTGTTTGTGATCGAGTTCATCTTGTTCCACTATGTCGAGATCAGAAGATGGCAAGATATCAAGAACCCGGGAAGTGTTAACCAAGATCCGATATTTAAAAACTACAGTTTGCCTCCAAATGAAGTCGGGTACCCGGGTGGCATATTCAACCCCCTTAACTTTGCACCCACTGCTGAGGCCAAAGAGAAGGAGCTTGCCAACGGTAAAATTTATATTTTTACCATCTTGTTACCATATCGAAAACTCCCCTAATTCAATTCATTTATCTAAACGAGTCAAAATTGTTACCTAACTTAAATTATTAATAATTTTTATTACAATTTCAGGGAGACTGGCTATGTTGGCGTTCTTGGGGTTCATCGTTCAGCACAATGTGACCGGAAAAGGGCCATTCGACAACCTATTGCAACACCTGTCAGACCCATGGCACAACACCATAGTCCAAACTATGTCAGGGAACTAAGAAATCTTGAAAAATAGAAGAGAGAAAGAAATTATGTTGTAAACCATGGGTGGGCTGTGTGACCCAGAGACGATGATCTAAGCTTTGTTTTGTTAATGTACAGTGGAATATGAGACGTTAATTCATGATTTATTTCAACTTATTGTCACCTGTCGTTATAAATGTCTTGATTCATACCATACAACTGAAAAACTTTGCTCATCTTAAACAAACTTGAGAAAACTGTGTGAACTTTTCGTCGTCGGTATACATTGCTCAACTTTGGTTGTTTGTCATCAGTTGATCCGGTGGCTGCCAAAAGTCATAACCTTGAAAGTTAGAACTATAAAGCATTTTAATGTTAAGAGTAAAATGCCATTTTCATCCCTGAGGTTTGGCCAGTTTGCGACTTTCGTCCAAATGTTTGTTTTTCTGCATCTGGATTAAGGATAGCAAATGGTACCCGGTACCGAATTTACCGAACCGGGTACATTTTCGCTACCGAATTTGACATTTTCGGTACGGTACTGGTATTTACCCTACCAGTACCGTACTGGGTATATTCGGTACCGGTACCCACTTTTGAGGATTTTCGGTACCGGTACCGGTCGGTACCGAGCTCATCTCTAATCTAGGTCCAAAAGGTTTGAAATCTTGTCATTTTCATCCGGCTCGTTAACTCCATCCATTTTTCTCCGTTAAGGCAGGGATATTTTTGTTTTTTTTGTTAACTTAAAGGGCAATTTGGTTTTTTCACTTTATGTAAAAGCATTTCGCATAATGTACAATTATTCAAAAAAGACGAAAATACCCCTTCCTTAACTGAGAAAAATGGATGGAGTTAACGAGACGGATGAAATGACAAGATTTTAAACCTTTTGGATCCAGATGCGGAAAAAACAAACCTTAGGACGAATATCGTAAAGCTGACCAAACCTCAGGGACGAAAATGACATTTTACTCTAATGTTTATTTAAAAATAGAGGGTATATTTAATGAACATGGGTGATTTTGAAGATGTTACCTGGGGTTGAGAATACGAGTTTGTATCAATCATGGAAAGAGGGCACGAGCCGGGTTCAGGGTTCCAGCTATGGCACATGTTATCGCTAAAGACGGGCCTCGGCATCTCAAAGGCGCAATTCATGTTGGAGTAATCTAGAAATCCTTGCAAACTGGTTGATGTTTCGGGCTTCAATTCTTTTGGTTGTGCAAAATTGAGATTAGTGTAAGGTTGGAAGAGGAATTGGTCACTGAATTGCGGTCTCAAGTTTGAAGTACTACATAGTTCGGTCAAACCACCGTCCTGTGTTGACCGGTCAACTTTTCCTGAGACTTCCATCTCTAGCTGTTTGCCAGTACCAAATAAACAGTAGTTTGGAATGGGTACACCGGAACACTCCCCATCTCTGCAAATAGAACAAAAGAATTATTATTTTAATTAACTAAATAAATTAACAAAAAATATAGCAAGAGAGGTTAGGAGTCGACTGACCGTTGAGGTATGTAACCTTGTTTCTCGGGTAATATTAAATTTTGATTTTCGTTATCCGGAAGCCATGATAAAGTTTGATCCTCTTGGGTACTGGCCATCATCAGAGGTAAATGCAACCCGTTCTGAAACTGTAATACAATATTTCTGTATATAAAATCTTCTAAAATTATAATGTATTGCTCTACAAAAAGTTTAACTAAGTTATATTACCTGGCTCGTGCAGTCTATCGGCATAAGCTTTTGTTGTCCAAAATTGTCCTGCCAAGAGCCATTTGTTACTAATGATCGGCCGCGTGTCAAACGAATTATACGACTATTGGCACTTTATATGCATAAGAGGATCATTTGATATAAACCAAATAAAGTGGTTGAGAACAATCTTTACTAATGATTAGATATGACAATTTCAACCCATTTGCATATAAAAGGGTTGATAAGAGTGGTGTTATAATTTCTAAACGGTCCGATTGGTAAAAATATAAGAACTTATAATGTATATGATCTTCTAAATCTTCTATTCAAAGAATCAGATTATTATTCATACCTTGTGTATACGAATGCGGTCAAGTGATTCCCTTAACGAATCTTCCATTTGCTTAAGATGTTCAATATTATCGATCTTGTCTGGATTACTCCAATAACTATTCGAATGGATGCAGGAAAAATGTGTAGGAAAATAAGAAACATATTGGCATTAAAAAAACACATACATAAAATCTTTTGAAGGTGTTATGTACATTGAATAATTGACACATGAAACCAAGATCTTAGATTGAAATCCGATGACTATATAACCAAAGGTTTCAAAGTACCTTAGGCGCTTATGCATGTCATCAAGTTGAGACCGCAACATCATTGCATGGTTGGTTAAATCCTGAAAACATTATCAACCGTTAAAATATATTCTTTTAGTTCAATTTCTAATGTAATTACAAGATTTAAATAAGTTTGGGATGAGTATCTTGTGACCTCGGCTGATTGACTGCTGCAAACAAAACCAAACCAAATGAAACCAAGATCAGATATTGCATCTCAATGGAAAAAAAAATACGTAACAAATTTGATAAAAAAAGATTATCAATAACCTTGCACCCGCGAAGTCTTGTATGTTTACATCATGGTCCAGCTTCTTAAACGCTTTCTTCAAAGCCTGTATACGCTCAAACGATCAACAAACAATGCTATAATAAAAATATAGCTTGACATGGAATTCGAAACCCGTCTTACTTCAAGGCTCTCCAATTTCCTGTTCAAGTTAAATAAAAAAAATCAGACATAACATTATTCAAAATTCAAAGCCTAAATTAAAACAAAAGTTGGGATCATATCAACACAATCAAGAAACAATATATGCACCTTTTTGCTCTTTCTTGTGGCGTTAATCGAGCAAACTTCGCAATCACCTCATCAATGTTGCTGAAAGCAAACAATTCAAACACCCCACGTTAATTTCTATACAACCTTAACACAACTAAAGACGATAACTTCAACCCAGTTACATACAAACATGTAGGGGTGTAGCTTTGAGGGAGGCCGGGGGCGCCTGACCCCCTGAACTTTTTGCTCAGTAGTGCCAGGTATGTCGTTTTCGTATAGAATTTTTTAAGTATATACGTTTCGACCCCCCGATTTTATAATTTTTCTAGTTATATACGTTTTCGACCACCGGTCAAAAATCTCAAGCTTCGCAACTGCAAACATGTTAATTCAAGTTGTGTTTCAATTCTAAACAATCAAACAGGCAAAACAAATAAAACAACTATCCAACATAAACATGTCAAACGGGTCGAAACTCCAAAGTACCTGCGTTGTCCGGTGAACAATGTAGGCTTTCCGGTAGGCGAAAACAAAAGAAGAATGATATCAATATCACACAACACCGACAATTCTTTAGCTTTCTTCAAGATTCCATTCCTTCGTTTAGAAAATGTAACTTGCCGATTACTAATATTCTCCAATCTCTTGATTTTCAGCTTCACCCTCCCCATACTACGATCAAACACAACCAAAATTCAAAAAAAAAAAAAAAAAACACAACAATTAAAACCTAAAAATTCAAACCCACTTACAATTTACGATCTTGAAAACAACCCTGATCTTGAAACCTGAATATTTAAAAATTAACCGAAACCCTGATCGTAGAAATCGACATAGAGCAAGAAATTAAGGGAATTGAACGCAATTTAGTGAAATTTGTTGTCGAATGAATCAAGAAATGGCGTAAAGGCGATGGATTGATTGAAGATTATGAGAGAGAGAAGAGAGAGAAAGAGAAAAACTGGGGAAAGGGCTTACAGTTCTGCTGCGATTACGGAGGTTGCGATCGTCACCAAGGAGCGGTATAAGCGGATACTTGTCAGAAAATCGTATTGTGTTTGTGGGTGTATGACGTTTGAATCAGGCGGTGAAGAAATACATGATGGCAAATGTGATCCTTGGTTTTTGTAAGATGTTTCACATTTTCTCCTTCGTTTCATCTGTGGTTGCAAATTAATCAAAACTAGAATTACCACCCGTTGCAATGCGGCGGGGATTCTTTAGTTATAACTAAGTCGATCTAGTTCTAGGACCCGCACGTTATGTTGAACCTGTCAAACAGGAAAAAAATAGACGATGTAAAAACGTTCACCCACACACGCATGTTGCGTCGTGTTAACTCGCAAAATTTTGAATGAAATGTAAAAATGTTAAACCAAAGACGCACGTTGCGATGTGTTAAGTAACAAAATTTAGAACGAAGCATAAAGCGAAAAATTTGCGAAAAATGAAAACTATAAAGGACTAAAGTTGAAAGTAAAAAGAGTTGTGAGGATATAGATTGCAAAAGATAAAAAGTTTTGGGTTAAAAATAAAAAATAAATAGTTTGGGTTAAAGGTAATTTATGAAATAATTTTGGATGAAAAGTAAAAAATCAGTTTTTTTTTAAAACCCCAAAAGCAAGATTACAACACATATATGCATAAACATGTTATTTCTTTATAGGGTTTTAATAAGTCGAGCGGTTTAGCTGGTTTAAGATGTGTACGGTTTGATTTGGATTAGGGTGAGCATGGGTTAAGGATCGTTTAATCGATTAATAACATTTGTCATTAATGAGACATTTTATGGTTAAACGTGTGTTTCACACCAAAAAAATTGAGAGTTTAAATTTTGATGGGTGCAGATATTGACGTATTTATCGTAGAAAATCTAGAAATTGTTGTTAAAAACATAGTTAGAAGGATGAACCTATCAAAACATTTTTAATCTTCGAGCTTCTTTTTATTTTTCTTTATTCAATTGTCATGTTGGAAATATAATATGTAAGCAAATAAATAAAAACTATGATAATGTTGATTTCAAAGGGTTTTGGAAATCCAAATTTAGGTGGTAACATGTGCAAGAAAAGAAAAAAGAATAGGTTCAAAAGTTTCAAGGTCGATATTTGACATCTTCAAACTTGGTTGACTTGACTGAAAATGGCTTCCGACTACATCATGATTTTGCTGATGAATTTTGACGTTGAAAGATAGCTCTTCTTGGGGCAAATCAAATCAAGATGATTCGTTTGATATCGGTTTAACTTCTTCAAACTTAGCTGACTTGACTGAAAAATGGATACCTCCTACATAATGGTTTTGTTGATGAAGTATCAAGTATGACCTTAAAAAGTAGTCTTTATTGGAGCAAGTGAAATCAAGACGATTCGTTTAAGAGTATAGGAAACGTCCTTTGCGTTTGCCAAAAATCGCAGGATGGATCCTTTATATTTAAAAGTTGTTGAATACATCCTTTACGTTTACCTTTAGTTGCAAGAAAGTTCCTTTATCACTAATCATGTTTATTGTAATCGTTATCACATGCCCATCCGGAGGGCATATATGTCATTTTAATTTCCAATACCTTAAAATCTTACCCCACTTCTATACCTTAACATCCAAATCACCAATCTTTAAATTAAAAAAAAAAAATAGGAAGGCTGAAACCTATGACATTTTCCGCCTTGGTGTTTATTTTTTCTTCTCAAAACATGGATCATCGAAACACCCCCCCCCCCCCCCCCCCCCCCAAAAAAAAAGTTTCATATTGTGCTCATCTTCTATAACACCATTCTCGGAGGGACAAAATTATTGCTACTTCTTGGGGGGGGGGGTGGGTTACAATGATCGGCACTTGTGGTTATGTGTATGTGTGTGGTGTGGTGTGGGGGGGGGGGGGGTCAATGATTGATGATTTGGGTGTTAAGGTATATAACAGGGGTTAAGTGTTTTAACTTTTAAGGTAATGGAAACTAAAATGACAAATATACCCTCACACGTTTGGTATGTAAAGGCACTTAAGATTAAAATAAACCTGGTTAGGGATAAAGAACATTTCATGCAACAAAATATAAATATAAAAGATGTATTCGGCAACTTTTAAACATAAAGGACGTATCATGCAATTTTTGACAAACGTAAAGTACGTTTTCTGTAATTTACTCTTCGTTCAATCTAAGGGGCTGTTTGTTTACATCTGAATGGTCCCATTAAGAGGCAAGCATCTGAATCGGTTATAGGCATTTAATTCACCAAAACACCACCTCTAAATAAAACCATTCAGATCTGAATGATTCAGCTATTATACATATCTGAATAAAACTTGGGACAAGGATACCCTTGTGCCCTAAACAACACAGCTTCATCTTCTTCCCACCCACAGCCCCATCTTCTCCTCTCTGCTCCTCCCCTCTCCTCCACACGCCGCCCTCCTCCACATCCGAACCACCATAGCCCCGCCACCCTCCTCCACATCTGAACAACCACATCGTCGCCGCCCGCCTCCACAATCGAAACTCCAGATCGCCACCGCCCTCCTCCTCAGCCGAACCAGCACAGCGCCGCCGCCCTCCATAGCGTCTCCTCCACAACGACACATCCTTAGCCTTCATCTCCATCAATCAATTTAGGTACGTTCTGATTTTTTATATCCTGAAGTTATAATTTGTATGTTATAATTGTGGTTGAGTTATACATTCTGATTTTGCAACTACATATTATTGATTCTGAAGTTATAAGGTACCCGCTGTTTGAGTATATGATTATTACCATGATAATAGAATCATGATTTTGTAACTACATATTTTGATTCTGATTTTTACATTCTGATGAATTTATAATTTGTATGTATATTGAATTAGATGTTCCTTAACAATGATAATACAATCATGTATATTGAATAAGATGCTCCTTACATTCTGGTCATATATGTTAGAAAAATAGGTGCTCACTGTTCTCAAAGTTGATTAATATATGTGCATCTTTAGATGTTCGTAAAGTTGATTAATTTTTTCTTTGTAATGGTTTAATGGTATTGTTTGTATTAATTAGTTTTTTTGTGTCTGTGTTTTGAATTGTTGATAGAAATGGCACAAAAAGGGTAAGATTAATTGGAACCTATGTTACACAGTAGTTCAGAGGGGTAAAAATGTCATTTTACACAGCCATTCAGAGGTGCAATCAAAATCACTTTACTGGTTTAGCACCTACTGGTTCAGAGCCTCTTACTCATTCAGACCTCTTATTCATTCAGCACTTGTTGGTTCAGATGTTGTCAAATAGTCCCTAACTATACTAGCAGGTCTTGAATCCTAGAGTTGGACCCTTGATGTTATTCTCATGGGTATCACAAATTATGGCGCTTGAATATTTATCATCCATGATTACATATTTTTCAGTTTAAGTTAGGTGGAATCAAACATCTTGCAAACTCAGAACCTAACATTAGTAAGCAATGTTATATAAATTTAGTTCCTGATTCTATAATTATGTTTGGACAACTTCATTATTTTGTTATATATATATATATATATATATATATATATATATATATATATATATAGGGGAGGTTCAGTTGAGAAAAAAAATAACAAAGGATATAACTGTAAAATATTAAGTAGTTTTTCTTTCGTCTCATTTCTTACTATCTTTAACTAATTAATTAGTCATAAATACTATCATCCTCTATACTAATTTTTTTTTTGCCTACACACATAAAAAGTTATCTTACCCATTTCGAAATTTATCTTACACATATTTAAATTTATTCTATACAACTCGTAATTTAACCTACGTACACACCTAGTAAGTTGTCTTATACTCTAAATTATTTTATTGTATTTTTGAAAAAATATATATTTTAAAAATAAGTTACTAATTTAATGTAATTAACTATTAAAAAGGAAGACTAGAAATTAATAATCTATGTAAGTTTACAAATATAAATTTACATTAAAATTAAATGCAACCTCTGTTGGGTCTTAATAGACGTTAGGATGACCAAATCAGTTAGAGGTGTTCAACGTGCGGTTTATGGTTAATTTGTTTAATACGGTTCGTTTAATTCAATTTTTTGAGGTCATAACCAAACACTGAACCGAACTGAATTCGTGGCAACTATAACCGAACCGAATAACCGAATTTCAATTCGGTTTCATTTTCCGTTAAACTGAATTTAAATAGATTAACCGAATTTAACCAGATTAAGCGAACTCAACCAAATTATTTTTCCCTTGTTTTGTGAAACATGTACCTGATTATACACAACTACAAACGCATCATTTAACACAATATTAACACATAGTAATACCAAAAGTTTAAACCCCTCCCCCCAAAACACACACAACCCGAAGTAGTCTAAAACAAAAGCACTAAAGTTAAATGTGTCTAATTAGAAGTAAAAGTCAAAATAGTCAAATAGTCTAGGGTTTTGAGTTAACAACGTGATACGTGAGAAGTTAGGAGACAATTTGGGATATAAATTTTGGGCTTGATAAGTTTTGGGCTAATAGATTTGGGTCTTGGATTAGGCTATATATATATATATATATGAGAAGGATCCGTTAGGAATCACCCTTTATTGCGAGAATCATTGTGAACACAACCAAAAATACCTAAAAACATCTAAAAAACATACATTTTTTTTTTGAAAAAAACCGCTATCTTTCTTCACCAAAAAAATTTCTTTTTTTTTGGTGCTGACGAAACCAGCGATTTTTTTCAAAAATAAAATGTTAAAAAAATTATGTCTTTTAGATTTTTTTAGGTTTTTTTTTGGGTGTGGGGATTAGCTTTATGGTTTAGTTTTTATCATTTAGTTTGGGGGTGGGGTAGGTTAGGTTTTTTTAGGTTTTTTGGGGGTGGGGTGGGGGGGGGGGGGGCGTGTTTAGCTTTATAGTTTAGTTTTCTAGCATTCAGCTGGTGGTGGGGGGGGGGGGGGGGGGGGGGGGGGGGGGGTTAGGTGTTTTTTATGGGGGTGGGGGTTACTTTTGTGTTCACATTGGTTCTCGCGGTTCTCATAATAAAGGTAGTTCTCGCATGAACCCTACCATATATATATATATAATTTTTATAAAATTAAAAGATTTAAATGGTAAATACGGTTAAACCGAACTGAGTAAGCGAATTTGGATTCGTTTACGGTTACAAACTAAACCAAATAACCAAATTTTTATTCAATTCGATTTTTTTCAATTTTCAATTCGGTTTGGTTTTCGGTTAATTTGGTTATAACCAAATAATGAACACCCCTAAAATTAGTGGTTAGTACATCTGTTTGACTTTTGGTCAATCGATGAATGGAAACCCATGTTTGAAACCTTTGTTTGATTAAACAACGTTTTAAGTGAAAATAATGGTAAGTTTTTGATAAATAGTGGATGTGTTTGACTTTTTGTAGTCAAACAATGGGTGTTCAATCAGTGGTTCTTTGTCTTAAACAATGGGGCGTGTTAGTTTAGTTTTCTAGCATTCAGCTTGGTGGGGAGGAGGGGGGTGGGGTTTAGGTGTTTTTTATGGGGGTGGGGGTTACTTTTGTGTTCACATTGGTTCTCACGGTTCTCATAATAAAGGTAGTTCTCGCATGAACCCTACCATATATATATATAATTTTTATAAAATTAAAAGATTTAAATGGTAAATACGGTTAAACCGAACTGAGTAAGCGAATTTGGATTCGTTTACGGTTACAAACTAAACCAAATAACCGAATTTTTATTCAATTCGATTTTTTTCAATTTTCAATTCGGTTTAGTTTTCGGTTAATTTGGTTATAACCAAATAATGAACACCCCTAAAATTAGTGGTTGGTACATCTGTTTGACTTTTGGTCAATCGATGAATGGAAACCCATGTTTGAAACCTTTGTTTGGTTAAACAACGTTTTAAGTGAAAATAATGGTAAGTTTTTGATAAATAGTGGATGTGTTTGACTTTTTGTAGTCAAACAATGGGTGTTCAATCAGTGGTTCTTTGTCTCAAACAATGGGGGGCGTGTTTAGCTTAATAGTTTAGTTTTCTAGCATTCAGCTTGGTGGGGGGGGGGGGGGGGGGGGGTGTAGGTGTTTTTTTGGGGGTGGGGGTTACTTTTGTGTTCACATTGGTTCTCGCGGTTCTCATAATAAAGGTAGTTCTCGCATGAACCCTTCCATATATATATATATAATTTTTATAAAATTAAAAGATTTAAATGGTAAATACGGTTAAACCGAACTGAGTAACGAATTTGGATTCGTTTACGGTTACAAACTAAACCAAATAACCGAATTTTTATTCAATTCGATTTTTTTTCAATTTTCAATTCGGTTTGGTTTTCGGTTAATTTGGTTATAACCAAATAATGAACACCCCTAAAATTAGTGGTTGGTACATCTGTTTGACTTTTGGTCAATCGATGAATGGAAACCCATGTTTGAAACCTTTGTTTGGTTAAACAACGTTTTAAGTGAAAATAATGGTAAGTTTTTGATAAATAGTGGATGTGTTTGACTTTTTGTAGTCAAACAATGGGTGTTCAATCAGTGGTTCTTTGTCTCAAACTAGGGGTGGGATTTGTATAGTATCGTACCCATACTCGTTCCGATACCGAAGATACCAGTACCGAATTTGAACAAAACCAGGTACCAAATACCGTACCGTATATATTGGTACGATAAGGGTACGGTTATTTCGGTACGGTACCCGTTTGGTACCACTTTGTTTTTTTAGTTTTTGAGCACTTGTATGGATACGAAATAGGTAAAATCGGCACAAATACCAATATAGTACGACTACCAAATAGGTAAAATTGGTACGAGTACCAAATAGATAAATTCAATACGAGTACCATAAATACCATAATACGAAATAAAGCATAATATAATTTTTTAAAGTACTATATTAAATTCGGTTCTAGTACCCATTTTTACCCATACCCGTACCAATACCGAAAGTACCGAATACCGAAATCCATAAAACTGGGTACCGATACATGTACCGAATACCTAATATTGGTACGGGTATAGGTACGAGTACGAGTATTTGGGAAAAAAATGCCCATTCTTATCTCAAAGAGTGGTTAACCAGGGGTAAACAGAGTTTTGAACCACTGAAACGAATGTTTTACTGCTTTCAACAGAGTTTTGTTTTTAGTGATTTTTCACAATCTTTTCTTGGTTTTAAAACTGCAATTTTTTTATTTTCTTGTTTAAAAACAACATATTAATGTTGCAAGAACCTTTTTGGTATATTTTTTTTATAAATATTTTCTTTCTTTTATTAAGATAGAGATATGTGCTAGGGTAACCTCTGTTTGCACTTTCAAATTGCAAACAAATGTTCCTTGGAGACAGTGGAAAATGGGTCATTTTTACAAATGATCCAAAGCTTTTTTTGCTTTGGATTTGGTATTTTCTTCCACCGCGTCAGCTCTTTGGGATTGGTCATTTGCAACAAGAAGTTTTTGGACCATCTCAAACAATTGTTTTTGACCATCTGCAAGTATTTTCACACTTGGGTCAATTGTTGGTTGACCATTCCCAGCCAATGAGGTGATTGTACCCATGAGAGTGTCTATTGACTCTTGGCTTTTGGGCATGTGCATAGGTTCTTCATACCTATAAGGTACCCTGGTGCATGGTGGTTGCCCATAGCCTTTTGAAAATGTGTTGTGTGGTGCAACAGATACTTGACCATCCCTGTGTGTAGGGTATTGGTTCAGGCATTGTGTAACAGATGGTTGATATGACTCAACTCTTTTGGGAAATGATTGTGGATCCCTGTTGATAGGGCCATCATCCCTTTTGAAACTCATTTTTTTTTTTCATTTTGACCTATATTTGTTGATATCATAAGGTTTAAGAAATGAGTATTGTGGATCACATGATTGATTTTATCACAAATGGTGCACCTATAGGAATGGCAAGGGGTCGGGTATTGGTAATCTCATACCCATACCCGGTTATAAAATCGTGTCCCATAATCGACCAAATACCTGTCGGGTATCGGATATACCCATTTGTTTGTTAAAAGATATACGTTAGGATTTCCAAATCCATTTTTATACCATTATAATTATTATATAATTTTATTTATACAACAATTATTATAAATTAAAAATGTATATTACATACATAGAAGTTTTATCATGAATTCTTCAAATCATACAAACTATAAATATTATTATCAAATATATATATTAAAAGAAAATTTATTTTTTTAACGTTATGAACATCTTCTACTATAATCAAGCAAAAGTTTCTCCTGCCACGTGTCATCACATGAAGCCCCCCTCATTAATCTTTTTTTTTTATATAAAAACTAAAGTCAACTAAATGAATACAAAGGAGGTGGCTGACAAAATATCTCCTTCTCTCTTCCTGCAGGTATGTTGAACACACTCAGACTCAGACCAGAACCAACAAACAAAAAGTTAAACATGAAAGAGATAATCAGATTTCAAATTCAAATGGATTTCAAACACCCGCCTCTAAATTCCCCCTTCATTCAAATGACAAAAACCCTAATCAGATTTCAAAATACAGATCTCTTTCATGGTTCTCTTTCTCGCTCTCGAATGGCTTCTGGTTGTCCGTGTTGTTAGTGTCTAGGGTTAGCGAATCGACTTTCCGGCAAAGTTGGCTAGGGTTCAGGCCGAATTCCGCTCACACAGGTAAGTCCGGTGCCAAAGATTTCATGTTTGGATGCCTCAATTTCGTTTTTATTAGTGGCAGGCGATTGTATTACTAAAGACCAAAAAGTGACATCAGTTTCATTTTTCAATCTTTTTCGGTGAATAAAATAAACCACCTCAAATTTTTAGTTTTTTATTAGATAAGTTTTGGTTACATAATAAAATTACAGTAGGGAGATATAGAAAGATGGGATCTTTTGCTGGACATATGGTTCCAGAAACACAGAAACATTGTTTCTTGTAGTTGGAGTATGGCATATATGGCGCACCATGGTTCGATAATCATAGAATGCTGATGAATTGATGTTAATTTACTCAAACTGGTGTCTGTTGTAGGGAGGTTATATCGAGGAGCAGCGAAATAACAGTTATTGGTGCCATTTCACTTAAGGTATGTGGAAAAGTATTAGTTCGCCATTAATTTATTGATGTTTTTAGTGATCAGAGGTATTTCCGTCTTTTTTGTTCTATTGAAAGTCAATTCGGTGTGAATTAGGGCTGTTTGGTTCATGTAGATTTTTTTTGGTTCATGTAGTTTTTTTTATTAATTTTTATTTTTTTGTTTTATTTTTGTGAGTTAGGGCTGTTTGGTTCGTGTAGATTTTTATTTTTATTTTGGTTCATGTAGTTTTTATTTTTATTAATTTTTATTTTTTGTTTTATATTTGTGAGTTAGGGCTGTTTGGTTCATGTAGATTTTTATTTTTTTTGGTTCATGTAGTATTTTTTCATTGATTTTTATTTTTTGTTTTATTTTTGTGAGTTAGGGCTGTTTGGTTCATGTAGATTTTTTTTTGGTTCATGTAGTTTTTATTTTTTATTGATTTTTATTTTTATTTAATTTTTGTGAGTTAGGGCTGTTTGGTTAATGTGGATGATATGAATGTTTGTAGGTGTTTTTCCAACGTTGTGGTGGAGGGATCAGAGTGAGAAGACACAAGCGATAGTGAAGCGGCTTGTTAGCTCGGGTCAACTCGAGATGAGGTAAGCAGATAGAGTTTGAGTTGATGATGTATATTGTATTGTAAATGCTGTTTTTGGTGAGGTGGTTTTTGACTTTTTGTTTGGCAGAAATGAGGTTGGTGTATGCATGATGAGGCGGCGCCGCATTATATTGATATGATTGATCAAACAACGTATGGGCATAAGTTTATTAAGGAACAGTTTAATGTGACGCCACGTATTGGTTGGCAAATTGACCCGTTTGGCCATTCGGCTGTGCAGGCTTACTTGTTGGGTGCAGAGGTCAGTTTTTCTGTTTAAATTTGACTGTTCTAAGTTTTAACAAAGTTTGAATTTCAAGATTGAAGATTCACTTTGGAACTGTCCATTGTCTGTAAACCACCATTATCGATGCATCTTAGATTATAACCTTGCTACATGTTTTTAACTCATCTAAACTAGCGTTCTTATGGTTGTTTAGCTTGGATTTGATTCTGTTTACTTTGGGCAAATTGATTACCAAGATAGAGCTAAGCGAAAAGGGGATAAACGTCTTGAAGTCATCTGGCGGGGCTCCAAGAGTCTTGGTTCATCTTCACAGGTGCTTCTTAATTTTAGTATCATTAGTATCGATTTTTGTAACTGGAATTACTATATAACATGATCATTAATCTTGACAGATTTTCGCGGGTGCTTTCCCCGAGAACTACGAACCTCCACCTGGTGGTTTTTACTTTGAAGTTAATGATGATTCCCCGATTGTCCAGGTAACCTATTAAATAAGATTTTAGGTTTATGAATGTTAATGGAGACATGTAATGTAATTGTGTCTTTTTTACTGAAGGATGACATCGACCTGTTTGACTACAATGTTGAAGAACGAGTTAATGATTTCGTGGCTGCTGCCTTATCATAGGTATGTTTTAAACTTTTAATGGCTACGTGTCTACTTTTTCTTAAAAGAGCTGAAGAGGAAAGATTAACCAATATTTATTAAACTTTTTCTTATACTATCAGGCGAACATTACTCGCACAAATCATGTAATGTGGACAATGAGGACAGACTTCAAGTATCAGTATGCAGAGTCATGGTTTCGGAATATGGACAAGTTTATTCATTATGTCAATAAAGTTAGTTATTCTATCAATCCTTTCTGAACTTCACATCTTGCCACATTTTCTTGTTTGGTTTTTGAATTTTGACTACATATGCATACAGGATGGTCGGGTCAATGCTCTCTATTCAACGCCATCTATATACACCGATGCTAAACATGCTGAGACTGACTCATGGCCTCTCAAAGAAGACGACTATTTTCCGTAAGTACAACAATAGAAACTTTACGATATACAATCACATATTAAGTCTCCATATTGCTGATATTTTAATCACTAAATTTGTTTGTTAGATATGCAAGCGATATAGATGCGTACTGGACTGGATACTTTACTAGCAGGGCAGGTCTAAAGGGATATGTCAAAATGTTGAGTGGCTATTATCTGGTGGGTGACACGTTTTTTTAATTATCTTACATTATCCATTAACGTTAAAAGTTTATGTTATTGATCATTTGACTTCAATGAATATCAGGCAGCAAGACAATTGGAAGTAATGAAGGGACGGAATAAAACAGGGCCCAGTACTGACTATTTGGGTGATGCTTTAGTGGTACTTCTCAACAACATGTGGCTAATGATTATGAAAAACGCCTCTCAATAGGTCAAAAAGAGGTACAAATTAATTCTATTTTTATTAAAAATAATATTTTGAGTAAGATGCCTTTTTCGTCCCTGAGGTTTGGCCAATTTTGCGACTTTTGTCCAAAGGTTTGTTTTTCCGCATCTGGTTCCAAAAGGTTTGAAATCTTGACGTTTTCATCCGGCCCGTTAACTCCATCCATTTTTCTCTGTTAAGTCGGAGGTATTTCCGTCTTTTTTGTTAAATTAAAAGTCAATTTGGTCCTTTTCTGGGTATTTGGTCTTTTTACATAAAGTGAAAAGCACCGAATTGACTTTTAAGCCAACAAAAAAGACGGAAATACCACATTAACAGAGAAAAATGAATGGAGTTAACGAGCCGGATGAAAATGGCAAGATTTCAATCCAAATGCGGAAAAACAAACCTTTGGACGGAAGTCGCAAAACTGGCCAAACCCCAGGGACAAAAATGGCATTTTACTCTAATATTTTTTTACTTAAAGTTTTTCAATATGGAAACTGGTCAGAAATACAATTTAATTTCTTGCAGGCTGAATTGGTAGTTGCAAAATCAATAGCTTGCATGATATCACCAAAACCCGGATGTTCAAGCTCAGCATCCAATATTCATCAGGTACTGATGCAACACATATGTACACGTGTATATAATAATATACTTAATACATATCTATCTGTATTTAATAATGTGTTCCTTTGGGTT
This sequence comes from Scalesia atractyloides, assembly GCA_947069175.1. Lineage (NCBI taxonomy): Eukaryota > Viridiplantae > Streptophyta > Magnoliopsida > Asterales > Asteraceae > Scalesia > Scalesia atractyloides. The sequence continues at coordinate 89,355,936 of CAMTDV010000005.1, forward strand.
TTTTCTTTGATTTCCAGTGTCCACTTCTTAACATAAGCTATTGCCCTTCAACTGAAGCCGATCTTTCTTCTGGCAAAAAGTTGGTACGTGAGTATATCTAATTAACATATAATTATCTACATATAAATGTATTTTATCACATTTACCGTAGGTGGTTGTTTTCTACAATCGCTTGGGGTGGAAGAGATCTGATGTTATAAGACTTCCAGCTCGAATTTTTGATAATCCTGCTCTAAGTAATTCTCCGGTTCTTTGGCTCAAACACATTTGGGTTCTCGGCACTAGGTACCATTGGAATGCCAGGTCCGAATACAACGAATTTCCAACACCCTGTATTTTGCTGAGCAAGTATATGACCCATCCTATGTTGCCAGATGTTGAATTCAGAACTGACAAGTATACTTGTGCCATTTTCTTTTGTTCTTTTTAGAGAACAACATAGTATGTGATAGACACTTTTAAGTTCTTCACTTTACAACTCTGAGCTATGAACAATATTGGATCTTTGTTGAGCTGATCTTTGTATGTTAAACTGATTGCGAAATCAAATTTAATGTGAGACGAACGAAAAATCATCATCAGAAACTGTTTTTCATTGATAATCAAATGATTACAAACGTTTTACAGAATGTTGACTCTACAGACTTCCCCTCAAACTGATCACTATAACAGAACTGTTCATACAAAAGAAAAGGTGACGTGTAGTAATAAATAGATCTCTAACAAGTGAGATCTATTTATACTACGTACAAAAGCTCTATTTGTGATTGACTGACATCACCTGCTAGTGAGATCTAACATTCCTAACATAAAAGATTTCACAGATGTTGCAAACATCTGTGCAAATCTAACATCTGATCTGTTTACTGATACAAAACAAATATTGTTACATTAGAAAACATCTGTTTAGGCTATCCTCTATTGCTTTGATCCAAACATTTGCTTCAACAAGCTTTGAACAAATATTTGTTTGTCTGCAACAGATACTCTAGTTTAGATATTCAAGATTCACTATCTTTGGGGAGAATCTGGTTCAAGCTTCTATTTATTTCTTGATCACTTGATCATGTTTTGGCTTTTAAATATTATTTGTTCTTTTGTAGGTCCAACAGAGCTGCTTTAGGTGCGCGCGGATATTTTCAGAGATTGCCAGGCCTAGCGTGATGGTTTGCTCAGGGTATTTCCAATTGAGCACCCATTGTTCTGGTTCTATTATGTTGGGTGCGCCGTTGACGGGTTGCGCGCACATCTAGTGACCAACAAGACTTATTTCTGCCAAGTCTGATTATGTACTACCGCGCGCGTGCGTAATGACTATTCACGCAGAATTTTGAAGCCAAACCCCTTCAAGTTAGCGTTTGAATTGGTGAACTCAAACATGGCTCATATTTATCCTTGTTAAAGACAACAATCCCAATACACACATACTTAAATTGTGTAACCTATATACGAGGTTGACGGATGGTGAAGGGGTTGTAAAAAATGGGTCGAACAAGTTGTCATTTGACCTTACAAAAATATATATATTTTAGATTTTTATTATAATTCTAATTGGGTTGACGGATAAATTTGTTTAATTATAATAACCGGAATTTGATCATTTAATCCCACACATCTTTATTCAACTGTCGAGACATCTTTATATTTAGACATGAAAAAAAAACCCGACTACTCTTAAGTCAAGTCCGTATGATGTAAGAAATTTAATAGTTAAAAATATGAATGAAAAGATTTGATGACAATATCAGACCCATCGTATGGAAGTCTGTTTAAGAAAATAAGCCCAATGTTTTGGCCCAAACTAAGTTCACTTTTATTCTATTTTGTTTGACCCAAGTAATTTGATGCCATTTTGGAACAATATATGCCTAAACACCATTTATGATTATCGATGATTACCCAAAGTTAACTTTTTTTTTTATCGACAAATTTTTATTTTGGAGCATGCCCTTTTTATTGGGATACCAAACCCAATAGTATCTAATGAGAGAATAAATCGTAAACCCAATTAAATTTTAAAAACTAAAAAACCCTTTCTAAAAACTCTATGTAATATTTTCTTTTTTTTAAATAGGGAATCTGACATACGTATATTTGAACATTTTTATAAAAAAAATTTGAAAACCGCTAACTAGTTTTTAAAAAAAAATTAAAAATTTCATGTTACATAATATAAACGTCCAAAAAAATGTAACATACAGATTTTGAACATTTAAAAAAAACTAGCCGGCACGTTTTACATTTTTTTTATAAAAATGTTCAAATACATTTATGTTCCATTTCATATTTTTTTAGAAAAAAAATATTACATAGAGTTTTCTTGAGTTTTTTCAACTCAAGTACGTTTTCTTCCTATACTTCACCTTAGTATCTAAAATAACTAAGAGAAACTTTTAAATAACTAAACTCTTTTTTTTTTGTAAATTACCAAAAATACAACTTTTATATTTTAGGCCACCAACTTTTAATCTTTATAGTTTTAATAACCAGCTTTTTATATTTCCACGTTAGTAGCTAGTGTGGTTGAAAATATCATTTTTCATCTATCACTTAAACAAAAAAATAATGTTTATGAACGAGACATGTGTTTGTTTTGTTAATATATTTTACTTTAAAACATATGAACGAAACAAACACATGAATATATGAACGAAACAAACACATGTCTCGTTCATGAACTTCTATTTCTACTCATATATGTATATGTTCTTTTAAACAAATGAACTTGGACAACAAAGTTTTCTAAATCAATGAAAAGGGATACTCAACCAACTTCACATTCTAACGAACAAACATAGATAAGAAAATCTCCATACTTATATCTTCATGTTCGGTTATAGTTAAAGGAGCCAACAAGCATTTGTTCGTTAAAGATAATTTAAAGTTCGTTATCTTAGATTAAAATAAAATTAAAAATAAATGCCTAACATAGACAAAATCTATTAACTTTGTTAGGTATTTTGCCCTATACCAAACTGCTTCCTAAATAGGATTTGCAGGGCTTCAAAGCATTCTCTTATGCGAAACGAAATTTTTATTTAGACTGAAATTGATTTTTCCAAACCTTATGTTTTTAATTAAGAGATGTAAAATGTAAAAAAAAATGTATGCATTTTTTATGCTTGTGATTTTAGGTTCGCATGTCATGCGTATTAAAAGCATTTTCTGTAGAAAAGTAAAAGATGATACCAGATTTTTTAGAAAACTGTCATTTAGTCCGTCAAGCTGATGCTGCTTTTAGTTCTAAGGCTAGTGAGCTTTTGGTTTAAGCGGGGGTGGGGGTGCTCCACTAGTCATCACTCGCCATACCCAATCAAGTTTCGCCACCTTATCGAACATTATTCCATCACTAGTGATGGAATTTAGTTGCCCATCACTAGTGATAGTTTTTTTTAAATAATAAATAAACAATTACAATTCCATTTAAATAAATATTACATTAAAAAAAACCCTAAATTACAAACTAAAAAAAACTAAATATTACAAAGTAAAAAAAAAACTAAAAAATTCTACGGCATCTCCCAACCCTACTTTTCACATATTTCGCGTTTGCGTCGAATTAGGATCGACTTAAACGGTTCGTCAAGAGTGTCGTGCGGTTGTAGCATGACTTTTAAATAACTATTTTTTTTGGTTTTCGGTTAAGTATGTGATATACGCCTCCTCGCGTTTAAGTTTTGAAGCCACAAGTTTTTCTTTTCTTTCTTTGGCTTCGGCCATTTCTACCAACTTAGCCGATTTGGATTCGGTGATGGAGTCCGCCACCGCTTCCTTTCCTCTTGATGACGTTTCACCACTTTTCTTGCTATGCGGCCTTGTGGGTGTATCATCTTCTGCGGGTTCGTCATCGGGTAGGTCGTTCAGATTCATTTCGGGCATGTTGCTTGATATACCATCGTTCGAAGTAGTGTAGTTCCCGAATTCGGAAGTTTTTGATCTTTTTGAACCTCCTCTTTTTTTGGAGCCGTCGGCCCATGGTATTGACCAAGTCAACCGGCTCCCACTTCGGGTGATGTCTTGCAACCTCTTATGCCGCCATGTGTGGAAAAGATTTATGTTTGTACGTCCGGCAATAATCTTCTAAGGTGTTTTTGATGATAGTCGCCTCGCTTGCTCCGCTTTGTGGATTTCGGGTCTACAAAAATATTTTATAAACAAGATAACAAATATTTTATAATAAGTTAAAAAAATATTTTATAACAAGGTAAAAAATATTTTATAAACAAGATAAAAAATAAAGTAATAACATTAAAAAAATATTACCAACTGAATAAAGCAAGCGTTAAAGTCATTTGATCCACGTTGCGTTCGGCCGAACCGGGAAGTTTGAAAAAATGTGCAATAACCCGACGCCAAAACAAGTCTCTTCTTTGTTAGTTTGAATGTTTTTTTGTTTTCGGAGATGTGCAAGTATGCCTTGACCAAGGCGACCTCCTCGACACTCGTCCAAGCTCTCTGAACACCGGCTATTGGGACGATATCAACTTCTACATCGTCTTCTTCTTCTTCAGCTGGTCTCTGAACACCAGCTATTGGGACGGTATCAACTTCTACATCGTCTTCTTCAGCTGGTTCACTATCATCATCGTTATCTTCTTGTTGTTGTGGTTCGCGATATGCACGGGCGAATTGATGGACGAGATTGTTATCTTCAAGTGGGTCAATAAACATTTGATTAAAAGCTTGGGTTTGATACGGTGGAATAAAGGGTTGGTTTTGATACGGTTGGTTGGGGTACAGTTGGGTATGAAAAGGTTCGTGTTAAAAGGGTTGGTTGGGAAACAGTTGGGTTTGAAACGGTTCGTTTTAAAAATCTCGCGGGCACGCCAAGATTAGCTCGAACCTTTGGTCGTGTGTGTTTTTTTCTTAGAACCCGAACCACGTTTGCTTGAGCCTTCCATTTTTTGGGTTAAAGAATATGAGTGTAGAGATCGTATTTTTTGTGGGGTTTAAAATGTTAAATTGGATGGGTTATATATAGTGTTTAAGGTTTTTTTATACAAATCATCAGCTCAACGATCAAAACTCGTCCCCAACGATAACATTTTGCAACGGGTCCAAACTTTTCAATGCGTGAAAGGATTAACGTGTTTTACTCACCACGCGTGGTGGTCACAAGTGACTGAGGTGTTCCACGCGTGATCACCGACCAACACGGAGGCGCCCCTCCTCCCCTAATAGTTACGTTTGAGATATCAGCAATTTGTTTTCATTACTTTCAAAATATAAAATGACATTAAGAAATACTTTGTTTTAAATTCTAAACAAGTTAAAACTTGAATTATGGTCAAACCCATTAAATATAACCATATTCTAATTGGTTGTTATAGTTACTTTTCAATAAAAACATAATGAAAACTAAAGTATGGTGGATTTAGAACAACTCATTCTTAATATATTACGGGTGAAATTCATATGGGTGAGCCTTTATTTACCCAAACTAGAGGAGTGGCAACATCAGTATAATTAGGTGTGTGAATTTAATGCAGGTCCATAGTATAGTTTTGGCCTTTGGGGTCATAATACAAAATTAGTAAGCTTGAGTTTAATTTAAATTAGGTGTCCAACAAGTTTTGTGCTGAACTTCAGAACGAATTTGCGGATCAACATGTTTAACTCGCTTTATTTTAAAAGAGAAAGAAAGTCTGGTTTTAGAGTTAAACGTAATTATTTTATACACATTTTATATTACTCGTCATAAATTTGTTTTTTTTTCTAAGTTTTAATAAGCAAAAGAAAAAAAAACTTAGGTTAAACAAATCGTATTTGCATCAACAATGATCAACTTACAAAAACTCAAATTATTTTAATGTTCATGTGGCTGGCGCATTTTCGTGTTCGAGCTAGATCCCCAACACAATTTATTTACCACCCCAATAGTAATGATACTGAAGGGGTATGGTCCCAAAAACCTTGCGTCAATCAAGGAAACCATACCCATTAAATAACTTCTAAGGAAACGGCGCGCAGACTTTTTTGCCAAAATAAGATTTATTAGAACTTTACGCCGAGTATCCAAGAGAGGAAAGCTTCATTTAACTACTTTGCGCGGGCCCGCGCAAGGTTCAAAGTTAACCTTGAACACTCTCTTTGGATAAATGCTTCATTTAAATACCTTGCGCTGGCTCGCGCAAGGTTCAAAGTTAAGCTTGAACATTCTTGTCTGATAATGCTTCATTTAACTACCTTGCGCGGGCTCGCGCAAGGTTCAAAGTTAACCTTGAACATTCTTGTTTGATAATGCTTAATTTAACTATCTTGCGCGGGCTCGCGCAAAGTTCAAAGTTAACCTTGAACATTCTTGCTTGATAATGCTCCATGCGCAAACCTTGCGCAGATATTTATATCAAAGCAAGCATCCACCAAACGTTGCGCCAAGCAGCAAGGAAAAGAAGGAAGATCAGTTAACTAACTTGCGCTTCTTGCGCAAGGAAACAGTAAATGCTAAAACTTTCCCTTTGCAAAATCCTTAACTTGGTGCAGAAGCAAGGGGAATCTTTTCTGTTGTAACAGAATGTACACGTGGCGAATGATAGATGGATAACAGCTGTGAAACCTTCTAGAAGCCATTAACACCCAATCGTGCAAGCATCTTTTCGGTTATAACCAATTGCCACATGGCAGCATCTGGACGGCTGAGGAAGATCACGGTGATGGCATGCTCACATTCATAAGATGTAGTGATCTCATGTTGACATGTGGCGCCTCCCTAACCGATCATGAGCTCACGATCCGTGTGCACTAACAGATTGCCAACAAACATTAACGGAATAGCAAAAGGTTCCGTTAACGTTAACAATCTCTCTTTTTGGCGCCAAACACCGGCTATAAATAAGTAACTTGGAGTTCAAGTAAAGGTATCACACTCAACTACTCTCTCACTTACAATACTTACTTCCGACTACCTGTACTTATGCTCACGCCGGATGGTGGTCACGGAGAGAACCCCCCTCTCCCCATGGCGAGCTAACGGTGTTTTGTTTTCAGGATCAGCCGGAGTATTGTTCTAGTCATCATCCATCGTGAAACCAAACGGAGGGTTAACCCTTTTATGCAGAGCCCATTCCATAGATCTACCTTGACTCCGGTCTAGTTGATCTAGGGTTTCTTCATTGGCGCCCACCGATTTCTATTCTCTCACCTTTCGTTTCGTTTCACTTAGATCTGCAGCGTCATGGCTGACGGATCATCTTTTCAAGGTCCTCGATCAGGGATTCGACGCGTTGTTGTCGGACCTCAGGTCGACGGACAAATAGTTGAGGATTCTTCCGGCGAAGCTAATGCTCCGTATGATCCAAATCATGCGAGTATTCCTGTAACGCCGACGGCTCCTCAGGTTGATGTTGCGTCGATTTTACCACCTGGAGAGACTCCATTATCGTGGTTAATCAAATCTCAATCGACTCTAAACGCTATGTATGCTTTGGCATGTGCCCAAACTGGAACTCCAGCTTTTCAAGCTCCGGTTAGCGCTCCTCAGGTCCGTGCTTCGCCGGCACCTTGAGTTTTGAGTTATAATACTCAAGGTCATGCTCGTTCTCCTTCGCGCATGCCTGAAGATGAAACATAAATGCATTCTAAAACCAGGAATGACCTTGTTCATTCTGGTAATAGAAGGCAAGAAGAAAACGTTCAGCGTCGCGCATCTGCCACTCTCGTTTGGGCCTGCGATCTTCACAGAAACGGGACGCCCAACACGACGAGCTTGATAGAACATATGAAGAAGGGATAGTGCAAGTATTTTTAATCGAATATCTGCAGATCATGCTAGTTATTCCTAAAGTACACGCAGTATACAATCCAGAAGCTGAGCATAATTACAATTTGGTGTATCGCCCAACCGAAGCAGCTGAACAATCAAAGTTTACCAGAGAGATAGCACTGGCTCCGTTAGAGCGAGCGAAATTACCGTCCAACGTTGGAAAGTTTAATGGTTTGACTGGTCCAGACGATCACATGCGCCTTTTTACCGGCGCAGGGTTACTTGGGTGCTGGACACTGCCAATGTGGTATCACTTATTTGTGCAAACCCTTACTAGCGCTGCGCGCCTTTGGTTTGATAATTTGCCGGCAGGTAAACTTCCTCTTGGAATGACTTAAAAGAAAAATTTCTTACTCTCTTTAGTCAGCAACGGCGATACGTGCGCGACTCCTCAGATGTAATGAACATCTGGCGGAGGGACGATGAAAGCCTCGAAGATTTTATAACACTTTACAATAAAGAGGTGTTGGAGATTGGAGATGTCCATGAAGACCTTATACGCGCGCAGTTCAAGTATGCGGTAAGGTGCGACGAAATGATTAAAGTGTTGTCCGGTACAACTGGCCTTCCAAAAAACTGGGATAAACTCATGGCGTCAGCCAAGGTTTACGCCCAGACTGAGCGCAACTTAAGTTCTAACCGGCCACCTCTACCTCAGAACCGTCCGCAAGACTTGAGTAGAGGTAGTCGCAAGTATAAGAGAAACTGGAAAGAGTCAAGTCAGAATTCTTATTCTCCGTATTCACCAATTGATGTGCGAGCAACAATAAACAAGATAACAACTCAAAAAGCGATTAAACAGGAGAATAGGGAACGTCAGTGGACTCCCTTAACGAAATTTCCGGCTGAGGTTCTCAGCACTGAGAATTATCAGTTTAAACAGCCGCAACCAATGAAAAACAAAAAAGGGAAAAACCCAAATTTGTTCTGTGACTATCATAGAGACACCGGCCACACAACAGATAATTGCATCAGTCTGCGCACAGAGATTGAGAAAGCGTTAAAGAGCGGGAAGCTTACACATCTAGTCCAAAATGTGCGCAAAGAGATTAAACAGATTACGCGCGAGAACGAAGGGCCTAGTAACAAGAAAATGAAACAACACGTTTCCATGATTCAAGGTGGATCATCGCGCAAGCGTAGCCTTCAACATTTTCAAAACAACACTTGGCGCGAAGAACAAGTCATTTTTTCTATCGTTCCAGGAGGTCCTTAAGAAGACCGGCCAGTAGTTATCACTGGTATCTTTGGGCATTGCCAAACAGACTATATGTTTATAGATCCGGGTAGTTCCATGGATATCATGTATGAGCAATGTTTCAAGCAACTAGATCCTGAGGATAAGGCACGCTTGGAACCAGTTGATTTTCCATTAACTGGGTTCTGCAATGAGGTTGTCTTTCCTCTAGGACAAATCCTCTTTCCTGTCACTTTATCTGATGGAAGGTGCTCTCGAACGAGTAACGTCAACTTCATGGTGATGCCGGCAAATTCTCGTCACGATGTAATATTGGGACGCCGCGCGCAACGTGATTTTAGTATGATTACTTCCGCTCCGCATGCTGCTTGTGGTTTTCCGACACCTAACGGCGTAGCTATACTTTATGCACGGAAAGAAATCATGTCAATTGAGGAACCAGTTATGAAGGCTGGCAAGACATTGCCAAGCACTGAAGCAGAAAAAGTGGGTACTAAACAATAAGTACCCTGAGCAGACAATCTTATTAGGACCTGGAGTCAGTATAGAAATTCACGCAAAGCTTAAATCACTGTTGTTTCGCAACAAAGACATTTTTGCCTGGACGCCTGCCGACATGGTTGGTGTCCCGCGCGACGTTGCGGAACATTGCCTGAATGTATTTCCATCAGCAGAGCCAGTTATGCAGAAAAAGCGGAGCCTCGGGTTAGAAAAGACAGCGGCAATGAACGAACAAGTCACCGAGTTGTTAAATGCTGGTATTCTGCGCGAAGTCAAATACCAGACCTGGGTGTCAAACCCAGTCATGGTAAAGAAACATAATTGCGGATGGCGGATGTGCGTGGATTTTAAAGATCTAAACAAGGCATGCCCGAAAGATTGTTATTCTCTTCCTGAGATTGACAAAAAGGTTGACTCATTAGCTTCCTTTCCCTGGAAATGTTTCCTAGATTGTTTTAAAGGTTATCATCAAGTCTTGATGAAAAAAGAAGACGAAGATAAAACTGCTTTTCGCACGGAGAAGGGCATTTTTGTTATACCAAGATGCCTTTTGGTCTCCGCAATGCGGGAGCTACTTATCAAAGATTGATGGATATAGTGTTTGGAGATGACATTGGGAAAACTATGGAAGTCTACATGGATGATTTGGTCATTATGAGTAATGCAGAAGACACTATGCTAGACAACATCCAAAGAACTTTTGATTCTCTGCGCGAGGTAAACCTAAAGTTAAATCCCAGCAAATGCTCTTTCGGCATGGAGGAAGGCAAATTTTTGGGTTTCATCGTCACCAAAGACGGTTTCAAAGTTAATCCCGAAAAGGTCGATGCAATACCAAAAATGTCTTCTCCTACTACCATCAAAGAGATGCAACGTTTCGCTGGAAGGTTAACTGCGCTAAACCGCTTCCTCGCCAATCATGCTGCAAAATCTTATCCATTCATTCGAACCTTGCGCAATTGTATAAAGAGCAAAGAGTTCATATGGACTCCTGAAGCTGATCAAGCTTTCCAGCAGATGAAAGATTGTTTAGTTCAACTTCCCACACTTACTGCTCCTCGAGAAAAAGAACCCATGGTTTTATATCTTGCCGTATCTGAGGTGGCAGTAGGTGCTGTCGTGCTGGTAGAACGCGAAGGGGTCCAGTCTCCAATTTATTATATCAGCAAGATGTTGAACGATCCAGAGACAAGGTATTCAATCATGGAGAAACTAGTTTTAGCATTGGTCCATGCTTCGTGCAGGCTACGAAGATACATTTCTGGACATGTTATTACAGTTTTAACAAACTTTCACATTGGCCAAGTCCTAGCCAAACCAGACGTTTCTGGAAGACTTGCGAAATGGGCAATAGAATTGGGAGGTTATAACATCTGTTATAAACCTAGACCAGCTATCAAAGGCCAAGTTTTAGTAGATTTCATCGCTGAAATTCCTCCTGATAAGCTTGAAGAATGCCAAGCAATCCAAAACCCAGTCCCAGTCATCGACAACAGAGCCTGGACATTGTTTACAGATGGCGCATCAAACAGTGATGGGGCTGGAGCAGGTCTTCGATTAATGAGTCCAGAGGGAGCAGAGTTCACATATGCAATTCGGTTGGATTTTAAAAGCATAAACAACGAGGCTGAGTATGAAGCTTTCCTAGCAGGCTTATGCCTCACTATAAAAATGGGTGCAACAAATTTAGAAGCCCATGTTGATTCATTACTAGTTGCTAAGCAAGTAATTGGAACGTACTATGCAAAAGGAGATATCATGGCTTTGTACTTGGCGCAAGCAAAGGCTCTTATAGCACAGTTCCAACAATTTAAAGTCACACACGTCAAGCGAAGCGAAAACAAACATGCTGACGCTCTAAGTAAACTCGCAGTAACTAGTTTAAAACATTTGGCAAAGGAAGTTGGCATCGAAGTTTTAAGTAATCCATCAGTCCCTCTCAGGCAAGTAACAATGGTTGAAGTAGGAGATCCATCATGGATGTCTCCAATAATGATGTATCTGTTACATGGTTCTTTACCAGAAGATAGAGTGCAAGCACGTAAGTTACGGTGCAAAGCCCTCAATTACGAAATGGTTGACGATATTCTGTACCGACGCTCTTACATGGGTCCTTCGCTCCGCTGTGTTAATAAACATGATGCGCAATACCTTATCAGGGAGGTTCATTAGGGTCTATGTGGTATACATTATGGGCCGCGCATGGTAGTAGCCAAAGTGAAAAGCGCATGGTATTATTGGCCCGGAATGTACGTTGACGCGGTAGAGATATTGCGCAAGTGCATGTCCTGCCAAAGGCATGCCCCTAAAACATTACGCCCAAAGAATCCTTTGGTACCCGTCACAACAGCTTGGCCATTTCAACAATGGGCCATTGATTTAGTGGGACCATTTCAGATGAGACCGGCGCAGTAAAATTTATCATCGTTGCGGTCGATTACTTCACTAAATGGGTTGAAGCCAAACCTTTAGCTTCTATTACAGCGATGGTAATTCGCAAATTCATCTGGGAATATATTATTTGCCGTTTTGGTCTGCCCATGCGCATTACTACAGACAACGGTCCAAATTTAACGGCTCAAGAGCTGCAAACATGGATGACCGAAATGGGATTCCAGCATGTTTTCGCTTCTGTTGCGCACCCTCAAGCAAATGGTCAAGTTGAAAGCATAAACAAACAGTTGGTCGACGGTATCAAGGCCCGCCTTGGCACGGCACGACGGGGGTGGGTTGACGAATTACCTAGCATCTTGTGGGCACATCGAACTATGCCCAAGACTAGTACCGGAAAAACTCCTTTTAGCCTTGTATACGGCACGGAAGCTGTGATTCCTGCTGAAATTGGGTTACCATATCCAAGAATGCTAGCTTTGGAAAAACAACATAACGAAGAACTACGACGCATTGACCTAGACTTATTGGAAGAGCGCCGAGAAAATGCAGCAATTCGCGAAGCTAAATACAAGTCCCAGCTTGAAAAGTATTACAACAAAAGGGTGCGCATATGTTCCTTTTTGCCTGGTGACTTTGTTTTTCGCGATAATGAAGCGTCGAATGCCGAAAAACCAGGGAAGTTAGCCCCGCGATGGGAAGGTCTATACGTGATAAATGAAGTATTGGGAAAGGGCGCGTATACTCTGAAGCGTATGGACGGATCCAGCATTCCTCGAACCTGGAACGCCCAGCAACTGCGCCGATGTTATATGTAATCTCAGCCCTCTAAGCAACTTCTGAGCATTGCGTAACGAGGCTCCTTACTTTATTTTGTTATGTAATCTTAGTGGCAACCATAGCCTTGCGCTTTGTCAGTATGAATAAAATACTTTGCCACTACTTACAGTCTTATATATGTTCATTTACAAATGCATGCAATTCCTTTGGATAAATAAAAACACAAACTCATGAGCCACAAGCTAATTTAATACTTACGCTCACACATGAGAAAAGAAATTGTTCATTTGTCTATCCTACACAAGTAATTGGTTCCATGCAAACATTGTAAAACTGAAATATATTATATTCACAATACTTGCGCAGAAGCGCAACGTTACAAGTTATTATACAACAAAAATTACAAATTTCCTATTCTATGGACTTGGTTCCCGCCTGCTTCTCTACTGAAGAAAAAATATCCTTTAGCTTATCAACAAAGTCGTCTTAATGCAGCGCGGTGTCCACAAGATCCATAATCGGAATTTGCAATTGATCATATTTTTCCTTGGCAGCAGAATAAATGGCGGCAGTATTTAGCCCATGCGTGCCAGCACGGCTGGTATCTCATTCAGTCTTCAGCGCATGGGCCACGTGCAAAGTACATTCTCTATAGCCCTTGACATGCCCATCATTGCGCGCCGCCATCATTAATTCTGCCACTCTCTCATCCAACTCCATAGAGTTAAGGATGACATTTGCGATCTGTACACAAATACAATCAGTATATGTTGCGACAATCAAACCAGACGTATAAAGAAAAAGTGAATATTACCTCCACAATCCCGTACTCCCGCAACCAGGTAAGCTGGTTCATGAGGGATTCGGTCAAGCTTTCTGCAGTAGCGCGAGCGACCTCCGTGTTGTTAAGTTTTTGTTCGCCTTCACTCAAACGGCGGATCAACTCGGCTTTCTCTGTTCGGTGCAGGTTGACATCTTTTTTCAAACTGTCAACCTCAGCTTGCAGCCGCTCCTGGTAAAAAAGCATTGCAGTTAGATCATCAATTTCTTTATTCTTAAGAAGGAGAGTCATTTTGGTTGATACCTCATTTTGCTCGCTCCTTTCTCTATGTGAGCGCGCCTCTTCTGCTGCCGCAACTGCTTCAGCTTTCTCTTTTTTGAGTTTCTCAATTTCATTGCGCAGAGAAGCTTTTTCTTTGTTGTCACGCTCGCAAGCCTCCACAAAGCGCTTGCGCTCGTCCGCATATTGCGCAGCAGAAGCCTCACACTTGCGCTTCCATGATAGCTCAGCCCACTCTTCAGTCTTCTTCTCTTTCTCAAATTGGGCCTTTTCCGCCTCAAAATCCACAAGCATCTTCAGCGTCTTCTCCTTCTCAAGCTTGGCCCTCGCCTTCTCAAGCTCAACCTCGTCCCACTCCTTGTTCATACTGCGCCATTCGCGCACAATTCTATTTATGGTGGACGAGGCAAGGGCAGACTCTTGCAGATATGACTCCCACTCCTTTTCCCTCCCGGCGCTTCACCTCCGCCGGCGGAAAGATGCCCTTATACCACTCCCTACAGGAGTGCCAATTGGTAAAAACATCGCCCTGCTTAACCTTCCACACGAGCTGATGAATCGCAGAGGCCCGTCTCTCAGAATAAGAGCGATAATAATAATCCCAGGCGTCTCCTCTGGGCGAATGGGCGATTCCCCCTCCGAATCCTCAACAAACACAAAGCCTTCGCCTTGTGTTGAAGGTCCGGCTCCCTTAGATAGCAACCTTGACGGTTCCCCAACATCTGTAGCCGTATCTTTAACCTGCTCGCCAGCAGGATTCTCAGTATCAAAATTTTTCGGCTCTTCTTCTGGAGCCACCTTCTCAATATGTTCCGGGATGATGGGGTCGGCTTCAGGAACGGGAGTTTCTTGCCCCGCATCTCCCTCAACATTCTCAGGCCTGCGCGACGATGATATAACAGATGAGGTGACCGGCGTAGCCTTCACCATTTTCTCTGCAAAGCGTATCAACAAATACCAAATATCAAATTATGCGCAACTTTTATGACGGAAATGCGCAACAAACTAAACTTACCAGGTGAGAACTTCTTTGCAAAGGCATCAGATTACCCTTCTTACCAATGCTCGGGCGCGCAACTTTGGTTGGCGCAGGAGTTTTAGTCTCCACCTCCTTCCTCTTCTTAGTACGCTTCAATGCCTCTTCCGGGCTTGAAGGTATTTCCAAAGGATCATCTGGGTTCGCAGCAGGAAGAGAGGAGGTGTCAACGGGTTCTGGCTTTGGTTTCTTCAAACCTACAGGCGCAAGACCTTCCAGTGAGTCCGACACCACCACATAATTGCACCAAGAGTCAGATACGGGAAATGTACCTTTCTTGCCCTCAGCTTTCGCAGCAGCTGATGGCTTAGGTTTTTTCTCTGGGTTGGAAGGGGGAGGCGCAGCAACTGCAGCAGCAGTTGGCTTCTTCTTCTTCTTTGAATCAGGGCCTACGCCCAAGTTCAGCAAATCACCTACATAATCAATCATATTGAGTAAAGGTTGCGCCATTAATTATATCGTAATATCAACTTAGGCTTTGTATGGACTTATTTACCAGTCTTCGAACATGGTGGCGCCTCAAGATCCTCTTGCTTGGGCAACTCAAAGTTCCCCAAGATTTGTGAGAACAAGTGTCCTCACCGTCAGCAATAGGCACGGCGGCCATTTTTCCCTTCTCTCTCTTGAAAGAGACCAAGTAGAGAGGCGCAGCTGTATAGCAAACATTTTTGGCATCAATACAGATCTATTGGAAGATACCGCTAAGAAGTTAAAGGGTTACATACCAGTTCCATCCTCTGTATATACCGGTTTTTCTCGGCGTTCCTTCTTCCAGAAAATACTCATCCCAGCAGCGATGAGGGCCCTCTCCGGTAAAACAATATTGGGCACATCTTTAATGTCTTGATACCATACCTCGTCGGCAGGTATGGGAAGGGTCTCCAGCTTGATTTCATCACTGCCCCGGAATGTCATCTACATCGGAATCACCGCCGCCTTGATAAAGAAAAATTTCTGCTTCCAGTCATGGTAGGACTTCGGCGGCACCAACAGCAGTCGTTTAGCTTGCACACGCTGTTAAAAACCCAATGAGCAGTGCAGCTGGTAGAAAACCCTAAACTTCTCGACTGACGGCACGATCTGCATCGATCGGCAAACGAACTCAAAATGCCGGATCCTCACCATGCCCATCGGGCTAACTGAGAAATGTGAATCTTATAAAAACCAATAATTTCCAGCAAGAAATGGGTCACCGGCAGCCGGAAGTTTCCTTCGGGAAAATAGTCGTAGAATAATGTAATGTAGCCGGCCGGCGCATCAGCCGCCTTGGTATTCGCCTCCGGAAAAGACGTCTTCCAGGACGGAGTGAAAAGGAAGTTGGTGGCAAGATTATCAAAATCTTTCTTCGACCACTTTAGCGGTGGCAAACTTGACGACGACATCTCAGCAGAACTTGCACCGGTGGCCATAACTCGAACTTTGAAGAAAACTTAAAAGCTTTGAGGGTCGCCAGAAATTTTTGAACGCAAATTTCTCTCAAGATTGGGTGAGGAAGCAAATGGCCGTTGATCCCTTTATATACTAACCGCAATTAATGCACGATTTGACTGCAGCGACTTTTACGGCCGTCACGTTTCCCCACGTAACCGCAAGGGCGAGTGGGGAATAGTAACCGCTCCACGCACGCGTGTATCGCTACAAAGCATTAAATACGGTAAGACATGTACTATTGACAGCCTGTCAACAGTACCACCACGTCTCAGGAACGTGCGTCGTCACCAACTACACCATCCAGATAAGTGACACGTGTCTAAGCATATTTGAAATTCAAATACTTTTTCAAAATTCACTTACGACACGTCATCAAGATGCATAAAGCAACAAAAAGCTTGTCCTTACCTAGCGCAGCACATTTATCTTAAGTCCAGTGCTCCACCTACTTTTTATCTTACATAGGAGCAACACTGGACTGGGGGACTTGAAGGGGTATGGTCTCAAAAACCTTGCGTCAATCAAGGAAACCATACCCATTAAATAACTTCTAAGGAAACGGCGCGCATACTTCTTTGCCAAAATAAGATTTATTAGAACTTTACGCCGAGTATCCAAGAGGGGAAAGCTTCATTTAACTACCTTGCGCGGGCCCGCGCAAGGTTCAAAGTTAACCTTGAACAATCTCTTTGGATAAATGCTTCATTTAACTACCTTGCGCGGGCTCGCGTAAGGTTCAAAGTTAAGCTTGAACATTCTTGTCTGATAATGTTTCATTTAACTGCTTTGCACGGGCTCGCGCAAGGTTCAAAGTTAAGCTTGAACATTCTTGTCTGATAATGCTTCATTTAACTACCTTGCGCGGGCTCGCGCAAGGTTCAAAGTTAACCTTGAACATTCTTGCTTGATAATGCTTCATTTAACTACCTTGCGCGGGCTCGCGTAAGGTTCAAAGTTAACCTTGAACATTCTTGTTTGATAATGCTTCATTTAACTATCTTGCGCGGGCTCACGCAAAGTTCAAAGTTAACCTTGAACATTCTTGATTGATAATGCTCCATGCGCAAACCTTGCGCATATATTTATATCAAAGCAAGCATCCACCAAACGTTGCGCCAAGCAGCAAGGAAAAGAAGGAAGATCAGTTAACTAACTTGCGCTTCTTGCGCAAGGAAACAGTAAATCCTGAAAGTTTCCCTAAGCAAAATTCTTAACTTGGTGCAGAAGCAAGGGGAATCTTTTCTGTTGTAACAGAATGTACACGTGGCGAATGATAGATGGATAACAGCTATGAAACCTTCTAGAAGCCATTAACACCCAATCGTGCAAGCATCTTTTCGGTTATAACCAATTGCCACATGGCAACATCTGGACGACTGAGGAAGATCACGTCGATGGCATGCTCACATTCATAAGATGTAGTGATCTCATGTTGACACGTGGCGCCTCCCTAACCGCTGATGAGCTCACGATCTGTGTGCACTAACAGATTGCCAACAAACGTTAACGGAATAGCAAAAGGTTCCGTTAACGTTAACAATCTCTCTTTTTGGCGCCAAACACCGGCTATAAATAAGTAACTTGGAGTTCAAGGAAAGGTATTCACACTCAACTACTCTCTTACTTACAATACTTACTTCCGATTACCTGTACTTATTCTCACGCCGGAGGGTGGTCACGGAGAGAACCCACCTTCTCCCTGTGGCCAGCTAACGGTGTTTTGTTTTGCAGGATCAGCCGGAGTAGTGTTCTAGTCATCATCCATCGTGAAACCAAACAGAGGGTTAACCCTTTTATGTAGAGCCCATTCCATAGATCTACCTTGACTCCGATCTAGTTGATCTAGGGTTTCTTCAGATACGTTGTTGATATACTCGTAGAGCAACGTGATTTCCATGTGCGTATTACGAGCTTATATTAGAGATTATATAAGATTATTTTTATGGGTGGAATTTTCTGACTCATATCCTGCGGATATATCTTGACCCTATATATTGATTACAGCGACCAGGATATTGAACCAGGATATTGGTAACATCCTGCGGGAGAATCCTACTCGTTACTAACGTTTTTCTTTGGATGCAAGGTACCAACGTTCACAAGGCTTGGTCTTTCCGAAGATTCAGTCATGACGGTTGAAAGAAAGACATTGGAGGCCGGAAGAAAGGGTCTATAACGGTCAAGAGGGAATATTCGAAGGATCCCTAAAATGTAGGATAGTTAGTTAGTCTTGTTTACTATTTAAAGGGCACTTGAATCAGCAATAAGACACATCATCTCGCACTCTTCCACTTTCTGATTACATAAACACTCGAAAACATTCACTGCACTCACATTATTCAAACATTGTAACACCTAAAGCTGATCCAAGCAGTATCCCGAAGTTGTATCCTGCTGTTTGATCAATAAGAAGAACAAGGCAGCTGGCAATTGTCAGCTCCCGAGGTTTTATGCCGGTGATCTAGATTGATCAAGGGCTTTCCTCGTATATCACGTGTCAACCTTTACTTTATTGCATTGTTTTTACGAATTGATATAGTTCTGTATCCTGGAACTATATCCTGAAACTGCTTATATTTTCAATCAAGTTATCACATTTTTATCTAATCTACATAGCCCACTACCTCACAAAACTAATTTGATCACTAAATTGCTTCGGTAATTTTTGACCAAAACAATTTGGCGCCCACCGTGGGGCGAGTGGTGCTATTTCTAATCAAAAGTTTTCTAAAATCATTAATCGGTTTTTATTCTCTAATCTTTTCACGAGGTTATCTCTGATGGCTTCTCAGTCAGGTTTGAGTTCTTCTTCGGTGCCCGCATCAACCTCTGCTGTAACTGGTTCATTGCCTCTTCCACCTCCACCAGCCCAGACTTCCCCAAGGAGGAATGAAAGCCAAGCAGCTCGAGGTGTAACTACTGCTCAAAATATCTCCAGATCCCGAGTTTCAGGGAGATCTCCTTTTTTTGCTTCTAACGACGAAATTTGGTCTTTGTTTAGTAGTATACAGGGTCAAATGAAGCAACATCAGGAAACTAACCAGATGCTGATAAGAGAAATACAACTTTTAAAATCCAACCCCTGGAAACCTGTTGAGGATACTGTCACTCCCTTGCAACCCAGGATGCTGAACTTTAGTTCGGCAATATACACTGAGGATAATCAGGGCAACATTATACTGAGTCACTCCCGGAGCAATATCCCAGAGATCCCCTCATCAAACAAGATGTCAACTGTCAGGGATCCAGGATATGTTCCAGGATATGGCCAGAATCAACAGGTTGGTAACTTATCTAATAATGTTAATACTTTTGCTACTAACAATGTTGGATCTTCGCAGGATACAAGTGTAACCTCGGCACTCTCTTGAGAGCTTCAGAAATTGAAGGATATGATATCAAGTGTAACTGGGGTAGTGCAGCCCATACCGGAAGTGTCCCAGGATAGTCACAACATATCCCGCTTCGTTCGCCACATTTGTGATGCTGAAATCCCAAAGAGATTCCAAACTCCCAACATGAAGCTTTATGATGGGACGACGGATTCTGAAGAGCATATTGCCCAGTATAGGGAGAGGATGGAAGTGATTCCTATTCTGTAACATCCGCAAAAAAACGGATTTTACCAAACCCGCTCCGTTTATTAACCGAACAATCAGTTAAAAATTTCGTTGCGAATTTATTGCCCAAAATAATTTTAAACGATACATAATTAATTATTATATGGGAATATATAGTTTGTTTTTAAACTGTCAAAAATAAGAAAATAAAAACAATTTGGTTCTGCCGGGTTTCGAACCCGGGACAGTCGCCGGGTCACGGTTCAAAGACTTAACACTCAACACTTAAACCACTGCGCCACTTGTATCTTTTGTTAATTATTAAGATCAATTAATTCATAACATCTCTTTCCGAATTCAAAACTGGCGCCCAAATGCAGTCGTCGGAAATCCCGGCGATCTCGCCAATAATTTAACGATTCCTTCAGTTATAACGTAAACTTTAACTCATCATCGGTTATAACCGACGCCTGAGTCCGCGACACAAACTATAACCGCCGGAAAACGTAATGACTTTGAATCAAGTCGGAAATTGGACCAAGTTCATCGATAACATGCCCTATAAATACTCCCTCGAACCTCTGCAAACTTTTTCGCTCAAAACCGCACCCTTTTTCGGCGAAAACTCACTCGCCGGAAAACTTCTGTATCTCGCCGGAAAACCGAGACCTTCACTTTTAAGCCTTACTAAACCCCCTGAGCTTATACCGAAGTCACCCACATCCTTTTCAAGCTTTCTGAAGACTCGCTGCTGCAAGACACACGACGCCGGAGTCTGTTGCTGTCGCCGGAGTTCTGCCGGAAAAACAGAGGAATCCAGTCGGGATACCTCACGCTTAAATCGTTCATTCTTTTTCTTTAATCTCACCTGTAATTAACTAAAAAACGCTAAAGAAACCGATTAAAACATTGAACCAGTCGGATTTCCGATTCTGGTTAAAAACGGACGAAGAAGACGAAGTTCGGTAACATATAAGTATAATTAAAATCAAGTTATTACTCGGGTTAGACACACAGTCCAGCGGTGGACTGTGTGCACAATAAACACACTAACGTCTCGAGTTCGAATCTTGTCCCACACACGCTACCTTAATAAAAATGTCTTTTTTGTTAACTGAACCGGATTCATTTCATATATATGTTAAGTTTATTAATAACCGGAATAATAACCAAGTTAGACACACAGTCCAGTGGTGGACTGTGTGTATGTTTAATCACAGGACACGAGTTCGAGTCCGGTCTTCTGCACCGACTCGGACAATTATTTACCTTTTTAATTAAGTCAGAAATGAAAATACTTAGGTTGTATTTAAGTATAATAAAAATCGGTTTATATAACATGTTAAACACACAGTCCAGCGGTGGACTGTGTGTTAACTCAACCCACAGGTCCCGGGTTCGAGACCTGTGGAGCGCACCGGTCCGATTCAGTTAAATCGCTTTTAAAAATAAATGATTTTCGGTTTAATCTAATTAGTATATAAATATAATTAAAAACAAATATATTTCGGGTTAGACACGTAGCTCAGTTGGTAGAGCTGCGTGCACGCGTACGGGAGGTCTCGGGTTCGAGCCTCACTCAGCGCACATATACTCGCATTCGAACCGGTCAAAGTCAACAGTCAACGGTCAAAGGTCAAAAAAAGTCAACTTTTTTTTTATTATTTTTAATTATTTATTTTAATTAAAAATCAATTAAAAATACTTAAAAATAACATTTTTAAGGTTAGAAAATAGCCTTGAACTCACAAAAATACACCCAACAATCCTACTAAAATGGATCAATAAAATCCGTTTACTTACCGAACCATAATGCTATTATCTAGGTTAATTTCACTCGTGGTTAAAACCACTTCGCGTGCATTCAACATCATCAACCGAACGCACCCACTGTGAGTGAATCTTACAACTTCCCCCTTTTTAATTAGACGTTTTGGGGTGTGTCATGTGTCACAAAATAATTAACTCGTTTATTTAAACTTGTGCCATACCATATCGTGATCTAAACTTAGATTGTTTATATTGTTGTGATTACTTATTTCATTTTGTCAAATTATATGAAATTCATTCATTAAGCCCATCAGTTCCTCGTGGGAGACGAGTTGAACAACGCGTGCCTCAAAACCAATCCATTATTGTTCATGTGTGTATCATTGAGTTTATATTGTTTGTAGTTATGTCTTTCATATTATCATGTTTATGCAATTCATTCATTAGGCCCATCAGTTCCTCGTGAGAGACGAGTAGAGCAACGCGTGCCTCTAAACGTTCCATTATTGTTCATGTGTGCTTTATTTAATATCTAATGATTGTTGAATAAGTTTACATCTATTTTTACTCATGTGTGGTTGTGCACTCATTTCATAATCAATTAAATAAACTTGTTCAGATGTTTTCCATAGGATTCACTCGCCAACTTTTTGTTGATCCAAAAACCCTTTTACACATGATACAGGTGAACAGGATGAAGCAAGGAAAACATAGGAAATGCCTTAGAAGAAAACAAAGAAGCTTAGATTGATGTTAGGTCATGATGTAATTATAGTTGTAAATTTCCTATTAAATTGTATTTAATGAATATGAAACGTATAATAAATGTCATGAGCTTTGATGATAACCCAATCATGCCCCGGTCACCTTTTCTGCTGTGGGTCGGGGTGTGACAGATTGGTATCAGAGCCATGACTATAGGGATATAGGATAGGTTATTAGACCCTTAGAGCCTATACTATAGTCTGCCTAAATTTTAATTGATTAGGTGGTTACATACAAACTTGTGATATTTATTTGTTTCATATTTGATTATACTTACAGTCAAACATACA
Organism: Scalesia atractyloides; assembly: GCA_947069175.1. Classification (NCBI taxonomy): domain Eukaryota; kingdom Viridiplantae; phylum Streptophyta; class Magnoliopsida; order Asterales; family Asteraceae; genus Scalesia; species Scalesia atractyloides. The sequence goes on from CAMTDV010000005.1 coordinate 89,378,480, forward strand.
TGCTTATATACATATTCATTATACATATATCAATGTTCATATATTCGATACATTTTCATACTCTCATTATTCAAAGATTTTGTTGCAATTTTCAAATCTCATCAAAGTAAGTTCTGCGACGGGCATGTAGTAACTGGAAGGGTACAAGTACCGGTAGTCGGAACGTCCTGTCTAGGTTGGCATTCGTATAAATCCAATATAACGGACCAGTTTGCCTACCTGGGGACCAACGATGAAAGTACGAAGGACTTATTAGGCCAAAGCATGCCACACCAAACGTCGTTCGAACTAACCCCACTTTGAGGTGTCACCGTGTCTACACCTGGACACATTCCGAATATCACACGTTGTATACATATTTCTCGATTTTCTTCGGGTTTTAGTGTACGCAACCAGGCAAACCCATGCGAACCATATGAAAAACCGGTATTCATGGGGGCCCACATGATTACAAAGGTAAAGTATGGCGGCATGTAGGGCCTAATGGCGAGCAAAGCCCAAGACATCCTATGGATGTAGTAGATTTATTTTTCTATAATTATTTTATGAATGTTCATTCCTGAATGCGACCCATGATCCCAAAAGCATCCAACTCATACCCTTCACATGAAATCCTTGTAGATGTCTTCTAACCACGCTCGTAGGAAGACGAGAGCAGGAAAAGCCCGCGAACGCATGGCTGCCCTAATCGCTCAACAAATGGCTGCAGTTATACCCAACATTGTAATCCAAGTACAACAAGCACTTACCGCTAATCCTGCCAATCAAGAAGATCAACACGTTATCAACTCTCCCCCAAATACCACTAAATGCACCTACAAGCATTTCAAATCATGCGACCCTCCGAAATACAAAGGGACTGAAGGTGTCACTGCTCTCCTCCATTGGTTTGAAGAAATGGAGAACACCTTTCTAAATTGCGATTGTCCCGATGATCGAAAAGTGCGTTATGCTACTGGTCGTTTATATGGAATAGCACTTACTTGGTGGAATACAGAGAAGGCCAAACGAGGCGTCGACAATGCTATGACTTTAACTTGGAACGAATTGAAGGAAATCATGACCAGACGATTTTGCCCAAGGAGCGAAATCAAGAAATTAGAAGATGAATTTTATTCGTTGAAGCAATAGGAAGGAGACCACACCACATACAACAAAAGATTTCTCGAGTTACATCAAATGGTTCCCAACATGTTCACTCCCCTTTACCGTTTGATCGAGCACTACATTCGTGGTCTTCCATCAAAGATTCAAGACCCTGTAATAAGTACCACGCCTGCAACTTTGGAAGCAGCAATGGAGTTAGCTACAGAGCTCACCGAGAACCAAATCCGGAACAAAGACTTCAAGGAGGAGAAGAAGAAGGATAAAGAATCGACTGAAACCTCCGACTCCACCCAAACCGAATCCCCTTCTCAACCCAATTCTAAGAGAAAAAGAGACGGGCAACTTTTCGCTGCTATCCAACGGAACCAACCAATTTCACACGCCATACCCATCCAAGCTATCCCAATCACTCAAGTGGCACCCAACTCAACCTACCCAAATAAGAAACCATATCTTGGACCTCACCCTCGATGCAACAACTGTTTTTACCACCATCCCCTTACTTTACCTTGTCGACTATGTGCAACTTGTGGACGCTATGGTCATTTGAGCAAGGTTTACCGCACCTTTCAAAACCAAATCTCTTCCCCTACTCAAACCATGAACCAAACCTATCAACAACCCCAATACCCCATGTTCCCATATGTTCGAGCTTGTTTCAATTGTGGCGACCCTACCCACTTTAGAAACACATGCCCTCAATTGGTTAACGTCATCAATGCTCAAGCCCAATCAAACCCAGTTAACCAAGTAAACCAAGAAAACCCAACCGCTAGGCCACCAGCAAGAGGAAGAGTCTTCAACATCAACGCCAATCCTGTCGAAGATAATGACGGCCCAAGCAAAGATACCCAGCTTGTCCTTTTCACCGAAAATCCAGACTCAACTCCTATCGTTTAGTTTTATGTTTTTCTTTATCACATAGAACCAAACATAACTTAAGGATAAAGCTAATGAAACTTTGACAAGAATATGGTGGATACGCCGCTGGTACTTCCTATATATAAGTATTCTTGTCAAAGGATCAGAAGCATTATCTGGCGGTTATGAGAGGTTCCATGTGTAGACTGTTTGAGTAACTATTGTTTATTATTTCAGTACATGCAATTTCATAGGCCGCCGCTCCCCATTTATGAGCGTTGAGCATGTTCCCCATTTCATTATGAGGTTGAACCTGGCGTGCCCACATTTTCATTTCCAGTACATGCAATACGATCGGCTCCGTTTGATTGAGCCTTGATCGCACAGACATTTTCATTATCAGTATCTTGTGGTTGTGGCGTTTGTTGTAGAGTTGCATAGAACTAATCATAACTTGCGGATAAAGTCAATGAGAATTTGACAAGAATATGGTGGATACGCCGCTGGTACTTCCTATATATAAGTATTCTTGTCAAATTATCGGAGGCATTATCAGGCGGTTATGAGAGGTTCCATGCATAGGCTGTTTGTGTGATTGTTGTTTAGATTAAGTTATTCATTTTCAGTACATGCAATACGATCGGCTCCGTTTGATTGAGCCTTGATCGCACAGATATTTTCATTTTCAGTACATGCAATACGATCGGCTCCGTTTGATTGAGCCTTGATCGCATAGACATTTTCATTATCAGTATTTTGTGGTTGTTGTGTTTGTAGTAGAGTCACATAGAACTAATCATAACTTGTGGATAAAGTAAATGAAAATTTGACAAGAATATGGTGGATACGCCGCTGGTACTTCCTATATATAAGTATTCTTGTCAAATGATCGGAGGCATTATCAGGCGGTTATGAGAGGTTCCATGTATAGGCTGTTTGTAGATTAAGTTTATTATTTTCAGTACATGCAATACGATCGGCTCCGTTTGATTGAGCCTTGATCGCACAGACAATTTCATTTTCAGTACATGCAATACGATCGGCTCCGTTTGATTGAGCCTTGATCGCACAGACATTTTTCATTTTCAGTATTTATGAGTTTGTTGTATTGGTTGTAGAGTCACATCGGACTAATCATAATTCATTGATAAAACCAATGAAAATTTGACGAGAATATGGTGGATACGCCGCTGGTACTTCCTATATATAAGTATTCTTGTCAAAGGATCAGAGGCATTGTCAGACGATTATGAGAAGTTCTATGTAGGATTTAGTAGTTTCTTGGTAACTAATCATAACTTGTGGATAAAACCAATGAAAATTTGGCAAGAATATGGTGGATACGCCGCTGGTACTTCCTATATATAAGTATTCTTGCCAAAGGATCAGAGGCATTATCAGGCAGTTATGAGAAGTTCCATGTAGAATTTAGTATTGCCTTGGTTGAAATTTGTGTTACATTTATATCATCTTGCTATTTAAAGAGATTGGATTGTGTTCCATTTCTACATAAACTAACCTCTCCATCATAACAAACGAGAGAGGAACTGCCACCATTCAAACATATATGATATCAGAATGTGGATTCAAATATTAGCTGTTGTGTTTATTTATGTTCTATAGTCATAGAACCAATCATAACTTACTGATATTAGCTGTTGTGTTTATTTATGTTCAAATATTAGCTGTTGTGTTTATTTATGTTCCATGTAGGTTGTAGTATTAGAAGTTTTGCCTTAGGATATAACCATATCCTTCCAAACATATCCAAACCCTTATGCACGATATCATAGTTAGCGAATCAACTCTGCTAATCAATACTTTTTACAGTAGGCAACAAAAAGCGATTCCTGTAATAGGGTACTTAACCCTTACAAGGAACGTTACCGCCTCGAACAAAAACTTAAACCCTTACTTTCTCTAAGCATGTAACTGTCAAACTAAACACCATCATTCTTTTCGTCAAATATATCACTATTTAAATTTCAGGACGAAATTTCTAAAAAGCAGGGGATACTGTAACATCCGTCAAAAAACGGATTTTACCAAACCCGCTACGTTTATTAACCGAACAATCAGTTAAAAATTTCGTTGCGAATTTATTGCCCAAAATAATTTTAAACGATACATAATTAATTATTATATGGGAATATATAGTTTGTTTTTGAAAAACTGTCAAAAATAAGAAAATAAAAACAATTTGGTTCTGCCGGGTTTCGAACCCGGGTCAGTCGCCGGGTCACGGTTCAAAGACTTAACACTCAACACTTAAACCACTGCGCCACTTGTATCTTTTGTTAATTATTAAGATCAATTAATTCATAACATCTCTTTCCGAATTCAAAACCGGCGCCAAATGCAGTCGTCGGAAATCCCGGCGATCTCGCCAATAATTTAACGATTCCTTCAGTTATAACGTAAACTTTAACTCATCATCGGTTATAACCGACGCCTGAGTCCGCGACACAAACTATAACCGCCGGAAAACGTAATGACTTTGAATCAAGTCGGAAATTGGACCAAGTTCATCGATAACCTGCCCTATAAATACTCCCTCGAACCTCTGCAAACTTTTTCGCTCAAAACCGCACCCTTTCTCGCCGAAAACTCACTCGCCGGAAAACTTCTATATCTCGCCAGAAAACCGAGACCTTCACTTTTAAGCCTTACTAAACCCCCTATGCTTATACCGAAGTCACCCACATCCTTTTCAAGCTTTCTGAAGACTCGCTGCTGCAAGACACACGACGCCGGAGTTTGTTGCTGTCGCCAGAGTTCTGCCGGAAAAACAGAGGAATCCAGTCGGTATACCTCACGCTTAAATCGTTCATTCTTTTTCTTTAATCTCACATGTAATTAACTAAAAAACGCTAAAGAAACCGATTAAAACATTGAACCAGTCGGATTTCCGATTCTGGTTAAAAACGGACGAAGAAGACGAAGTTCAGTAACATATAAGTATAATTAAAATCAAGTTATTACTCGGGTTAGACACACAGTCCAGCGGTGGACTGTGTGCAAAATAAACACACTAACGTCTCGAGTTCGAATCTTGTCCCACACACGCTGCCTTAATAAAAATGTCTTTTTTGTTAACTGAACCGGATTCATTTCATATATATGTTAAGTTTATTAATAACCGGAATAATAACCAAGTTAGACACACAGTCCAGTGGTGGACTGTGTGTATGTTTAATCACAGGACACGAGTTCGAGTCCGGTCTTCTGCACCGACTCGGACAATTATTTACCTTTTTAATTAAGTCAGAAATGAAAATACTTAGGTTGTATTTAAGTATGATAAAAATCGGTTTATATAACATGTTAAACACACAGTCCAGCGGTGGACTGTGTGTTAACTCAACCCACAGGTCCCGGGTTCGAGACCTGTGGAGCGCATCGGTCCGATTCAGTTAAATCGTTTTTAAAAATAAATGATTTTCGGTTTAATCTAATTAGTATATAAATATAATTAAAAACAGATATATTTCGGGTTAGACACGTAGCTCAGTTGGTAGAGCTGCGTGCACGCGTACGGGAGGTCTCGGGTTCGAGCCTCACTCAGCGCACATATACTCGCATTCGAACCGGTCAAAGTCAACAATCAACGGTCAATGGTCAACGGTTAAAAAAAGTCAACTTTTTTTATTATTTTTAATTATTTATTTTAATTAAAAATCAATTAAAAATACTTAAAAATAACATTTTTAAGGTTAGAAAATAGCCTTGAACTCACAAAAATACACCCAACAATCCTACTAAAATGGATCAATAAAATCCGTTTACTTACCGAACCATAATGCTATTTATCTAGGTTAATTTCACTCGTGGTTAAAACCACTTCGCGTGCATTCAACATCATCAACCGAACGCACCCACTGTGAGTGAATCTTACAACTTCCCCCTTTTTAATTAGACGTTTTGGGGTGTGTCATGTGTCACAAAATAATTAACTCGTTTATTTAAACTTGTGCCATACCATATCGTGATCTAAACTTAGATTGTTTATATTGTTGTGATTACTTATTTCATTTTGTCAAATTATATGAAATTCATTCATTAAGCCCATCAGTTCCTCGTGGGAGACGAGTTGAACAACGCGTGCCTCAAAACCAATCCATTATTGTTCATGTGTGTATCATTGAGTTTATATTGTTTGTAGTTATGTCTTTCATATTATCATGTTTATGCAATTCATTCATTAGGCCCATCAGTTCCTCGTGAGAGACGAGTAGAGCAACGCGTGCCTCTAAACGTTCCATTATTGTTCATGTGTGCTTTATTTAATATCTAATGATTGTTGAATAAGTTTACATCTATTTTTACTCATGTGTGGTTGTGCACTCATTTCATAATCAATTAAATAAACTTGTTCAGATGTTTTCCATAGGATTCACTCGCCAACTTTTTGTTGATCCAAAAACCCTTTTACACATGATACAGGTGAACAGGATGAAGCAAGGAAAACATAGGAAATGCCTTAGAAGAAAACAAAGAAGCTTAGATTGATGTTAGGTCATGATGTAATTATAGTTGTAAATTTCCTATTAAATTGTATTTAATGAATATGAAACGTATAATAAATGTCATGAGCTTTGATGATAACCCAATCATGCCCCGGTCACCTTTTCCGCTGCGGGTCGGGGTGTGACATATTCCACCGGATCTTAAAGAAGCATGTCTCTGCAAGGGCTTCGGCTCTACTCTGACAGGATCAGCCTTGAAGTGGCTCTTAAGCGTTCCACCTCATTCAATTACATCGTTTGGTCATTTGGTTAATTTGTTTAACAGTCAATTTTCTTGTAGTAGAAGTTTTGAAAAACTAACAAGTGACCTCTACAGGATAACACAGGGACCTCAAGAATCCCTTAGGGATTACGTGAACAAATTTAGTCGGGAATCCCTGGATATCCCAAACCTTGATGTTGCTACGGCAGTGTTTTGGTCAAAAATCACCCAAGGAAAATGTAACCAAATCTGATTTTTGTGAGGTTGGATGCTTGGTTAAACGAACAAGTGTATGAACAAATATCAAAAGTAAATGACAATGAACACAATAATTTGTACAAGGAAAAAGCCCTTGATCGAGAGATGATCTCCAACACAAAAAACCTCGGGTGATGTAAACTACCAATCACCAACTATATTCAACAAGAAAGATTACAATTTAATGTGCATATTAGAGAGTAGTGTAGGTCGCAGATGTGTGTGTTCGAATTCCTATCTTATTCAAGCTCAATACCCCTTTTATTCAGCTAAAATTTATCCTTAACTAACTATCTGAAAATCTTGGCAATATCCCACGTTCACCAATAACGATCACGAACTCCTGACATGTGCTGGAATAATGGCATAATCCCCTTGATTCTTGGTGGGTAGGTCATCTTCGTAAAGCTCCTGCAAAACCATGCCATAATACATTGGAAACAATTGTTAGCTAATTAGAACAATAATGAGGATCAATGATCCTTAGCCTTCCTGCACCGTGTCTTGAGGATATAATCCACGAACATTAAAATTCTATCCCCAACAATTGCCCCTAAACATGACTAATTAAATGCCCTAACAATTAGTTATGTTTCCGTTAGAAAGAAACTAGCCGTTGCCATTTGCATATATCCGTTGCACAGTATGACGTCACTTGATTTGATAACCTGCAACAAACATCATTATTTATAGCATAGGGATAGAGATCAAATCTCTTATTTAAACTTGATCTCTGCCTTTTTATACGCATATCCAGAGCATTAAATAGGTATCCTCTTTCTCTCCCAAGAGCCAAAACCTTCTGAAAAATCCTTCGGAGGAGCTTTTCCGTTTTACCGATCCTGAAATCGATCAAATACGCCCTTGTTTCCCGGAGGAAACAGTCTTCAGACCCTTTGATTCATCACTGAGAAGTAATTGCGAATCAGACTTCTGGATCTGTTTTCCTGCCGCTCCATTCTTGATCGGTTATACAGATCCTTTCCCAGTGTTTACTCAAACCTTCTTCTCTCATACCGGCATGTGCTACAACCAAGCCATGCCTATGTTGTGGAGGGTATTGTATACTCTGGAACAGTTGATCAAGAACGAGGGTCTAAGCTTCGGTATCACCGAACTCCCCAACCTGTACAGCCTTGTGACTCATGGGTCTTATCGATATCTTTTCAAATCCAAATCCAAAACTCACACCCACTGCTCAAAATCACCAAGAATGACACCAACTGGAAAAACCAGTTCTTCTTTGTGAGAAGAGACTCCATTCCTCAGGGGGAGTATCTTCCCAAAAAGTGGAACTTGAAGGGTAGGATTTAGGACATGTTACTTTTTGTTATACTGAGGATAAGTGATCCTGTTTTTTGTGCATGAAGTGACTAGCTACGCTGCCTTGAGAGATTTACCTGCCACGCCAATAAGAGTTGCTGCCTTTTGGGCACTTGATTCATCTGTGAGGAACTTTTACCCCAAGATCAAGGATTTAGAAGAAGATACCTCTACCTCTGTCATGATGTCAAGTAAGTATTTGTATACAAGTATATGAAAATATTCAACAAAATAGATAGCTTATAAATACTTATCTGAGTTTGATTTGCATAGGTGCTGCCAAGTCTACATCTAAATCTGCCACCAAGTTCGATCTCGGGAACTTCAAAGTATCATCTCCCCCCGCTCCATCAAGGTTGAACTGGCCTCAGGCCAAAGTAAGCCAGGAACAATGGCCATGCCTTCCAGAGCTAAATCCGGGAGCAAAAGGAAGAAACCGAGCGAGCCAACCGAGGATACCTCCCAGATCAAGCAGCAAATCTCTGAATTCATTGCTGACGTAAGGATCACCTATTCTTGAATTACACTTGAACTTTGAGGATTACTGATCCTGAAAATTTTGACTTATGCAGAAAATAGCCCAACTCGAAGCCCTCTAAGGAAAACTTCTAACTGAAGCTGAAGAGTACATTGAGAGCTCCGCGCCATTACTGCTGCCAAGGACAAAAGGATCTCCAATTTGGAAAAGGTGGTCAAGCGCTTGGAGAAGGAGATCTTGGTGGATCAGATCCGGGCTAACAAAGATAGATTGGAGGCTGTGACGAGGCGAAGGTTTCTACCGTTAGGTCTATCCTCAAAGATAGGATAAAGATGGTTGAAGAGGCCATGAATCCTTCTTTTGACAGGGCTGAGTGGGATGTGGCTGCTTGGAAGCAGAGGTTGATCGAGCTGGGTGACGAAGAAGGTCCTGAGCAGGCACCCATCCCGGAGGCAGAGCCAAGCAGCGTGATGGATCTGGCAGATGCAGCGGTTGGTGGCAAGGGAGAAGGAGGTGACGGTGGTGAGGCAGCCATGGAGTAGGTTGCATAAATGGGCGATGATGGATAATTCTAGACGTGGCCGGAGCCCATTTTTTTATGTTTTTTGGTTGTTGGTGTTTTTATGGCGAACAATTTGGTCTGTATATGAACAATAGTTTTTAGGGTTAAGGATCCTTGATCCTTTTGACGATAGGGGGGTAGCAAAGGTGGATGGGTCCTTCTGTTTGTGGAGGATGAAGCCTTTGATGCCCCCCGCCTTTACTTTCCTGCACCTATTGACTCGTTAGTATGGACACCCTTTGCCAACTCAAGTGGACGGGCCACGTTTTGCTGGTAGAAGCTTGGGTTAGCAATTTTGACAACCTTTGAAAAAACGTTTTTATAATAAATAAAACTTTAAGCTTTTGACTATCTCTGTTGTTACTTCTCTTCAGTTTGAATATATTTATAGTTGTATACGTCAATAAATTTCATCATATTTAGCTAAGAAATTTATAGGAGTGTGTCAAAATATATTCTTTAAAGATAGTTATCATATGATCAAGGATAACATATCCTGTTATCAAAGGATTAGGGTAATATAAATAAGCCAGCAATAAAGCAAATGCAATAGAAAGATCATACCGGTGAATCCAAGTTAGGATTTTTTATCCTCAAACCTTACAGTCGTGTCAACCAAAGCATAACAATCGATAAGACTTTAGGATTTAGGATCCTTAACAGTTAAACTTCATAAATCTGTAGCATTATTTAACTTGGGACTAAGCCAAACATCAAATGAAGGAATCGTTAGTTACTGGGGGCTAGCCCAACAAACTGGGACAAGCCCAAATAGACTGGGGACAAGCCCAAATAAACTTGCGTAAGCTGGAGTATAGCCCAAACTGGCGTCTATCCAAACGTAAGCGACATGAAAATGCCGTAACATTAGCTAACATGAAAACGTTAGAAACATTAGGAACAGATGTATGGTACGTCTATCATTATACTTAGGATCCTAAATATAGCCAACAACAATAAATTGTCAGCCCCTAAAGCGGGTACTGGTCCCATTGCCTCGAACTATACTTGGATAACGTGCGCTACTGGCGGAGTGTTGAAAACCAATTCGTGTGAAAGGTGAAAACCTATAAACCTTAGAAGGTATTAGATAACTTAAACTGGGGACATGCCCAAAGTCTTGGAGAGGTGGCCAACCTCTTGATCCTTTGTAATAACTTCTGCAAAACTTAAAGCTTGATAAGGTTGAATGTTGAAAATTCAACATCCTTACTTTATAAGAAGTATAATAAAAATGAAAGCATTAGTTAAACGTTACCGAATCAAGAATCACATATCCTTTCTTCGATCTGAATTGATCACTAGGATACTTAAGGATCCCTGATCCTTTACATAAAATACCTTTTCAGGTGGATAGCATTCCAAGCTCTTGGTAGAAGGTCACCATCCATAGTTAGTAATCGATATGCCTCCTTTTTTGCCTCGACTTCAATTAGATAGGGGCCTTCCCATTTTGGTGCTAATTTACCATCGGAAGGATTCGTGGTATTTTGGAACGCCTTCCTTAATACCGTGTCACCAACTTGAAACCTCTGACCCTTACATTCTTGTTGTAAGCACCAACCACTCTTTGTTGATAGCTAGCCATCCTTATTCTTGCCATATCTCTAAGCTCTTCCACGGTATCCAAGTCTTGAACCAGAGTCTCGACATTTGCTTCAGGATCACGGATGCTTGTTCTGGCTGTTGGTACTATCATTTCTGTAGGGATCACTGCTTCGGCTCCAAAGACTAAGGAGAAGGGAGTCTGACCCGTTGCATTCTTGGGAGTTGTCCTATCTGCCCATAAGACATAAGGTAATTCCTCGGCCCATTTGCCCTTTTTGGATCCAAGCTTCTTCTTCAAGTTGTTGATGATGATTTTGTTGGATGATTCTGCCTGGCCATTAGCTTGTGGGTAGACTGGTGTTGATGTAATCATCCTAATCCCCCAGCTGTCACAAAAGTTAGTAGTACGGTTCCCAATAAACTGGGATCCGTTATCACAAACAATCTCAGAAGGAATACCAAATCTAGTAATGATATTTCTTTTAATAAAGGATATAACTTCCTTTTCCCTGACTTGGGAAAAAGCTTCAGCTTCTATCCACTTCGAGAAATAGTCTGTCATAGCTAGCATGAACACTTTTCCTCCTGGTTCCTTGGGAAGCTTGCCTACTATATCCATTCCCCATCTCATAAATGGCCAATAGGAGGGTATAGGATGCAGAGGTTCTGCGGGCTGATGAAGGATATTACTGTGTCTTTGGCAAGCATCACATTTCCTTGCATACTCCACAGAATCCTTCTTCATTGTAGGCCAATAATATTCCTGTTCTGAGGATCCTTGAATATAGTGCTCTACCCCTAGTATGATTTCCACAATCTCCTTCATGAAAATCCTTCAAGACTTCTTGGATCTCAAAATCCTCAATGCACCATAGATAGGGTCCTGCAAGAGATCTCTTATATAACATGTTATTAATGATAGTGAATTGGGATACCTTTATTATGAAGGCTCTAGGATTTTCCCCAATGGGAACTTCCCCATTTTGGATATAATTCAGGATTGGAAGGATCCACGATCCTAGAGTTGATTGTGCATCATCCCTAGGTACGATTGCAGCATCGTCCACTATTTCCATTGTCTCATTTTCCTCGATTGCAGGAGTTAGAACATGGATAATGGGTATCTTCACATCATCAGGCATCTTCAATGAGGATCCTAGATTAGCTAAGGCACCTGCTTCTGCATTTCTTCCCTAGGTACTTGTGTTAGACTGAAAAAAGCAAAAGAATCTGCCAATTTCTTGACTATCTCCAAATATTTAATTAGCTTCTCACCTTTAACAGCATAAGAACCATTGTAATGATTAGTAATTAACAGAGAATCCACACACACTTGAAGATACCTGATCCTCATATGCTTAGCTAACTGCAAACCTGCTATTAAGGCCTCATACTCTGCCTCGTTATTAGTGGTTTGGAATTCACATGCTATTCATTGGGGTATAACGTCCCCCTGTGGCGATTTTAGTAGTAGGCCTAGTCCAGTTCCTTTGACATTCAAGGCTCCATCTGTGAAGAGTGTCCAAGGATCCTTGGTCTCCTCAAGTTGTTGTACCTCTAATTCAGCTTCTCCTTGTAGATCACTACTGAAACAGCCACAAAGTCAGCCAAAGCCTGGGATTTAATAGCAGTTCTAGGCTCATACTTAATGTCATATGCACTAAGTTTAACAACCCATTTTGCCATTCTCCCCGACATCTCTGGTTTCCTGAGAACATTCTTGATAGGAAAGTTAGTTTTAACGACAATAGTAAGAGTTTCGAAATAATGTCTTAATTTAGTAGAAGCCATGATTAGAGCGAGAATAAGTTTTTCTAAATGAGAATAACTGGCCTCAACATCAAGTAAACTTTTACTCACATAGTATATCGGATGTTGTTGGCCTTCATGATCCTTAACAAGGACCGCACTTACTGCTTTACCTGAAACAGCTTGGTATAAGGATAATGGTTCACCATTTTCAGGTTTCATTAAAGCCGATGCTGAGGATAGGTAATCTTAAGAGCTTGTAGTGCAGCTTCATGCTTCTCCGTCCACTCGAACTTCTTATTCTTCCTCAGAATATCATAGAAATCCTTGCATCTTTCTGAGGATTTTGAAATGAATCGGTTCAGGGCGGCGATTCTTCCTGTCAATCTTTGCACATCCTTAGCGTTGGCAGGAGACTTGATGTTGATTATAGCCTTTATCTGCTCCGGACTTGTTTCGATCCCTCTTTTGGTCACCATGTATCCTAAGAACTTTCCATCTTTGACTCCGAAATGGGATTTGGAAGGATTCAATTTCATATTGTATTGGTCAAGGATATTGAATGCTTCTTCGAGATCCTTAAGGTGATCCTCAGCTCTTTTAGACTTGACCATCATATCATCTATATATACCTCCATCGTATGTCCAAGTTGTTCTTTGAACATCATATTCACCAGCCTTTGGTATGTAGCACCTGTATTTCTTAAACCAAAGGGCATAGCAATATAGCAATATATGCTGGTGGGTGTCATGAACGCTGTATCCTCTTGATCAGATGGTTCCATCTGAATTTGCTGAAATCCAAACGAAGCGTCCATAAAAGTTAACAACTCATGACCCGCCGTAGCATCCACCATGGAGTCAATATGGGGTAAAGGGAAAGGCTCCTTGGGACATGCCTTGTTTAAGTCAGTAAAATCGACACATACCCTCCACTTTCCATTTTTCTTTTGAACAACAACCACATTGGCTAACCATCTTGGATACTTGACTTCTCTAATCATACATGCCCTTAGTAACTTGTCTACCTCGTCTTGGATGATCGCATTTCTTTCAGGAGCCAACTTTCTCCTCTTTTGGTGTATTGGCCTGAAAGATTTGTCAATACCAAGTTTATGAGTAATAACATTCTTAGATATACCTGTCATATCTTCATGCTTCCAGGCGAAGGTAGATTTCCTTTGTTTAAGGAAGGATACTAGATCCTGCTCTATGCTCTCCTGGATCCCGGATCCTATATACACCTTGGCTTCAGGATCCTCAGGATCTAAGAGTATATCCTTGACGTCCTGTTCTCTTGCCTCCATGACGTCTCTTGGAGGATGCTTTAATTGCTATGCTTCCCTAGACTTGGAAGCAGGTTTCATTGAAGAAGTGTAGCAATTCTTCGCCTCCTGCTGATCACTTTCTATTTTGACTATCCCCCATGGGCTTGGAAGCTTGACGCATTGGTGGTATGTTGATGGGACCGCCTTCATCTCATGTATCCATGGCCTGCCAAGGATAACATTACAGCAAGATAAGCTATCTATTACACAAAATTTTTGGATAGAATTCACTCCCTCTATGTAAATAGGAAGGTTGATGTCCCCCAATGTATTCTTGGTTTCCCCACTGAATCCCACAAGCACCTATGATCTTGGTATGATCTCAGATTCAGGGATATTCATCTTTTTGAGGACATCCAACTGGATTATGTTCACTGAACTCCCTCCATCGATAAGGATCCTGCGAACAAAATGATTAGAAATAAACAAAGTAATGACAAGACCATCATGATGAGGATCCTGAATGTCTACGCGATCTTCTTCATCAAAAGATATCACTTTTTGCTGTGTTACTGGTCTCTCCCCATTCTCCATCTTCGTCTCCTTAGCATGCCTTTTTGCTGCCGAAAACGAAGTTCCACAGATATCAGAACCACCGGAAATAAAGTTAATGATCTGAGCATCTGCTGGCACTGGAAGAGCTCTCTCAGGCACTTTCTCAGTATCCTGAGTCCTTGAACGTTTCCTTCCTAACAGCTCCTTCAAATACCCTTTGCTAAGAAGATAGCCAATTTCCTTCCTCAACGCTATACACTCGTCAGTAAGGTGGCCAAAATCCTCGTGATAAGCGCCCCACTTGGATTTTTCCTTAGTGGCTCTAGGTTTATCAGTTTTCCTTGGCCATCTAGCCTTGTCACCTAAATTCTACATAGCAAGTATTAGTTCATGATTATCCACAGAAAAATAATATTCAGATATTGGAGGATAATCCTCATCGTCTTTGTCTTGTTCAACTGTATTCACATTGTGATTGAGGAATCCTTAAGCAAGCCCATTTTGAATGCCTCTACAGCAGTGGCAATATCTAAATTAGGAATTTCTAAGGATTCTCGACTAAACTTAGTGATGTAATCTCTTAATGATTCATCACGACCCTGAGTTACCCTATATAAATCACTAGTTAACCGTTCAAAAGTTCTACTACATGAAAATTGGTTATTGAACAAATTAACTAGGTGAGAAAACGAAGTAATTGAATAAGGAGGAAGACTTAGCAGCCATTTCAGTGTTGATACGGTGAGTGTGGATCCGAAGCCCTTACAAAGACAGGCTTCCTTTAGTCTCTCTAGAATGGGGTTGATCTCCATTCTCTCCCGGTATTGTGCCACATGCTCCTCTGGATCAGTCGTACCATCGTACAGCTTCATGTTAGGGGTTTGAAAGCGTTTTGGTATCTCAGCATTGCATATAGGAGGTGCGAAGCGAGACACCCTGTGACTTCCATCCGAGATCTTAGGAATGGGCTTAACCACTCCTGGGACGCTGGATATCATATCCTTGAGCTTCTGAAGTTCCCGTGCCATAGCCTGATTGATACCTGTATCCTGCATGGAACTGTAATTAGTACCAAAAGATGTATTGAAATTCTTACCTCCTGATTGGTTTGGAACCGGTATCACAGAAGTGTATCCAAAAGTAGACACTTCAGGTGCAATAGTTGGACCAGATGAAGCAATAGTCTGCATAGGGATGAAGTCCCCTTTGTGAACTTCAGAATCCTTGAATATCTGACTTCCTGAGGATCCTTGATCCTGAAAGATACTGGATCCAGGATACATGGGTGCTGAAGGTCTCGGAAGATACTCCATGGATCCTTGGATCTGGGATGAGGATCCTTGATGGTGATATGAGGATCCCTGAAGCTGGAATGGGGATCCATAAGGTTGGTAATGAGATGGTTGTGGCTGCGTCATTGTCAATGATCCATGCTGTAATCCTGAGGATCCTTGATACTGAACACCAGATGCTTTGGAATGCTAAGTGGTTACTGCTGGAGTGGCGAAATCCAATGACCTGGGCATCAATGGAGAATGATCCTCTGCTGAACTCTTCTGTTTCTTGATTTCATCAATTTCACGAAGGATCCTCTGGTTAGTTTTGTCCTGCTGTTCCATGTATCCTTTCATCTGCAAAATCAAAGTAGACAGATCATTGTTAGTAGGTGTAGAGGATGAAACAGTAGAAGCCTTCGAGAAAACTGGTGTTGGCTTCTTTTAAGCATTATCAGCATTCTTCGCCAGTGCAGTGGGAATGGGAGGCAATGATGCACAAGTCTGAGATGAGGTAACCGCCGGCATGGCACTTGAAACAAATTTTCCATGAGAAGCCATGTGATTGATGGAAATGAACATAAATGAATGAAACGAACGGATTTTCTAGAATTGAAGCACCGATTGCCCCAGGTGGACGCCAAACTGTTTTGGTCAAAAATCACACAAGGATAATGTAACCAAATCTGATTTTTGTGAGGTTGGATGCTTGGTTAAATGAACAAGTGTATTAACAAATATCAAAAGTAAATGACAATGAACACAATGATTTGTATGAGGAAAAAGCCCTTGATCGAGAGATGATCTCCGGCACAAAAAACCTCGGGTGATGGAATCTAACGATCACCAACTATATTCAACAAGAAAGATACAATTTGGAAATATTGAGCTTGTTACAATGTTGCTAATGTGCGTATTAGAGAGTAGTGTAGGTCGCAGATATGTGTGTTCGAATTCCTATCTTATTCAAGCTCAATACCCCTTTTATTCAGCTAAAATTTTTCCTTAACTAACTATCCGAAAACTTGGCAATATCCCACATTCACCAATAACTGTCACGAACTCCTGGCACGTGGTGGAATAATGGCATATTCCCCTTGATTTTCGGCGGGTAGGTCATCTTCGTAAAGCTCCTACAAAACCATGCCATAATACATGAGAAACAGTTGTTAGCTAATTAGAACAATAATGAGGATCAATGATCCTTAGCCTTCCTGCACCGTGTCTTGAGGATCCATGATCCATACATATAGAAGGATATATGATCCACGAACATTAAAATTCTATCCCCAACAGGCAGTACAAGCATTCAAGATGGGATTACAGAAGGATTCCCAATTTTATCAGGATCTTGTGATGAATCCTTGCAGGAATATGGATGAAGCTCGAAACAGGACCCTGAGATATATCAGGCTTGAAGATGACAAGAAGATGCAAGAGAGGATGAATTCATCCTCAACATATTAATCAACAAACAGGAAGTCAGAATCCTCGTACAAGCCATATCGCTCTAAGCCATATGGCAGGAATGACAACAAAAAAGTGAATGCTGTTGAGGACGAAGATCCTAAGGAATATCCTGAGTTATCTGAGTACTGTTTTTCTGTTAATACTCCTGGACTAATATATGCCATGCAGGGTTTAGGAGATAAAGCAAGATAGCCTAGGAAGAACCAACAAAAGGCTGATTGGAAGGATAAATCCAAGTGGTGCGCCTTCCATGAAGATTTTGGACATGTAACGGAAGATTGCATAGCCCTGAGAAAGGAGATAAGCTATCTCCTAAGCAAAGGCTACTTGAAAGATCTTATCGGCAGGAAGAAAAATACGGGACAGGATACTGACAAGGATCCTGAACGAGCAGCATCGCCTCCCTCAGATGCCAAAATAATCAATTTCATATCAGGAGGATCCGATATATGTGGGACCTCTTATTCTGCCGCTAAAAGGCATGCCAAAGAGGTAAAGGCAGAAAGAAGGGATAAGCCAACAAGGATGACGATGCTCACGAATGACAAAGTCATAACATTCGATAGTGACGACCGGGATAACATCCAGGATCCTCACCATGATGGTTTGGTTATTACCTTATATATCGCTAACCATTTTGTACGCAGGATATTGGTGGACAACGGGAGTCGGTCAACATCATCCAGTTAGAAACCCTGAAAAGGATGAACATCCCAGAAATGAAGATTACCTCGAAATCCATCGTGCTTGTAGGGTTCAGTGGAGAGGCAAAGAACACTGTTGGAGAGATAAAGCTACCTGTCTACATTGAGGAAGTAAATTCTATGCAGCGATTTTGTGTTATGGATTCATTATCTTGCTACAATATTATATTAGGCAGGCCATAGATTCATGATATGAGAGCCGTGCCTTCCACTTATCATCAATGTGTTAAGATTCCTACTCCTTGGGGGGTAGTCAAGGTGGAAAGCGACCAGCAAGAAGCAAAGGAATGCTATTCCTCCTCGATGAAGGCGTCAACAAAATACAGGGCAGGATAGCAATTAAAGATACAAGCCCAGGATATTGTGGAAACTTCTGAGCAGGATGTTAAAAGAGTTATCCTGGATCACGATAATCCTGATATCTCGGTGCTTGTAGGGACCAAAATCCCTCAGGATATTGAGAGTCAACTTACTAACTTTTTGAAATGCAGGATGTCCATGTTTGCATGGAAACATGAGGACGTGAGAGGTATATCAAAAGATATTATAACTCATAAACTTGGAACTGACAGGTCTTTCAAGCCAATTCAGCAAAAGAGGAGGAAATTTGCTCCTGAAAGAAATGCGATTATACAAGAGGAGGTTGAAAGATTATTGAAGTCTAGGATGATTAGGGAAGTCAAGTTCCCTAAGTGGCTAGAAAATGTAGTAGTGGTTCAAAAGAAGAATGGAAAATGGAGAGTTTGTGTAGACTACACAGACCTCAATAACGCATGTCCTAAAGATCCATTCCCATTACCTCACATAGATTCGATGGTAGATGCGACTGCCGGCCATGAAATCTGACCTTTATGAATGCATCTTCAGGATTTCAACAGATCCAAATGGAGCCATCTGATCAGGAAGATACAACATTCATGACACCTACATGTATATATTGTTATACTGCCATGCCTTTTGGTTTAAAAAATGCAGGTGCAACATACCAAATGAAGGGGTATGGTCCCAAAAACCTTGCGCCAATCAAGGAAACCATACCCATTAAATAACTCTAAGGAGACTTCGCGCAGACTTCTTTGCCAAAATGAGATTTACTAGAACTCTGCACCGAATATCTAAGAGAGGAAAGGAGCATATAACTACCTTGCGCGGGCTCGCGCAAGGTTCAAAGTTAACCTCGAACATTCTCTTTGGATAAAAGCTTCATTTAACTACCATGCGCGGGCTCGAGCAAGGTTCAAAGTTAATCTTGAATAATCTCGTTTGATAATGCTTCATGCATAAACCTTGCACGGATATTTATATCAAAGCAAGTATCCACCAAACGTTGCGGTAAGCAGCAAGGAGAAGAAAGAAGATCAGTTAACTAACTTGCGCTTCTCGCGCAAGGAAACAGTTAACCCTGAGAAACTTTCCCTTAGCAAAACCCTTGACTTGGTGCAAAAGCAAAGGGAATCTTTTCTGTTGTAACAGAATGTACACGTGGCAAACAACAGATAGGTAACAGCTGTGAAATCTTCTAGAAGCCATTAACACCCAATCGTGCAAGCATCTTTTCGGTTATAACCAATTGCCACTTGGCAGCATCTGGACGGCTGAGAAAGATCACAGTGATGGCATGCTCACATTTATAAAATATAGTGATCTCATGTTGACACGTGGCACCTCCCTAACCACTGATGAGCTCACGATCCGTGTGCACTAACGGATTGCCAAAAAACATTAACGGAATAGTAGAAGATTCCGTTAAAGTTAACAACATCTCCTTTTGGCGCCAAACACCGGCTATAAATAAGTGACTTGGAGTTCAAGGAAAGGTATTCACTCTCAACTACTCTCTCTCTTGCAATACCTTACTTCCGACTACCTGTACTTATTCTCACGCCGGAGGGTGGTCACGGAGAGAACCCCCTTCTCCCCGTGGCGAGCTAAAGGTGTTTTGTTTTGCAGGATTAGCCGGAGTACTGTTTTATTCATCATTCATCGTGAAACCAAATGAAGGTTAACCCTTTTATGCAGCGCCCATTCCATAGATCTACTTAGGTTCCGGTCTAGTTGATCTAAGGTTTCTTCATTGGCACCCACCGATTTTCAATCCTTTTTCTCATCTTTCGTTTCGTTTCACCCAGATTTGTAGCATCATGGCTGATGGATCATCTTTTCAAGGTCCTTGATCAGAGATCCGTCGCGTTGTTGTCGGACTTTAGATCGACGGACAAATAGTTGAGGATTCCTCTGGTGAAGCTAATGCTCAGTATGATCCCGATCATGCGAGCATTCCAGTAACACCGGCAGCTCCTCAGGTTGATGTTACGTCGATTTTACCACCTGGAGAGACTCCATTATCGTGGTTAATCAAATCTCAAGCGGCTCTAAACGCTATGTATGCTCAGTTATGTGCCCAAACCGGAACTCCAGCTTTTCAAGCTCCGGTTAACGCTCCTCAGGTCCGTGCTTCGCCGGCACCTCGAGTTTTGAGTTATAATACTTAAAGTCATGCTCGTTCCCCTTCGCACATGCCTGAAGATGGAACAGAAATGTATTCTAAAACCAGGAATGATCCTGTTCATTCTGGTAATAAAAGGCAAGAAGACAACGTTCAGCGTCGTGCATCTGTCCACTCTCGTTTGGGCCCGCGGTCTTCACAGAAATAGGACACCAAGACGATGAGCTCGATAAGACCTAGGGGGAAGGGGATAGTGCAAGTATTTTCAATCGAATATCCGCAGATCATGCTAGTTACAAGCTAAAAGTACGTGCAGTATACAATCCAGAAGCTGAGCATGATTACAATTTGGTGTATCGCCCAACCGAAGCAGCTGAATAATCAAAGTTTACCAGAGAGATAGCACTGGCTCCGTTGGAGCGAGCGAAATTACCATCCAACGTTGGAAAGTTGAACGGTTTAACCGATCCTGATGATCACATCCGCCTCTTTACCGGTGCAGGGTTACTTGGGTGCTAGACATTGCCAATGTGGTGTCACCTATTTGTACAGACCCTTACCGGTGTTGCGCGCCTTTGGTTTGATAATTTTCCGACAGGTAAACTTTCCTCTTGGAATGACTTAAAAGAAAAATTTCTTACACACTTCAGTCAGCAACGGCGATACGTGCGTGATTCCTTAGATGTAATGAACATCTGGCGGAGGGACGATGAGAACCTCGAAGATTTTATAACGCGTTACAATAAAGAGGTGTTGGAGATTGGAGATGTTCACGAAGACCTTATACGCGCTTAGTTCAAGTACGCGGTAAGGTGTGACGAAATGATTAAAGTGTTGTCCGGTACAACTGGCCTTCCAAAAGGCTGGGATAAACTCATGCCGGCAGCCAAGGTCTACGCCCAGACTAAGCGCAACTTAAATTCTAACAGGCCACCTCTACCTCAAATCGTCCGCAAGACCTGAGTAGAGGTAGGCGCAAGTATAAGAGAAATTGGAAACAGTCAAGTCAGAATTCATACTCTCCTTATTCACCAATTTATGCGCGTCAACAATCAACAAGATAAAAACTCAAAAAGCGATTAAGCAAGAGAATAGGGAACGCCAGTGGACTCCCTTCACGAAATCTCCGGCTGAAGTTCTCAGCACTGAGAATTATCAGTTCAAACAGCCGCAACCAATGAAAAATAAAAAAGGGCAAGACCCAAATTTGTTCTGTTACTATCATAGAGACACAGGCCACACAACAGATAACTGCATCAGTCTGCGCACGGAGATTGAAAAAGCATTAAAGAGTGGGAAGCTTGCACATCTACTCCATAATGTACGCAAAGAGATTAAACAGATTACGCACGGGGACGAAGGGCCTAGCAACAAGAAAATGAAACAACACGTTTCCATGATTCAAGGTGGCTCGTCGCGCAAGCGTAGCCTTCAACATTTTCAAAACAACACTTGGCACGAACAACAAGTCATTTTTCCTATCGTTCCAGGAGGTCCTCAAGAAGACCGGCCAGTAGTTATCACCAGTATCTTTGGGCACTACCAAACAGATTATATGTTTATAGATCCTAGTAGTTCCATGGAAATTATGTATGGACAGTGCTTCAAGCAGCTAGATCCTGAGGACAAGGCACGCTTAGAACCAGTTGATTTTCCATTAACTGGGTTCTGCAATGAGGCTGTCTTTCCTCTAGGACAATTCCTTTTTCCTGTTAATTTATCTGATGGGAGGTGTTCTCGAACGAGTAACGTCTACTTCATGGTGATGCCGGCAAATTCCTGTCACGATGTACTATTGGGACGCCATGTGCAGCGTGATTTTAGTAGGATTACCTCCGCTCCACATGCTGCTTGTGGTTTTCCGACACCAAATGGCATAGCTATACTTTACGCGCAGAAAGAAATCATGTCAATTGAAGAACCTGTTATGAAGGCTGTCAAGACATTGCCAAGTAACGAACCAGAAAAATGGGTACTCAACAATAAGTATCCTGAGCAAACAATCTTGTTAGGGCCCGCAGTCAGTATTGAAATTCGCGTAAAACTTAAACTACAGTTGTTTCGCAACAAAGACATTTTCGCCTGGACACCTGCCAACATGGTCGGTGTCCCACGCAATGTTGCGGAACATTGTCTGAATGTATTTCCGTCAGCAGAACCAGTTGTACAGAAAAAGCGCAACCTCGGGTCAGAAAAGACAGAGGCGATGAACGAACATGTCACCGAGTTATTAAATGCTGGTATTCTGCGCGAAGTCAAATACCAGACCTGGGTGGCAAACCCAGTCATGGTAAAGAAACATAATGGCGGATGGAGGATGTGCGTAGATTTTAAAGATCTAAAAAGGCGTGTCCAAAAGATTGTTATTCTCTTCCTGAGATTGACAAAAAGGTTGACTCATTAGCTTCCTTTCGCTAGAAATGTTTTCTAGATTGTTATAAAGATTATCATCAAGTCTTGATGAAAAAAGAGGACGAAGATAAAACCGCTTTTCGCACGGAGAAGGGCATTTTTTGTTATACCAAGATTCCTTTTGGTCTCCGCAATGCGGAGCTACTTATCAAAGATTGATGGATACAGTTTTTGGAGATGATATCGGGAAAACTGTGGAAGTCTACATTGATGATTTGGTCATTATGAGTAATTCAGAAGACACTATGTCAGACAACATCCAACGAACTTTTGATTCTCTGCGAAAGGTAAATCTTAAGTTAAATCCAAGCAAATGCTCCTTCGGCATGGAGGAGGGCAAATTTTTGGGTTTCATCGTCACCAAAGACGGTTTCAAAGTTAATCCTGAGAAGGTCGAAGCAATACAAAAATGTCTTCTCCTAATACCATCAAAGAGACAAGCGTGGAAAGGACAACCACAAGCAATGAAAAACAAAAAAGGACAAGACCCAAATTTGTTCTGTGACTATCATAGAGACACAGGCCACACAACAGATAACTGCATCAGTCTACGCACGAAGATTGAAAAAGCATTAGAAAGTGGGAAGCTTACACATCTAGTCCAGAATGTGTGCAAAGAGATTAAGCAGATTACGCGCGAGAACGAAGGGCCTAGTAACAAGAAAATGAAAAAACACGTTTCCATGATTCAAGGTGGATCATCGCGCAAGCGTAGCCTTCAACATTTTCAAAACAACACTTGGCGCGAACAGCAAGTCATTTTTCCTATCGTTCCAGGAGGTCCTCAAGAAGACCGGCCAGTAGTTATCACCGGTATCTTTGAGCACTACCAAACAGACTATATGTTTATAGATCTGGGTAGTTCCATGGATATCATGTATGAGCAGTGTTTCAAGCGACTAGATCCTGAGGATAAGGCACGCTTGGAACCAATTGATTTTCCATTAACTGGGTTCTGAAATGAGGCTGTCTTTCCTCTAGGACAAATCCTCTTTCCTGTTACTTTATATGATGGGAGGTGCTCTCGAACGAGTAACGTCAACTTCATGGTGATGCCGGCAAATTCCCGTCACGATGTACTATTGGGACGCCGTGCGCAATGTGATTTTAGTATGATTACCTCTGCTCCGCATGCTGCTTGTGGTTTTCAGACACCAAATGGCGTAGCTAAACTTTATGCACGGAAAGAAATTATGTCAATTGAGGAACCAGTTATGAAGGATGGCAAGACATTACCAAGCAATGAACCAGAAAAGTGTGTACTCAACAATAAGTACCCTGAGTAGACAATCTTATTAGGACCTGCAGTCAGTATTGAAATTCGCGCAAAGCTTAAGTTACTGTTGTTTCGCAACAAAGACATTTTCGCCTGGACTCCTGCCGACATGTTGGTGACCCGCGCGACGTTGCGGAACATTGCCTGAATGTATTTCCATCAGCAGAGCCAGTTGTGCAGAAAAAGCGCAGCCTCGGGTCAGAAAAGACAGAGGCGATGAACGAACAAGTCACCGAGTTATTAAATGCTGGTATTCTGCGCGAAGTCAAATACCAGACTTGGGTGGCAAACCCAGTCATGGTAAAGAAACATAATGGCAGATGGTGGATGTGCGTAGATTTTAAAGATCTAAACAAGGCATGTCCGAAAGATTGTTATTCCCTTCCTGAGATTGACAAAAAGGTTGACTCATTAGCTTCTTTTCACTGGAAATGTTTTCTAGATTGTTATAAAGGTTATCATCAAGTCTTGATGAAAAAAGAGGACGAAGATAAAACCGCTTTTCGCACGGAAAAGGGCATTTTTTGTTATACCAAGATGCTTTTTGGTCTCCGCAATGCGGGAGCTACTTATCAAAGATTGATGGATACAATGTTTGGAGATGACATTGGGAAAACTGTGGAAGTCTACATTGATGATTTGGTCATTATGAGTAATTCAGAAGACACTATGCTAGACAACATCCAAAGAACTTTTGATTCTCTGCGTGAGGTAAATCTAAAGTTAAATCCCAGCAAATGCTCCTTCGGCATGGAGGAGGGCAAATTTTGGGTTTCATCGTCACCAAAGACGACTTCAAAGTTAATCCCGAAAAGGTTGATGCAATACAAAAAATGTCTTCTCCTACTACCATAAAAGAAATGCAACGTTTGGCTGGAAGGTTAGCTGCACTAAACCGCTTCCTCGCCAATCATGCTGCAAAGTCTTATCCATTTATTCGAACCTTACGCAATTGTACGAAGAGCAAAGAGTTCGCATGGACTCCTGAAGCTGATCAAGCTTTCCAGCAAATGAAAGATTGTTTAGTTCAACTTCCCACACTTACTGTTCCTCGTGAAAAAGAACCCATGGTCTTATATCTGGCTGCATCTGAGGTAGCAGTAGGTGCTGTCTTGTTGGTAGAACGCGAAGGGGTCCAGTCTCCAATTTATTATACCAGTAAGATGTTGAACGATCCAGAGACAAGATATTCAATTATGGAGAAATTAGTTTTAGCATTGGTCCACGCCTCACGCAGGCTGCGAAGATACTTTTCAGGACATGTTATTACAGTTTTAACAAATTTTCACATTGGCCAAGTCTTGATCAAGCCAGATGTTTCTGGACGACTTGCGAAGTAGGCAATAGAATTGGGGGGGTTAAAACATCTCATATAAACCTAGACCAGCTATCAAATGCCAAGTTTTGGCAGATTTCATCGCTGAAATTCCTACTGATAAACTTGAAGAATCCCAAGCAATTCAAAACCCAGTCCCAGTCATAGACAATAGAGCATGGACACTGTTTACAGATGGCGCATCAAACAGTGATGGGGCTGGAGCAGGTCTTCGATTAATGAGTCCAGAGGGAGCAGAATTCACATATGCAATTCGGTTGGATTTTAAAAGCACCAACAACGAGGCCGAATATGAAGCTTTCCTAGCAGGCTTATGCCTCGCTATCAAAATGGGTGCAACAAATTTAGAAGCCCATGTTGATTCATTACTAGTTGCTAAGCACGTAAGTGGAACGTACTATGCAAAAGGAGATATCATGGCTTTGTACTTGGCGCAAGCCAAGGCTCTTATAGCACAGTTCCAACAATTTAAAGTCACACATGTCAAGCGAAGCGAAAACAAACATGCTGACGCTCTAAGTAAAATCGCAGCAACTAGTTTCAAACATTTGGCAAAGGAAGTTGGCATCAAAGTTTTACGTAATCCATCAGTCCCTCTCAGACAAGTAACAATGGTCGAAGTAGGAGATCCATCATGGATATCTCCAATAATGATGTATTTGTTACATGGTTCTTTACCAGAAGATAAAGCGCAAGCACGTAAGTTACGGTACAAAGCCCTCAATTACGAAATGGTTGACGATATTCTGTACCGACGCTCTTACATGGGTCCTTCGCTCCGCTGTGTTAATAAACATGATGCGCAATACCTTATCAGGGAGGTTCATTAGGGTCTATGTGGTATACATTATGGGCCGCGCATGGTAGTAGCCAAAGTGAAAAGCGCATGGTATTATTGGCCCGGAATGTACGTTGACGCTGTAGAGATCATGCGCAAATGCATGTCCTGCTAAAGGCATGCCCCTAAAACATTACGCCTAAAGAATCCTTTGGTACCCGTCACAACAGCTTGGCCGTTTCAACAATGGGCCATTGATTTAGTGGGACCATTTCCGGACGCGCCCGGCGGAGGCAAGTTTATCATTGTTGCGGTAGATTACTTCACCAAATGGGTTGAAGCCAAACCTTTAGCTTCTACTACAGCGATGGTGATTCGCAAATTCATCTGGGAATACATTATTTGCCGTTTTGGTATGCCCATGCGCATTATTACAGACAACAGTCCAAATTTAACGGTTGAAGAGTTGCAAACATGGATGACCGAAATGGGAATCCAGCATGTTTTCGCTTCTGTTGCGCACCCACAAGCAAATGGTCAAGTTGAAAGCATAAACAAACAGTTGGTCGACGGTATCAAGGCCCGCCTTGGCACGACACGGCGGGGGTGGGTTGACGAATTGCCTAGCATCTTGTGGGCACACCGAACTATGCCCAAGACTAGCACTGGAGAAACTCCTTTTAGCCTTGTGTACGGCACGGAGGCTGTGATTCCTGCCGAAATTGGGTTACCATCTCCAAGAATGCTAGCTTTGGAAAAACAAGATAACGAAGAACAAAGGCGCATCGACCTAGACTTATTGGAAGAACGACGAGAAAATGTAGCGATTCGCGAAGCTAAGTACAAGTCTTAGCTTGAAAAGTATTACAACAAAAGGGTACGCATCTGCTCCTTTTTGCCTGGTGACTTTGTTCTTCACGATAATGAAGCGTCAAATGCCGAAAAACCGGGGAAGTTAGCCCCGTGGTGGGAAGGCCCATACGTGATAAATGAAGTATTGGGAAAAGGCACGTACACTCTGAAGCGTATGGACGGATCCAGCATTCCTCGAACCTGGAACGCCCAATAACTACGCCGATGTTATATGTAATCTCAGTCCTCTAAGCAAATTCTGGGCGTTGCGTAACGAGACTGCTTACTTTATTTCTTATGTAATTTTAGTCGCAGCCGTAGCTTTACGCTTTATCAGTATGAATAAAATACTCTGTCACTACTTCCAGTCTTGTATATGTTCATTTACAAATGCAGGTAATTCCTTTGGATAAACGAAAACACAAACTCATGAGCCACAAGCTAACTTAATACTTACACTCGTACATGAGAAAAGAAATTGTTCATTTGTCTATCCTACACAAGTAATTGGTCCCATGCAAACATTGTAAAGCTAAAATATATTATATTCACATCAACAGTACTTGCACAACAGCGCAACGTTACAAGTAATTACAAAATAAAGAATTACAAATTTCCTATTCTATGGATTTTGTGCCCGCCTGCTTCTCTGTTGTAGAGAAGATCTCCTTTAGTTTATCAACAAAGTCATCTTGCTGCAGCGCGGCATCCACAAGGTCCATAATCGAAATCTACAACTGATCATATTTTTCTTTAGCAACAGAATAAATGGCAGCAATATTTAGCCCATGCGTGGCAGCCCGGCTTGTATCCCATTCGGTCTTCAGCGCATGTGTCACGTGCAAAGTGCACTCTTTATAGCCCTCGGCATGCCCGTCACTGCGCGCAACCATCATCAATTCTGCCACTCTCTCATCCAACTCCGTGGAATTAAGGATGGCATTTGTGATCTGTATACAAATACAATCAGTATATGTTACGATAATCAAACCAGACATGTATAAAGAAAAGGGAATATTACCTCCACAATCCCGTACTCCCGCAACCAGGTAAGCTGGTTCATGAGGGATTCGGTCAGGCTTTCTGCTGTAGCGTGAGCGACCCCCATGTCGTTAAGTTTTTGTTCACCTTTAGTTAAACGGCGGGTCAACTCGGCTTTCTCTGTTCGGTGAAGATTGATATCTTTTTTTCAAAATATCAACCTCATCTTGTAGCCGCGCCTGGTCAAATAGCATAGAAGTTAGATCATCAATTTCTTTATTCTTAAGAAGGAGAGTCATTTTGGTTGATACCTCATTCTGCTCGCTCTTTTCTCTATGTGAGAGCGCCTCTTCTGCTGCCGCAACTGCATCAGCTTTCTCTTTCTTAAGCTTCTCAATTTCGTTGCGCAGAGATATCTTTTCTTTGTTATCGTGATCGCAAGCCTCCACAAAGCGCTTGCGCTCGTCCGCATGTTGCGTAGCAGAGGCCTCACATTTGCGCTTCCAAGACAGCACATACCACTCCTCGGTCTTCTTCTCCTCCTCAAACTTGGCCTTTTCAGCCTCAAAATCGACGATCATCTTTAACGTCTTCTCTTTTTCAAGTTTGGCCTTCCCTTATCAATCTCAACCTCATCCCATTCCTTATTCATACTGCGCCATTCGCGCACAATCCTGTTTATTATGGAAGAGGCAAGGGCATACTCTTGCAAATATGACTCGTAAGTAGCCTCGTGGTCTTTCTCTTCTTGGCACTTCACCTCCGCCGGAAGGAAGATGCCCTTATACCACTCCCTGCAGGAGTGCCAATCAGTAAAAACATCACCCTGTTTAACCTTCCACACAGGCTGATAGATCGCAGAGGCCCGCCTCTCAGAATAAGAATGATAGTAATAATCCCCAGGCGTCTCCTCTGGGCGAATGGGCAACTCCTTATCAGAATCCTCAACAGACATAAAGCCTTCGCTTTGTGGTGAAGGGCCAGCTCCCTTGGATATCAACTTTGAAGGTTCTGGCACAGGGGAAGATATTTTTTCTTGTTCCACGGTAGCAATATCTTTCACCCCAGCATCTGTAGCTGTATCTTAGCCTGCTCGCCAGCAGGATTCTCAACATCAAATTTTTTAGGCTCTTCTTCCGGAGCCACCTTCTCATTATTTTCTGGGACGATGGGGTCAGCATAAAAAACGGGTGCTTCTCGCTCCGCACCTCCTTCCTCAACGTTTTCATGCCTGCGCGGCGATGGTATAGCAGATGAGGTGGCCGGCGCAGCCTTCATCATTTTCTCTGCAAAGCATATTAACAAATACCAAGTATAAGATTCTGCTCAACTTTTCTGACAGAAATGCACAACAAACTGAACATACCAGGTGAGAACTTCTTAGCAAAGGCATCCAGATTGCCTTTCTTGCCAATGCGCGGGCGCACAACTTTTGTTGGAACAGGAGGTTTAGTTTCAGCCTCTTTCATCTTATTGGAAGTGCGCTTCAACGCATCTTCCGGGCTCGAGGGTATTTCCAAGGGATCATCTGGGTTCGAAGCTGGAAGAGAGGAGGTGTCAATGGGTTCTGGCTTTGGTTTCCTCAAACCTACAAGCGCAAGACCCTCCAGTGAGTCTGACACCACCACATAATCACACTAAGAGTCAGATACTAGACGCGTACCTTTCTTACCCTTAGCTTTCGCAGCAGCTGATGGCTTGGTTTTTTGATCTGATTTGGAAGGGGGAGGTGCAGCAGCTGCAACAGCAGTTGGTTTCTTCTTCTTCTTCTTCGAGTCAGGGCCTATGCCCAAGTTTAGCAAATCACCTACATAATCAATCATATTGAACAAAGATTGCGCCATTAGTTATATTGCAATATTACTTAGAAAATATGTTCAAGATTAATATTGCAATATCAACTTAGGTTTTGTAAGAATTTAATCACCAGTCTTAGAAGATGGTTGCGCCTCCAGATCCTCCTTCTTAGCAGCTCAAAGTTCCCCAAGATTTGTGAGAACCAAGTATCCTCACCCTCAGCAATGGGCACGACAACCATTTCTACTTTCTCTCTCTTGAAAGTGACCAAGTAGAGCGGCGCAGCTACATAACAAATATTTTTACATCAGTACATATCTATTAAAAGATATTACTAGGAAGTTAAACGGTTACGTACCAGTCCCGTCTTCAGTATACACCGGTTTTTCCCGGCGTTCTTTCTTCCAAAAACTACTCATCCCAGCAGCGATGAGGGCCCTCTCTGGCAAAACAATGTTGGGCACATCTTTAATGTCCTGATACCACACCTCGTTGGCAGGAATGGGGGAGGGTCTCTAGCTCGATATCATCGCCGGCTCGAAAAGTCATCTTCATCGGGATTTCTGCCGCCTTTATGAAGAAAAACTTCTGTTTCCAGTCATGGTAAGATTTTGGCGGCACTAATAACAACCGTTTTGCTTGCACACCTTTTTGGAATGAGTAGAAACCCAATGAGCAGTGCAACTGATAGAAGACTCTAAACTTCTCAACCGTCAGTATGATCTGCATCGGCCGGCAAACAAACTCAAAATGTCGGATCCTAACCATCCCCATCGGGCTCAACTGAGAAATATGGAATTTATAAAAATCAAGGATCTCCAGCATAAAATGGGTCACCGGAAGCCTGAGTTTTCCTTCAGCAAAATAGTCATTGAACAGCGTGATATAACCGGCCAGAGCATCAGCCGCCGTGGCATTCGCCACCGGAAAAAACGCTTTCCAAGACGGAGCAAACAAGAAGTTGGTGGCAAGATTATCAAAATCTTTCTACAACCACTTTAACGATGGCAAACTTGACGTTGATGGCATCTCAGCAGAACTTGCACCGGTGGCCATAACTCAAACTTCGAAGAATACTCAGAAAACTTTGAAGGACGCCGGAATATACGAACACAAGATTTTCTCTCAAGATTTGCTCTGGTGAGGAAACAAATGGATCTTCGATCCCTTTATATACTAATCGCAATTAATGCAAGATTTGACTGCAGCGACTTTTGCGACAGTCACGTATCCCCAAGTAACTGCAGGGGCGAGTGGGGAACAGTAACCGCCCCACACGCGCGAGTGTCGCTGAAATGACATTAAATGCTGTAAGGCATGTACTGTTGACAGCCTGTCAACAGTACAACCACGTATCAAGAACGTGCATCTTAACCAACTACATCATCCGGATAAGTGACACGTGTCTAAGTATATTTGAAATTCAAATACTTTTCAAAATTCATTTACGACGCGTCACCAAAATGCAGAAAACAACAAAAGGCTAATACTTACCTAGCGCAACACATTTATCTCAAGTCCAGTGCTCCACCTACTTTTTATTCTTACATAGGAGCAACACTGGACTGGGGGACTTGAAGGGGTATGGTCCCAAAAACCTTGCGCCAATCAAGGAAATCATACCCATTAAATAACTCTAGGGAGACTTTGCGCAGACTTCTTTGCCAAAATGAGATTTATTAGAACTCTGCGCCGAATATCTAAGAGAGGAAAGGAGCATATAACTACCTTGCGCGGGCTCACGCAAGGTTCAAAGTTAACCTCGAACATTCTATTTGGATAAAAGCTTCATTTAACTACCTTGCGCGGGCTCGCGCAAGGTTCAAAGTTAACGTTGAATAATCTCGTTTGATAATGCTTCATGCATAAACCTTGCACGGATATTTATATGAAAGCAAGTATTCACCAAACGTTGCGCTAAGCAACAAGGAGAAGAAAGAAGATCAATTAACTAACTTGCACTTCTCGGGCAAGGAAACAGTTAACCCTAAGAAACTTTCTCTTAGCAAAATCCTTGACTTGGTGCAAAAGCAAAGGGAATCTTTTCTGTTGTAACAGATGTACACGTGGAGAACAACAGATGGGTAACAGATGTGAAACCTTATAGAAGCCATTAACACCCAATCGTGCAAGCATCTTTTTGGTTATAACCAATTGCCACTTGGCAGCATCTGGACGGCTGAGAAAGATCACAGTGATGGCATGCTCACATTTATAAAATATAGTGATCTCATGTTGACACGTGGCACCTCCCTAACCGCTGATGAGCTCACAATCCGTGTGCACTAACGGATTGCCAACAAACATTAACGGAATAGCAGAAGATTCCGTTAAAGTTAACAATCTCTCCTTTTGGCGCCAAACATCGGCTATAAATAAGTGACTTGGAGTTCAAGGAAAGGTATTCACTCTCAACTACTCTCTCTCTTACAATATTTTACTTCCGACTACCTGTACTTAGTCTCACGCCGGAGGGTGGTCACGAAGAGAACCCCCCTTCTCCCCGTGGCGAGCTAACGGTGTTCTGTTTTGCAGGATCAGCCGGAGTACTGTTTTATTCATCATTCATCGTGAAACCAAACGGAGGGTTAACCCTTTTATGCAGAGCTCATTCCATATATCTACTTAGGTTCCGGTCTAGTTGATCTAGGGTTTCTTCACCAAAAGTTAGTCAATATGATGTTCAAAGACAAACTGGGGGACACAATGGAGGTGTATATTGACGATGTGGTAAAATCCAAGAAAGCTGAGGATCATCTTCAGGATCTTGAATGTGCATTCAATATCCGGGACCAGTATAATATGAAGCTGAATCCTGCTAAGTGTCACTTCGGAGTGGGGCAGGAAAATTTCTAGGATATATGGTGACTAAGAGGGGAATAGAAGCAAGTCCAGAACAAATTAAAGATGTCCTAGATCTCAAATCACCATCCAATATGAAGGATGTTCAAAGGCTAACAGGAAGAGTAGCTACATTAAACAGGTTCATATCAAGATCCTCAGAAAAATGCAAGGAATTCTATGATATCCTGAAGAAAAAAAAGTTTGAATGGGGTGAAAAACATGAAGCTGCCTTTCAAAAGTTGAAGCAGTATCTTTCAAGTGCACCTCTGTTGATGAAGCCTTAGGATGGTGAACCCTTATCCCTATATCTTGCAGTATCAGGGAATGCAGTAAGTGCTGTTTTGGTAAAGGATCACGAAGGTCAACAATATCTTGTTTATTATGTTAGTGAAAGCTTACTAGATGTTGAAACCAGATACCCACATTTGGAAAAACTAATATTAGCTCTAGTCATGGCATCAACTAAACTTAGATATTACTTTGAAACACATAGGATTCGTGTTAAAACCAATTACCCTATTAAAAATGTGCTTAGGAAACCGAAATGTCTGGTAGAATGGCTAAATGGTCTGTTAAACTAAGTGCTTATGATCTAGTATATGAACCTAGAAATGCTATAAAGTCTCAGGCTCTGGCAGACTTTGTGACAGATTTTAGTAGTGATATTCAAAATGAAGCTGACCTAGAAGTACAACAACTAGGTGAGGATTCAGGATGTTGGATATTGTGTACTGATGGTGCATCTAATATAAGGGGTGTAGGATTATGAATACTACTAAAATTGCCACAAGGGGATATATTACACCAGGCTATTAGATGTGAATTTCCCGCTACTAATAATGAAGCAGAATATGAAGCCCTGATACCAGGATTAGAATTGGCTAAGAATATGAACGTTAAGTGTTTGCAAGTGTATGTTGACTCCCTGTTGATTACTAACCATTTCAATCGATCTTATACAGTCAAAGGTGAAAAGTTAGCTGAATATCTTGAAATTGTTAAAAAAAAATTAGCAGGATACTTTGAAAATTTTACACTTGAACAAGTACCAAGAGAGGAAAATGTTGAGGCCGACGCTCTAGCAAATCTACTGTCAGGATACCGGAAGGAACTCAGATACCAATATTACATATCCTGTATCCTGCGACGGAACTCTTGAAGTTTCAGGATAAGGAGGTAACAACTGTTCAGGATCCTGGTGAACCATATCCTGATAAGGATCCTGAATCCTGGATGACTCCAATTGTGAAGTACCTTGAGAAAGGAGATGTCCCAAAGGACGAAAATCCCAAAGCTTTCAGAATGAAGGTATCCCGCTTTACTATAATAAATGATGTTTTGTTTAAGAAATCCCTTGCAGATCCATATCTGAGGTGCTTGGAAGATCCTGAAACCAAGGAGGTACTTCAGGATATACACGAAGGAGATTGTGGCAACCATACTAGGGGCAGATCTTTATTCTCTAAGGTATTGAGAACAGGATACTACTTGCCGACCATGAGGAAGGACGCTGTGGAATATGCTCGAAGATGTGATGCATGTCAGAGACATAGCAATATACTACATCAGCTTGCAGAACCATTATAACCTATCATATCTCCTTGGCCATTTATGAAGTGGGGGATGGATATAGTGGGAAAACTCCCAAAGGCTCCTGGAGGAAAGGTTTTCATGCTAGCAATGACAGATTATTTCTCTAAGTGGGTTGAAGCAGAAGCATTTGTCGAAGTTAGGGATCAAGAAGTGGTGTCTTTTATCAGGAGGAATATCCTGACAAGGTTTGGGATACCGGCCGAGATAATCTGCGACAATGGTTCCCAATTTATCAGCAAAAGGACTACTGATTTTTGCAAAAGTTGGGGAATTAGGATGATCACGTCAACACCGGTGCATCCTCAAGCTAATGGACAGGCAGAATCCTCGAACAAGATAATTGTCAATAACTTGAAGAAGAGATTAGGTGCTAAGAAAGGAAAATGGGCAGAAGAATTACCATTTGTCCTATGGGCTGACAGAACAACTGTGAAGAATCCTACTGGGCAAACCCCATTTTCTTTATTATTTGGGGCAGAAGCAGTGATTCCAACAGAAATGGTGATACCCACAGCTAGGTCAAGCCTACAGGATCCTGAAGCGAATCCTGAGACCTTATGTCAAGAACTGGATACTATTGACGTAACTAGAGATGCAACAAAGCTAAGGATGGCGGCATATCAACAAAGGATAGCCAAATCGTACAACAAGAATTTAAGAACTAGGAAATTCTAAGTTTGAGATTGGGTATTGAGAAAAGCGTTTCAGAATACAACTAATCCTGCTGATGGGAAGTTAGCTCCAAAATGGGAAGGACTATACGAGATTGAGTCAGAATCAGGAAAAGGAGCATACCGGCTCAAGACAATGAAGGGAGATATGATACCAAGATCCTGGAATGCTATACATCTTAAGGCTTATTTCAAGTGAGTTTAGAATTTGATTTCTGACTCAGGATGGTATGAATTCTATATCTTTTAAATGTATATTTTTAGTTTGAGTTATTTTTCTTTGAAACCCAATACTGACTTAAGCATTAGAGGGGTGTTAGCCAAGCTAACACCCACCTTAGTTTAAAGGTGTTTTGTAGGATATGCTTCAAGATACTTGCTCAAGATAAATCGAAAGATTAGAGGACTGGCCCCCTCTATCACGTTTAAGGGATTCAGATCCCTTCACAGGTTTAAAGGTATTCACCTTTCTTCCGAATTGGGTTTAAACAAGCGCAAGTATCCGGGTATAGTTCAAGATGGCGGGACCAGTTCATGTAAAAGTGGCTGACAATTTCGTTATTGTTGGCTATATCCCGAATCCTTACGGTATATGAGGATTGATCACTCTCTCTCGCGAAAGGGTATTTTAACACTCTCTAAGGTTTAAAGGTTTTCACCTTTCTAAGTCTTGGAGTTTATACACTCCCGCCTGTAGCGCACGAAAACAAGGGTTTATCCCCAGGATACTAAGGGCTTGTCCCCAGTGAAACTATAGTTTTGGAAGATTTCATGAATGTGACCATGATTACACGCATTGTAACAACTCGAAAAATTCGATTGTTATCTTTTCTTTTGTTTTCCATTTATCTACCCTTTTTAAATCCGAGATTCGGTTAATAATGAAGTTTATGTTAATGAATTATGGTATTTTACGTTACTATCGCATCTAATCGCTTAATAAATCGCATCGCCTATCTCATCGCATCACAAATCGCAGTTATTTATGTGGTTTTATGTTATTTATGTGTTATGTGTGTTTGTGGTTATGTTTGCAATCGCTATCGCATCGCTCTCGCACTCTCGAAATGCTAAATCGTACTATTATATCAACTATAACGCTTAACGCTTTAATTTAATGCTTAATATAACTATCTAATGCGAACAGAATAACCAAACGAACTCTTAACGCGAAACAAAAGAAGCAAACCCAAAATTTGGGTTAAGTTCGCTTGAACTTGGTGATACCAAGTTCGGCCGAACTTGACAGGCCACCTTAACTCACCTCAAACCACGAGTTCGCTCAAACTGACCCTCAAAGGGTCAAGTTCGGCCGAACTTAGCCATATTTCTCCCAAATTCCTCAAGTTCGCGCGAACTTGCATGAATTTCATGCAAGTTCGGCCGAACTTGCTCTCACTAGCCCTCATCTTGTCTTCTCCTATGAATACCAAGCTCTGTTCTCTCATTTGAACTTGCTGTAAGTTCGCACAGAACTCTCAAAACCCAAAACCTTCATGTTCTAAGTAGGAATCAATCCGATTTCAACTGCAACAACGTTTATCATTGATCTACAAAGGTTTACAATAATTTTGGCACAAGGCATAGCCTTCGTTTTCATCAAAACTCATTCTTTTACGAAAACCTTCATCTTTTTCTTCAAAAACTTCTATTTTAAGCTTAGATCTTCATAATACAAGTTCGTTTGACAATAGTAGAGACTTCCCAAACACGAGATCTGCAAGATCTCGGCTTGTAAGTGATAGATATAAGAAAAACCTTTGAAAACCATTGATTTCTACACAAGATACGGACTTTTGATGATGTTTTGTTCATTTTCTGGTATGAAACGAAGCATCTATCATTCAAGATCCCAGATCTAGAAGCACAAGGACGTTTATGTTGGTTTACACAAGCCGGACTAATCCGAACGAACCCCGAGTTCGCCCGGATTAGCCCATGCTTTTGTAAAACGGCTAAAACAGCTCTAAACGACCTCTCCGATATAAGTTTGCTCAGTAGCATAGGGTTGGAGGGATGAACACTCGATTTTCCTCAGCAAACAACGCAAAAACGCAAGATTTTGGACCCGAAAACATCAAGTTCGCTCGAGAATCACCAGCTCACCAGGTCAAGTTCGACCAAACTTGTACCCATTTGGGTCAAGTTCGACCGAACTTGAGTGTTTCTTCACAAAAATTCTTGCAAGTTCGCCCAGACTTGCCTGGTTTCTTAGGAATATAAGTTCGACCGAACTTGCCTTGTCAGTAAGGTTTTTCCTACAAGTTCGCCCGAACTTGACAAGTTTCTTAGGAAACTCCTCAAGTTCGACCAAACTTGGCTATAAACTCACTAAGTTCATACAAGTTCGCTCGAACTTGTGTGTTTACACACAAGTTCGCCCGAACTTGGCTACTGCCCAACCAAGACTTAACCGTTTCAGCTTTTCGGAGACTGATGCACTTCTGTTCGCGTATGCAGGCTGATCCGGCGCTCTTCTCGACTCCTCTCAGATCTCTAATCTGACCTAAAACGCACCCACTGTGAGTATACTTGACTCATTTTCGCTTTAAACGCACTTTTGGGTGTTACATACCTTCTTATAAACAAAATCACATCACGAATCAAAATTGTTTATCACATGCGAATAATCTGAGTGTATATGCTCGACACGTGATCCTAGAAACATGTGACTAGGACTTATTTTCGTTAACTTGCCTCCATAGCTAGTATGGTACTATAGTGTGGCTTACACCCGACGGGGTCTAGTTAGGATGGACGCGCAAGCCTTCTCACGGTAGTTAGCATGAGAAATGAGCCTATGTTATGTTAAGTGTTTTGGTGTATCATGATATGTAATTAGATTGTTTCGCAAACGCTTTCTCGATTATGCTAGTAGTACTTAAACCTGTATGCTCACCTTTACTTAATTGTATTGACTTGTATTTTAACGTATGTAACAGGTTGAGGATTTATAGCTTGGATGCCTTGGATGTTGCATGCGAAGTTTAGTTTGTTTTATTTAGTTTGTTTCCAAACGGTTGTAATAAAATCTAGGGGAGATCGAATTGGGTTGTGTTTAAGAGATTTTGTTGGTATGTAATGGTTATTTTTAAGGTTTATGAGTTTGATAGTATGGGATATTAAATGTTGATGTTTATCTTTGAAATGGCTGTTATGGAAATTCTCTTGATCAATCTGATTCGCCTAGTGCCACTACCCCGATGATTCCGCCATCGGTCGGGGTGTGACAGATTGGTATCAGAGCGCCATAATTTTAGGATAATAGATAGAATTGCCATGATTCGACCTAGTAGCATGTTTAAGTACCCGATTGACCTATCTTTGACTTAAATGTTAAACTACTTGCCATAAATGCTTAAATATGCCTTCCTAAGGCTAATACAATAATACACGCTTGGAAACGCTCGCATCACACCAAACGAGTGATCAAGTCGAGAATAGGTGTGAAAACCGAGAACTCTCGACGAGATCATTCACTCCGCGCATACTCTATCGCACGAGATATCTTCGTTGAGTTAGGAGTGACATCTAAATCTCGACGAAATCTCCATTTCTATGTAGGAATAAAGTTGTTAAGTTAGAGGTGAAACCCGCATCTTAGTAACTTATTCCGCAATTCGATTTTCAATCTCACCAAAGTCTCGGTTATACCGATGGTTTAGAAAACGTATTAACTGGAAGGGTAAACGTCGTTAGCCGCTTGCGGTGAGAACATTTCTCTATTAGGCCAAAGCGTGGGTCCAAATGCAAAGGGTAGTCGAATCACTTTGGCGTGTCAAATGTCTCAAAACCCCGGACACTCCCAATTGATTTAAGCCTATATCATCAATTTACGCATCATCGAGTTTATTATTATCTACGTGTTTAAAAATTTGAGAATTTTCGCTCTATTCGATTTCTCGCTTTGATGATTTATCATATCATCGTTTTCTCGATTTATCGCATTTACGCTCCATCGAATGTATGCACAACTCGCACAGCTCTCGTAATCTAAAACGCTAATTAATACACAAACCAAACTAATCGCTTAACTCGCTTACGCCTATGAGGACGTGTGCCTCATACGCGGTATTATCTCGCTTATCTCGCTATTATATATCGCTTATATCTCGCATCTCTTATCGCGCTACGCATAGTTATTATTAGAAGGTGAATACGTGCAAATATATGCTTATGTGCCTATGTGATTATGTGCTTACGTGTTTATGTGTCTATGTGGATACCTGCTTATGTGTTTTTGTGCCTTGTATAAATAATTTTAATAAATATTAAAACATAACTCTATTATAATCGAATCTCGTCTAATCCAAGTCTTTGTGTAGATGTCGTCACTCGGATCCCATACTCGCTGTTCAGCTCAGCGCCACAGCGACAACAAGCGCATCGCTTCACTAGTTGCCAAGGAAATGTCAAAGGTTATCCCGCAAATCGTCTCAGAAATTCATGCCGTAAGCAGCAACTCATCTGTGGACTCCAAGGGAGATGCCCCGAAACCCCACTTCGGCTTCAAGCAGTTCAAAGCATGTGGACCGCT
The DNA here is from genome assembly GCA_947069175.1 of Scalesia atractyloides. NCBI lineage: Eukaryota > Viridiplantae > Streptophyta > Magnoliopsida > Asterales > Asteraceae > Scalesia > Scalesia atractyloides. The sequence continues at coordinate 89,417,888 of CAMTDV010000005.1, forward strand.
TACTTTCTCAGGCACCGAAGGGCCGAGTGCCATGTTCCACGGGTTTGAATCTATTGAGATCACAATCCGCCAGAGTGGATGTCTCGAGGCTCTGCGCACTGTCAACGCTAACGGTGTGTTTAAATCAAGGGCTCTCGACTGGTGGACAGCCGAGCGCAACAGGCGTGGGAACGACGAAGCTTACCGACTCACTTAGGAGGAACTTAAGGAGATTATGGTCAAGGAATTCTCTCCTCCCTACGAGATCCAGAAGTTAGAGAACGAATTCTGGAATATCAAGCAAGATGGTCCTGATAACACTGGCCTCACTGCTCGCTTCAAACAACTGAGCATCATCTGTCCCGGTCAAGTGGATACGACCGAAAAGGCAATCAAGAAATACCTCATTGTCTCCCCGATTGCGTCTCTGACTTTGTTCAAGCAGCACACCCCGCTACTATCAAGGAGACCTACCAGCTAGCCACCGAGATTAATGACAAACGAGTTCAGTCTGGTTACTTTAAAAGCAGCAAGGTCGCAAATCAAGCAGTCACCGAATCCACAGCTCCTACTACCGAACAGCCCCGGGAGCCAAAGAACAGTCGCCGTGGTCGCAAAAGGAAAAATCCGAGCAAGAACTTTGCTCTTACTGCTCCAGCGAACCCTCGCCCACTCCAGTCAGCAGCACCAAACGCACCGCCAGCAAAGCGTGTGTACACTGGTCCGCACCCTATGTTCCCTAAATGCACATATCATCATGCTGTTGGTGGCAATTGCCGTTTTTGCACGAACTGCAACATCTACGGCCACTTTACAGTCAGTTACCGTAGTGGTACTCGTCAGCCAGCTCCTCAGGCTCCAACAGCTCCAGCTTTACCTGCTCCTCCTCAAGCCAACCAGCAGCAAGCTCCAAAGGCACGAGTGTGCTTCGTGTGTGGTGATCCGAACCACTTTGCTAATGTTTGCCCAAACCGCACCGTGAAACAAGAGCCGCAGCAGCCACCACCGCAGCCTCAGTAGCAACAACAAGCTGCACATGGAAGAGCCTTCAATCTCAATCATCGCCAGGCCCAGAATGACAACAATGTTGTCAATGGTACGTTTCTCGTTAATGGTATTTATGCTTCATGTTTATTTAATACTGGTGCCGATATTGTTTTGTATCGTTAGAATTCGAAAAGGTTTTAAGATGTAAGCGCGCTAAACTCCCAAAGACTTTAGATGTGGAAGTCGCCACCGGAAGAACCGTTACCATTAATTCCGTTTTACATGGTTGTAATCTCGATCTCAACAACCATTGTAACATTTGTCAAAAACGGGTTTTCAAAACCCGCTCCGTTTTGTAATCGAATATCAAGTTATAAAAGTCACGTTGAATATTTATGATTATTTTGATTTAAAACGATACATAATTAATAAATAAACTAAACTATAAAAATTATATTTGATAAAAAGTTAAAACAAAATAAATAAAAAAAATATGTTGCTGCCGGGACTCGAACCCGGGTCAGCTAAGAACAACTCCAACGACTTAACACACACTCACATCACCACTCCGCCACTTTGTGTTTTCTGTTATCTCTAGGAAACAAATGAGATTTATACACAAACCCGGTTAAACCGGTTGCGCCAACTGAAAAACGGAAGTCGGCAAATCAATCGTCAATTCGCTTGTTTACTCGCACATTCAGTTTATAACCGATGCACCGACGATTTTTAATCAAGTCGGAATTGATTAAACATAAAGTCTCATCATTATCGGTTTTTATAACCGAAAATTCATCAAGTCCAGATTACTTCAACTTCAGACCACTCTCGCGACTCAGAAATATCATACAAACATCCCATTTCACTTTCGTCACATTTTCAGACCGTCAGAACGTCTAAATCAGCTCGCCGCAATTTTCTGCAAAAGTCGCCGGAAAACCGTATTCATCCTCAAACGGTAAATCTTTCAATATCATTGTAGTTCAACAATTGTTAGGCTATTTCTAACTTAAACCTCTCAATTGAAATCGAATTCAGGCGCTGTATTCAGCTAATTTCAGTTCGCCGGAAAGATTCTGAAAATCGCTATATTCATCTGGGAATCGGTAAGGGCATTCAAGCCCTCTGTTAACAATTGCTGAACACTTCAATTTCACGATTAGCTAATAAAAACGGTTAATTGTCTTGTTCAGCTGAAGAACATAAAAACAGGGACCGACCCATTGCCGGAATTCTGAAATAAATCGTTCATCGGTATGTTCACCTCTAATTACCATCTCTGTCATTTCATTATAGCCTTAGGAATATTTGTCAATCGTAAAAACAAGAAACGGATCATTGATTCAGTCAACGGAAATTTGAACGAAGAAGACGAAGTTAATTAAGTTATAAGTATATTTAAAACCAGTAAAATGAACGGGTTAGACACACAGTCCAGCGGTGGACTGTGTGCAAAATACACACGCATGTCCCGAGTTTGATCCCTGATGCACGCACTCCTTATGTAATAAAATGCCTTTTTGTTTAAAACTAAACCGGGTTGATAAGTATAATAAAAACCGAGATAATAACCAGGTTAGACACACAGTCCAGCGGTGGACTGTGTGCAACACTAGGTCACACGTCGCGAGTTCGAAACCCGTCACTGGCACCGGTTCATTGAGTTAAAATGTTTTTGATATTAAAAGAATATTGGTTAAACTGAAGTAGTATATAAATATAATAAAAAACAAGATTATTTCGGGTTAGACACGTAGCTCAGTTGGTAGAGCTGCGTGCACGCGTACGGGAGGTCTCGGGTTCGAGCCTCACCCGGCGCAAACTATGTCACTGACCGAACCGGTCAACAAGTCAACAGGTCAACGGTCAACGCAAAATAAACAATTTTTTTATATTTTTATTTATTTAATTTAATTTAAAAATCAATTAAAAATACTTAAAAATAACATTTTTAAAGATAGAAAATAGCCTTAAACTCACAAAAATATATCTAAAAATTTCATTAAAATCCTTAATAAAATCCACTCATTTAATATATTTTTCCGTTATTATTTAGGTTAGTATTTCTCGTTGTTCCGCTCATCTAATTCGTGCGCATCTCACCATCTCAAATCCAACGCACCCAATGTGAGTGAATCTTTACAAATTCCCCGTTTAATCGCGTTTTGGGGTGTATCATGTGTCTTGTTATATATATTATAATTAAACCATTGTGCATGCATCATATCATGAACATGTGTATTCAGTTTGTTTCTGTTGTGTACTTATTATTGGATGCAATTTATTATTTTCAGTACATGCAATTTCATAGGCCGCCGCTCCCCGTTACATTATGAGCGTTGAGCATGTTCCCCATTTCATTATGAGGTTGAACCTGGCGTGCCGACATACGATCGGCTCCGTTTGATTGAGCCTTGATTGCACAGACATTTTCATCTTCAGTACATGCAATACGATCGGCTCCGTTTGATTGAGCCTTGATCGCACAGTTCATTTATGTTATTTATCGTATGTTGTTGGTATGTTAATGTATGCTATCATATGTTATTGTATGTTATAGTTGTGATTGCTATTTGCCACTGCTTGATTATTTACATTTGCTCATTTATGATTATGCACAATTTTTCATTGATAAACTAACAAGTAATTCATTAATAAATGTTTATCTAATAAGGTTCACTCGCCAACTTATGTTGACCCAAAAACCCCCATTTTTACACATGATACAGGTGAAACAGCAGCAGCTAGGAACACATAGGATTTGGACTAGAAGAATAAAATGATTTAGAGTTGGGATTGTTATGTTTGGTTTATTTCCTTTGTATTGTGTGAACATGTTTGGATATTTGGAAATGTAACTTTGACTTTATAAAATATGAAACATATTAGTAAATGTCATGAGCTTTGGTGATAACCCAATTATGCCCTGACTCTTATTCCGCTGCGGGTCGGGGTGTGACAGATTGGTATCAGAGCCATGACTATAGGGATATAGGATAGGTTATTAGACCCTTAGAGCCTATTCTATAGTTGATTAGAAACTTATAAAATTTTTGTGTGTTACATGCCAAATTTCATGATGTTTATATGTTTTATGTTAAATGTTACATTCAATATTATGCAAGCATGTTCATAAGTATGTATTATCATATAATGCCTATCATGAATCATATACTCATAACATATCACATCCATGAAAGCACACACCACATCATGATTGCTTTTACAATGATTTTGTGTTTTCAAATCTCATCAAAGTGAGTTCGCATGACGGGCATGTAGTAACTGGAAGGGTACCAGTACCGGTAGTCGGAACGTCCTGTCTAGGCTGGCATTCGTATAAATCCAAAATAAAGGACCAGTTTGCCTACCTGGGGACTAACGATGAGAGTACGAAGTACCTATTAGGCCAAAGCATGCTATACCAAACGTCGTGTGAGCTAACCCCACTTTGAGTTGTCATTGTGTCTACACCTGGACACGTTCCGACCAAACATCTCATGAACATATTTTGTGGTTTGCATTCGGGTGATGCGAGTGTTAAATTGCCAATACTAATGTGAATCCTACCAAGCCAATAGCCATGGGGGCCCACATGACTATATAGGTGAAGGTATGGGAGACATTTGAGGCCCAACATGAGCAAACCCAAGACATCCTATGGATGTAGTTGCATTATTGATATTTATGTTATTTTCATTTTCTTAAAGACACATGACACCTAAAAAGACACCATAAACTCACAAGCTTCTCATTGTATGATCTTGTAGATGTCGTCTAGACAGCAACGAAGGGGTAAAAGATCAGGAAGGTCTCAGGAACGCTTGGCCACACAGATCGCGAAACAAATGGCCACGATACTGCCTGACATTGTGGTCCAAGTACAACAAGCCCTCGCTACAAATCCTACTAACCCTCCCCAACAACATGACCAGAACATCGACAACCCTCCTACCAGCAAGTGCTCTTACAAACATTTTAAGTCTTGTGATCCTCCTAAATTTGAAGGGACCGAGGGTGTCACTGCTCTCCTACATTGGTTCGAGGAGATGGAAAACACCTTTCTAAACTGCGATTGTCCTGAGGATCGCAAGGTTCGATACGCTACCGGGAGACTATTTGGGGTAGCTCTCACTTGGTGGAATACTGAGAAAGGGAAGAGGGGAACTGAAGATGCAATGGCCTTAACTTGGGAGGAGTTAAGGGAAATCATGACTAGGCGTTTCTGTCCTAGGAGTGAAACTAAAAAGTTGGAGGATGAATTTCATGCTCTAAAGCAGAAGGAGGGAGACCATACCACTTATAACAAGAGGTTCTTGGAGTTGAACCAAATGGTTCCAAATTTATTCACCCCAACCTATCGTCTGATCGAGCATTATATTCGAGGACTTCCCTCGAAAATTCAAGATTCAGTACTCAGCATCTCACCAGTAACACTTGAAGCTGCTATGGAGCTAGCAACTGAACTGACCGAGAACCGAATTCGCAACGGGAAGTTCAAAGAAGAGAAAAAGAAAGCCCCTGTTGAGGGTCAAACTTCAAACCATCCCATCTCTTCCTCTAAGTTTGCTAACAAGAGGAAGCGCAACACCAGAAATTTTGCAGTTACTCAAACCAACTCCCCTATTCCTGCTGCACCCATTACTCAAGTCACTCCTTCACCCGCACCATACAGAAGACCTTACACTGGCCCGTTACCAAAATGTAATCGTTGCCAATATCACCATTCCCCTGATCATCCTTGCCAATATTGCACCGGCTGCGGTCGCGCAGGTCATACTGTTCAAACCTGCCGCATGCCTCAACGAACGAACCGCCACCAACCTTTAACCCAACCCACCAACAATTAATGGGTCAAGCCCAACAACCCCTACCATTACCACCCACCCAACATTTAGCCCAAACATACTACCAACCCAATTATCCTATGGGCCAACCTATGCAGGCTTGCTACAATTGCGGTGACCCGAGCCATTTCAGAAACACTTGTCCAAGGTTGGTAAACATTATTCATGCTCAGGCCCAAGCCAACCCGGTGAATCAAGCGAACCAAGCTCCTCCACCTGCAAGAGGAAGAGCTTTCAATATTAACGTGAATCAGGCTAGAGCTGACGGCAATGTGGTTAACGGTACGTTCCTTATAAATGGTAGATATGTATTTATGTTAGTTGATACTGGTGCGGATAGAAGTTTTGTGTCTTTAGAATTTGAACCTATCCTAAGCAAAAATCGGGATAAGCTCACGGAATCCATAACGGTAGAAGTTGCGGACGGGAAACCAGTTTCATTAAAGTCTATTATACGCAACTGTACACTCACCTTAAACGACCACGATTTCTCAGTCGACCTTATTCCTATGAAGCTGGGAAGTTTTGATATCATAATCGGCATGGATTGGCTCAGTCAACATCAGGCAGAAGTTGTATGTCGTGAAAAATTTATTCGTATTCCTCTTTCAAACGGTCAGACTCTTCGAATCATTGGAGAAACCTCATTGAAAGGGCTCAGCTTAATGTCTTGTCTTCAAGCTCAAAAATATCTTCGCAAGAATTATGTCGCGTTTTTAGCTCATATCATCAAAAAGGGAACCATGGAGAAGAAACTTGAAGACATTCCTGTAGTAAAAGACTTCCCGCAAGTTTTTCCTGACGATATTTCAGGACTTCCTCCAGTTAGAGACGTCGAATTCCGTATTGATCTTATACCTGGTGCTACACCAGTTGCAAAGTCTCCTTATAGGTTAGCCCCCTCTGAAATGCAAGAGCTAGCCAGCCAATTACAAGAGTTGACTGACAAGGGGTTCATACGTCCTAGCTCGTCGCCTTGGGGTGCACCTGTCCTTTTTGTAAAGAAGAAAGATGGATCGTTTCGTATGTGCATCAACTACAGAGAGCTTAACAAGTTAACAATCAAGAATCGCTATCCTTTACCTCGCATTGATGATCTTCTTGACCAACTACAAGGTGCCAGCTGCTTTTCAAAAATCGACCTTCGATCTGGCTATCATCAACTTAGAGTGCATGAAGAAGACGTCCCTAAGACTGCTTTTCGAACTCGTTATGGCCACTATGAATTCATGGTTATGCCATTTGGTTTAACCAACGCACCAGCTGTCTTCATGGACCTAATGAACAGAGTCTGCAAACCTTATCTTGATCGATTTGTTATAGTCTTCATCGACGATATTCTTATTTATTCAAAATCTAAATCTGATCATGAGCGTCATCTTCGACTCATCCTTGCACTTCTAGAAAAGGAAAAGCTTTATGCCAAATTCTCCAAATATGAATTCTGGTTAAAAGAGGTGCAATTCCTCGGGCATGTAGTCAATGACAAGGGAATACATGTCGACCCTTCAAAAATCAAAGCGGTTCAAGAATGGCAAGCTCCACGTACACCAACTGAAGTAAGATCTTCCTTGGTCTAGCTGGCTATTATCGTCGGTTCATTTCAAACTTCTCTCGCATTGCTGTACCACTCACGGCTTTAACTCATAAGGGAAAACCTTTCATATGGGGACCCAAGCAAGAAGAAGCCTTTCAAACTCTTAAACAAAAACTTTGTGATGCACCAATCCTCACTCTTCCTGAAGGTTGTGATGATTTTGTAGTCTATTGCGACGCGTCAGGGCAAGGATTAGGCTGCGTTCTAATGCAAAGAGGAAAAGTCATAGCTTATGCTTCGAGACAACTCAAGACACATGAAAAGAACTACACCACTCATGACCTAGAACTTGGAGCCGTTGTGTTTGCTCTTAAGATATGGAGACATTATCTCTATGGTACTAAGTGTGAAATATACACTGACCACAAGAGTCTTCAACATATCTTCAATCAAAAGGAATTAAACATGAGGCAACGAAGATGGGTCGAACTTCTAAATGACTACGACTGTGAAATTAGATACTACCCTGGTAAAGCAAATGTGGTGGCTGATGCACTTAGTCGAAAGGGTTATGCGAACTCCATTCGTCTTCTATGTTCGCAAATTATAACTGACATTAAAGATCAAATTCGAGAAGCCCAACACGTTTCAATAACAGAAGAAGATGTACGAAAGGAGATGTCCTGTGGAGCTGAGCTAAAAATTGAAACTAAATCTGATGGTGTTCTGTACTACCTAGATCGTATCTGGATTCCTAAACACAACAATCTTCGTGAAATTCTTATGAATGAAGCTCACAAAACGCGATATTCTATACACCCAGGAGCCGATAAGATGTATCAAGACCTACGATACACCTATTGGTGGCCTGGAATGAAGAAGGATATTGCCGTTTTTGTTTCCAAGTGCCTTACATGTTCCAAGGTGAAGGCTGAACACCAAAGACCCTCAGGACTTCTGGTCCAACCGGAAATACCTGTATGGAAGTGGGAAAATATAACCATGGATTTCATTACCGGGTTACCTCGCACTTCTGGTGGGTATGACACTATATGGGTAATTATAGACCGACTTACAAAATCAGCACACTTTATTCCTATCCGTGAAGATTTCAAGAACGAAAAGCTTGCTCGTATTTATATCAACGAAATCGTAAGCCGACATGGGGTACCGTTAAGCAACTTCTGATCGTGATGGTCGTTTCACTTCACGAACATGGCAAGCAGTACAATCCGGCTATGGGCACGCGATTAGATCTCAGTACCACCTATCATCCTCACACTGATGGACAGTCTGAGCGCACCATTCAAACTCTTGAAGATATGCTTCGAGCATGTGTCATAGACTTCAAGGGAAATTGGGACGCCCACCTACCATTAGTTGAATTTTCGTACAACAACAGCTATCATTCGAGCATCGGCATGGCACCTTTTGAAGCCTTATATGGTCGTAAGTGCCGATCTCCTGTATGTTGGCACGAAATTGGGGAAGCTCAAATTACTGGTCCAGAATTGTCCAAGAAACCACAGACAAGATCCATCAAATTCGAAACAATCTTCTAGCGGCTCAAAGTCGTCAAAAGAGTTATGCAGATAAACGACGGAAGCCCTTAGAGTTTAACATTGGTGATCATGTACTACTAAAAGTATCACCGTGGAAGGGAGTAGTTCGTTTTGGACAAAAGGGCAAGTTAGCACCACGTTACGTAGGACCTTTCAAGATACTCGAAAGAGTAGGTCCTGTAGCATACAAGCTTGATCTACCAGAAGAACTCAACAGGATTCATCCCACATTCCACATGTCGAACTTGAAGAAGTGCCTCGCTGATGAAAACCTCCATATTCCGCTGGAAGATATTCAGATTGATGAATCTATGCATTTTATTGAAAAACCTGTAGAGATCATGGACTTCGGAGAAAACGTCTACGACGAAGTCGCATTCCAATTGTTAGGGTACGCTGGGAGTCGAAACGGGGACCTGAGTTTACTTGGGAACGTGAAGACTCAATGCGCGAAAAATACCCGCATCTTTTTCCTACTACTTCAACTACTTAAATTTCGGGACGAAATTCCTAAAAGTAGGGGATACTGTAACATTTGTTACAAACGGGTTTTCAAAACCCGCTCCGTTTTGTAATCGAATATCAAGTTATAAAAGTCACGTTGAATATTTATGATTATTTTGATTTAAAACGATACATAATTAATAAATAAACTAAACTATAAAAATTATATTTGATAAAAAGTTAAAACAAAATAAATAAAAAAAATATGTTGCTGCCGGGACTCGAACCCGGGTCAGCTAAGAACAACTCCAACGACTTAACACACACTCACATCACCACTCCGCCACTTTGTGTTTTCTGTTATCTCTAGGAAACAAATGAGATTTATACACAAACCCGGTTAAACCGGTTGCGCCAACTGAAAAACGGAAGTCGGCAAATCAATCGTCAATTCTCTTGTTTACTCGCACATTCAGTTTATAACCGATGCACCGACGATTTTTAATCAAGTCGGAATTGGTTAAACATAAAGTCTCATCATTATCGGTTTTTATAACCGAAAATTCATCAAGTCCAGATTACTTCAACTTCAGACCACTCTCGCGACTCAGAAATATCATACAAACATCCCATTTCACTTTCATCACATTTTCAGACCGTCAGAACGTCTAAATCAGCTCGCCGCAATTTTCTGCAAAAGTCGCCGGAAAACCGTATTCATCCTCAAACGGTAAATCTTTCAATATCATTGTAGTTCAACAATTGTTAGGCTATTTCTAACTTAAACCTCTCAATTGAAATCGAATTCAGGCGCTGTATTCAGCTAATTTCAGTTCGCCGGAAAGATTCTGAAAATCGCTATATTCATCTGGGAATCGGTAAGGGCATTCAAGCCCTCTGTTAACAATTGCTGAACACTTCAATTTCACGATTAGCTAATAAAAACGGTTAATTGTCTTGTTCAGCTGAAGAACATAAAAACAGGGACCGACCCATTGCCGGAATTCTGAAATAAATCGTTCATCGGTATGTTCACCTCTAATTACCATCTCTGTCATTTCATTATAGCCTTAGGAATATTTGTCAATCGTAAAAACAAGAAACGGATCATTGATTCAGTCAACGGAAATTTGAACGAAGAAGACGAAGTTAATTAAGTTATAAGTATATTTAAAACCAGTAAAATGAACGGGTTAGACACACAGTCCAGCGGTGGACTGTGTGCAAAATAACACGCATGTCCCGAGTTTGATCCCTGATGCACGCACTCCTTATGTAATAAAATGCCTTTTTGTTTAAAACTAAACCGGGTTGATAAGTATAATAAAAACCGAGATAATAACCAGGTTAGACACACAGTCCAGCGGTGGACTGTGTGCAACACTAGGTCACACGTCGCGAGTTCGAAACCCGTCACTGGCACCGGTTCATTGAGTTAAAATGTTTTTGATATTAAAAGAATATTGGTTAAACTGAAGTAGTATATAAATATAATAAAAAACAAGATTATTTCGGGTTAGACACGTAGCTCAGTTGGTAGAGCTGCGTGCACGCGTACGGGAGGTCTCGGGTTCGAGCCTCACCCGGCGCAAACTATGTCACTGACCGAACCGGTCAACAAGTCAACAGGTCAACGGTCAACGCAAAATAAACAATTTTTTTATATTTTTATTTATTTAATTTAATTTAAAAATCAATTAAAAATACTTAAAAATAACATTTTTAAAGATAGAAAATAGCCTTAAACTCACAAAAATATATCTAAAAATTTCATTAAAATCCTTAATAAAATCCACTCATTTAATATATTTTTCCGTTATTATTTAGGTTAGTATTTCTCGTTGTTCCGCTCATCTAATTCGTGCGCATCTCACCATCTCAAATCCAACGCACCCAATGTGAGTGAATCTTTACAAATTCCCCGTTTAATCACGTTTTGGGGTGTATCATGTGTCTTGTTATATATATTATAATTAAACCATTGTGCATACATCATATCATGAACATGTGTATTCAGTTTGTTTCTGTTGTGTACTTATTATTGGATGCAATTTATTATTTTCAGTACATGCAATTTCATAGGCCGCCGCTCCCCATTACATTATGAGCGTTGAGCATGTTCCCATTTCATTATGAGGTTGAACCTGGCGTGCCGACATACGATCGGCTCCGTTTGATTGAGCCTTGATCGCATAGACATTTTCATTTTCAGTACATGCAATACGATCGGCTCCGTTTGATTGAGCCTTGATCGCACAGTTCATTTATGTTATTTATCGTATGTTGTTGGTATGTTAATGTATGCTATCATATGTTATTGTATGTTATAGTTGTGATTGCTATTTGCCACTGCTTGATTATTTACATTTGCTCATTTATGATTATGCATAACTTTTCATTGATAAACTAACAAGTAATTCATTAATAAATGTTTATCTAAAAAGGTTCACTCGCCAACTTATGTTGACCCAAAAACCCCCATTTTTACACATGATACAGGTGAAACAGCAGCAGCTAGGAACACATAGGATTTGGACTAGAAGAATAAAATGATTTAGAGTTGGGATTGTTATGTTTGGTTTATTTCCTTTGTATTGGATATTTGGAAATGTAACTTTGACTTTATTAAATATGAAACATATTAGTAAATGTCATGAGCTTTGGTGATAACCCAATTATGCCCCGACTCTTATTCCGCTGCGGGTCGGGGTTGTGACAACCATGTCTTCTCGATCAATCTCACACCTATGCAATTAGGAAGCTTCGATATCATAGTGGGCATGGATTTTCTTCGCGAGAATCATGCTGAAGTTGTATGCTTCGATAAAATGATTCGCTTCCCCCTTCCGAATGGTGATCAACTTCATGTTTATGGTGAAACGCCCTCAAAGAAGTTGATGCTTTTGTCATGTACTCGAGCACACAAATGCTTGCAAAAGCGATGTGTTGCTTTCCTCGCCCATATCGTGAACCCGGGGAAAGAAAAGAAGACTTATAAAGATGTTCCCGTTGTTTGTGAATTTCCTAAAGTCTTTCCCGACGATTTACCCGGTTTACCCCCTACTCGGGATTATGAATTCTGTATCGATTTAGTTCCCGGAGCTACTCCCGTTGCTAAAGCTCCTTATCACCTCGCACCATCCGAAATGCGAGAGCTATAAAGCCAACTTCAAGAGCTTCTTGATAAAGGTTTCATACGCCCGAGCACTTCGCCATGGGGCGCTCCTGTCCTTTTCGTGAAAAAGAAGGACAGATCATTCTGTATGTGCATCGATTATCGTGAACTTAACAAACTCACGATAAAGAACCGCCACCCCCTTCCTCGAATCGACGACTTATTTGATCAGCTTCAAGGTGCTACTTGTTTTTCCAAGATCGATCTTCGTTCTGGTTATCATCAGTTACGCGTGTTGGAAGAAGACATTCCTAAAACCGCCTTTCGTACCCGCTATGGCCATTTCGAATTCGTGGTCATGCCTTTTGGTCTTACCAATGCACCCGTGGTTTTCATGGATTTGATGAACCGGGTGTGTAAAGATTTCTTAGATCGTTTCGTTATTGTTTTCATCGATGATATCCTTATCTATTCGAAGTCGAGAGACAAACACGCGCGTCATCTCCGTTTAGTCCTCGAACTTCTTCAAGGAAATCTCCTTTATGCTAAGTTCTTTAAGTGTGAATTCTGGCTCGAAGAAGTCCAATTTCTCGGCCACATTGTTAATAGTCAAGGAATTCACATCGACCCTGCAAAGATTGAAGCCGTCAAGAGTTGGCTTACACCAAAGAATGCTTCCGAAATCCGTTCATTTCTTGGATTGGCGGGTTATTACCGTCGATTCATCACCGACTTTTTGAAAATCGCCGTTCCGCTTACCGCTTTAACTCATAAAGACAAACCTTTCGTTTGGGAAACCAAGCAAGAGGAAGCGTTTCAAACTCTCAAGCGTATGCTATGTAACGCTCCCGTTCTCGCTTTACCCGACGGAAACGACGATTTCGTTGTTTACTGCGATGCCTCTGATCTTAGCCTTGGTTGTGTTCTTATGCAACGAGACAAGGTTATCGCGTATGCGTCTCAACAACTCAAGATCCACGAGAAGAACTACATAACCCATGATCTCGAACTCGGTGCAGTTGTTTTTGCATTGAAGATATGGCGACAATACCTTTACGGTACTAAGTGTACGGTCTTCACCGACCATAAGAGCTTACAACATAGTTTTAATCAAAAAGAACTAAACATGCGACAACGTCGATGGGTTGAACTTCTCAACGACTACGATTGTGAGATACACTACCATCCCGGCAAAGCAAACGTCGTCGACGATGCTCTAAGTCGACGAAGCTATGTATATGGTGTTCGTGACTCTCAAGCTTGTGCTAAACTTGAAACCCTCATCCGTGCCGCTCAATTCGCCTGCTTTAACGAGAATACTCTGGAATAAGAAATGAAATGTGGTGCCGAAACTCAGCTTGTATCTAAATCTGATGGTATTTATTACTATCTCAATCGCATTTGGATTCCCAGTCGTGATAATCTTCGTGATTTGCTAATAACCGAAGCTCATAAATCAAGATATTCCATTCACCCCAGTGCCGACAAGATGTACCAGGACCTACGTCCTAAGTATTGGTGGCCGGGCATGAAAAAGGATAGCGTGTACGTCTCAAAGTGCTTAACTTGTTCGAAAGTTAAAGTCGAACATCAAAGGCCCTCTGGCTTACTCGAACAACCCGAAATCCCAATGTGGAAGTGGGAGAGTATAGCTATGGACTTCGTTACTAAACTCCCGCGCACTTCATCTGGTCACGATAGCATTTGGGTTATCGTTGATCATCTCACCAAATCTGCGCATTTTATTGCTATACGAGAAGACTTTAAGGTCGAACGGTTAGCCCGAATCTATACCGACGAAGTTATATGTCGACACGAGACGCCTCGTGACATCATCTCTGACCGAGACAAACATTTTACCTCGCGTCTTTGGGAGACTTTTGAATCCACTCTCGGTACTACTCTCAACCTCGGTACCGCTTTTCACCCTCAAGCCGACGGTCAGACTGAGGGTACGATCCGCACCCTCGAAGACATACTTCGTGCGTGCATCATAGATTTTGGTGGTAACTGGGATACATATTTACCTTTGATTGAATTCTCGTACAATAATAGTTATCATACCATCATTCAAATGGCTCCTTTTGAGGCACTGTATGGAAGAAAATGTCGATCGCCTATTGCATGGCACGAGATCAGAGAAGCACAAATCACTGGTCCCGAGCTAAATCAAGAAACAACCGACAAAATCCTCCAAATCAGAGACAATCTCTTGAAAGCTCGGAGTCGTCAAAAGAGTTACGCCGATAAACGCCGCAAGCCCCTACAGTTCAAAGTGGGAGATCACGTTCTTCTAAAGGTTGCGCCTTGGAAGGGAGTGGTCCGCTTCGGAAAGAAAGGAAAGCTAGCGCCTCGATACGTTGGTCCCTTTAAGATTCTGGAAAGGATCGGTAAAGTAGCCTATCGTCTCGAATTACCGGAGGAACTCAATAATGTGCATCCGACTTTCCACGTGTCTAACCTCAAGAAATGCCTCGCCGAAGAAAATCTGCATGTCCCTCTCGAAGATCTGCAAATCAACAAGACTCTCCATTTCGTTGAAGAGCCTGTGGAAATCATGGACCGGGAGACCAAGAAACTCCGACGCTCTCGCATCCCTATCGTGAAGGTCCGATGGGAGGGCAAACGCGGCGCCGAGTTTACTTGGGAATTGGAAAGTGATATGAAGGCCAAGTACCCGCATCTATTTGTTACAGCTACTGCTTAATTTCGGGACGAAATTCACTAAAGTAAGGGAGACTGTAACAACTCAAAAAATTCGATTGTTATCTTTTCTTTTGTTTTCCGTTTATCTACCCTTTGTAAATCCGAGATTTGGTTAATAATAAAGTTTATGTTAATTAATTATAGTATTTTACGTTATTATCGCATCTAATCGCTTAATAAATCGCATCGCCTATCTCATCACATCGCAAATCGCAGTTATTTATGTGGTTTTATGTTATTTATGTGTTATGTGTGTTTGTGGTTATGTTTGCAATCGCTATCGCATCGCTCTCACACTCTCGAATCGCTAAATCGCACTATTATATCAACTATAACGCATAACGCTTTAATTTAACGCTTAAGATAACTATCTAATGCGAACCGAATAACCAAACGAACTCTTAACGCGAAACAAAAGAAGCAAACCCAAATTTTGGGTCAAGTTCGCTTGAACTTGGTGATACCAAGTTCGGCCTGTCACACCCGACCCGCAGCGGAAAAGGTGATCGGGGCATGATTGGGTTTTCATCAAAGCTCATGACATTTATTATAATGTTTCATATTTATTATTACAATTAAAGGAGATCATACAATCATAATTACAACATGTTCTATACATCTTTCTAGACTTCATTATTTTCTTCTAAGGCATTTTCCTATGTGTTCCTTGCTTCATCCTGTCCACCTGTATCATGTGTAAAAATGGTTTTTGGATCAACAAAAAGTTGGCGAGTGAATCCTATGAAAAACATTTAAACAAGATTATTGAATTGATTATAAAATAAAGTGCATAACCACATATGAGTAAATGTAGATGTAAATTTATTCACATAACACTTAATATTAAATAATGCACACACATACAATAATAGATTGTTTTGAGGCAAGCGTTGTTCAACTCGTCTCCCACGAGGAACTGATGGGACTAATGAATGAGTTTTGAGGCACGTGTTGTTCTACGAACTGATGGGCCTAATGAATGAGTTTTAAGGCACGCGTTGTTCAACTCGTCTCCCACGAGGAACTGATGGGCCTAACAAATAATTTGCATACAACTTGACAATATGTAATACATAACAACAAACAATATTTACATTCTAAGTTTAGATCATAATATGGTATAGCACGAGTTTGAATAAACGAATTAGTTTAAGCGACCCATGATACACCCCAAAACATGAATAAAAAGGGGAATTTGTAAGAATTCACTCACATTGGGTGCGTTCGGTGGATGATGTTG
Source organism: Scalesia atractyloides (assembly GCA_947069175.1). Classification (NCBI taxonomy): domain Eukaryota; kingdom Viridiplantae; phylum Streptophyta; class Magnoliopsida; order Asterales; family Asteraceae; genus Scalesia; species Scalesia atractyloides. The sequence continues at coordinate 89,434,305 of CAMTDV010000005.1, forward strand.
AATGCGCACGAGTTTAGAGGATTGATCGACGAGGAATAACTAACCTAATTAATAACGAAAAGGTACGGTAAATAAGTGAATTTTATTAACAATTTTAATAGGATTTTTGGATATATTTTTGTGAGTTAAGGCTATTTTCTAACTTTAAAAACGTTATTTTTAAGTATTTTTAATTGATTTTTAAATTAAATAAATATATAAAAATAATAAAAAAATGTTGACTTTTGACCGTTGACCGTTGACCGGTTCGGTCGTGAATATTATTGCACTGAGTGAGACTCGAACCCGTGACCTCCCGTACGCGTGCACGCAGCTCTACCAACTGAGCTACGTGTCTAACCCGAAATATTTCTGTTTTTAATTATATTTATATACTATTTAACTTAATCCGAAAATCATTTATTTAAAAAGGATTTAATCGTATCAAACCGGTGATCTCCACAGGTCTCGAACACGGGACCTGTGGTTTAGTTTGGCACATAGTCCACCGCTGGACTGTGTGTCTAACCTGGTAAATATTCCGGTTTTTATTATACTTAACATCTTACTGTGAGTTAACCCGGTTCGGTTTAAAAAAACATGTTTATTTCTGAGGATAGGGTCGTGATAGGAATCGAACTCGAGACGTATGTGTATTGTTTGCACACAGTCCACCGCTGGACTGTGTGTCTAATCCGTTCATAATATTGATTTTAATTAATCTTATACACCAGATCGAACTCATCTTCTTCGTTCAAAACACAGTCAATGGTTAACCAAACTGTTTCTTGTTTAATTCGATTAATGAACTTTATAAGCAATTGAAAGGTAATGAACAGAGAGGGTTTGGGGAAAGAATGTACCGAACAGGTGTCGTTCTCAGAACTCCGGTAAGGATTCGTCGGCTCTGTTTTGTGAACTTGGTCTGTTCAGATCAATTACCAGTTTTGATTGCTTAGATGTGAAATTGAGTTACTAAACAATGATTAACAGGGGTTTAGTTGATCATACCGATTAACAGCGTGAGTTCGGAAATTCCAGCGATTTTCCGGCGAGTACAGAATATCCGGCAACGTCGTCTGGGATTGATTCTGAGTGATGGATTGATGTTAGTAATGGTCTAACAATGGAATGGAACAGAAAGAGTCGAGGTATTTACCGTGTTGATGTGAGTCTCGGTTTTCCGACGAAAGTCCGGTGATGGCAGAAAAATTCCGGCGAGTGAAATTGATTCGAGAATCGGTGTGATTTTGAGCGAAAAGATTACCAGAGGCTAGGGTGTGCATTTATAGGGAGGAATCAAGTTGAATTGGGTCTGTTTTTAGTCTCGATTCATTGGTCAGCCGTTCTCCGGCGGTTATGACTGATGTCGCGGAACTAGACATCGGTTATAACCGATGGCGTCGTTAATACGTACGTTAAGTCAAGAGTAACCGTCGATAATTGGCGAAATCGTCGGATTTTCCGGCGTCTGCGGATTTGGGCGCGCTGAGTAATTGAATTTGATTTCCAGTTTTATTATATATATTAATTGTTTCAATAAATCCACAAGTAACGCAAGTGGCGGAGTGGTGGAATGTTTGTGGGTTAAGTCTTTGAAGTTCCCGGCTGACCCGGGTTCGAAACCCGGCATCAACATTTAATTTTTATTTCATTATTTTTAATAAATTTTCAAATATAAATTTTATATTCTAATATACTTATTAATTATGTATCGTTTAAAATTAATTTGAGCATTAAATTCGCAACGAAATTTTTAACTGGATGTTCGGTTAATAAACGAAGCGGGTTTGGTTAACCCGGTTTTTGACGGATGTTACACGGCCGAACTTGACTGGCCACCTTAACTCACCTCAAACCTCTAGTTCGTTCAAACTGACCCTCAAAGGGTCAAGTTCGGTCGAACTTAGCCATATTTCTCCTATAAATACCAAGCTCTGTTCTCTCATTTGAACTTGCTTTAAGTTCGCCCAGAGCTCTCAAAACCCGAAAACTTCATGTTCTAAGTAAGAATCAATCCGATTTCAACTGCAACAACGTTTATCAACGATCTACAAAGGATTACAACGATTTTGGCACAAGGCATAGCCTTCGTTTTCATCAAAACTCATTCTTTTTACGAAAACCTTCATCTTTTTCTTCAAAAACTTCTATTTTAAGCTTAGATCTACATAATATGAGTTCGTTTGACGATAGTAGAGACTTCCCAAACACGAGATCTGCAAGATCTCGGCTTGTAAGTGATAACTCTGAGAAAAACCTTTGAAAACCATTGATTTCTACACTACGGACTTTTGATGATGTTTTGTTCTCTGGTATGAAACGAAGCATCTATCATTCAAGATCCCAGATCTGGAAGCACAGGGACGTTTATGTTGGTTTACACAAGCCAGACTAATCGAACGAACCCCGAGTTCGCCTGGATTAGCCCACGCTTTTGTAAAACAGCTAAAACAACTCTAAAAGACCTCTCCGACATAAGTTTGCTCAGTAGCATAGGGTTGGAGGGATAAACACCCGATTTTCCTCAGCAAACGACGCAAAAACGCAAGATTTTGGACCCCAAAAACATCAAGTTCGCTCGAGAATCACCAGCTCACCAGGTCAAGTTCGACCGAACTTGTACCCATTTGGGTCAAGTTCGACCGAACTTGAGTGTTTCTTCACAAAAATTCATGCAAGTTCGCCCGGACTTGCCTGGTTTCTTAGGAAACCATACAAGTTCGACCGAACTTGCCGGTTTTTCCTACAAGTTCGCCCGAACTTGACAAGTTTCTTAGGAAATTCATCAAGTTCGACTGAACTTGGCTATAAACTCACTAAGTTCATACAAGTTCGCTCGAACTTGTGTGTTTATACACAAGTTCGCCCGAACTTGGCTACTGCCCAACCAAGACTTAACCGTTTCAGCTTTTCGGAGACTGATGCACTTCCGTTCGCGTATGCAGGCTGATCTGGCGCTCTTCTCGTCTCTTCTCAGATCTCTAATCTTACCTAAAACGCACCCACTGTGAGTATACTTGACCCATTTTTGCTTTAAACGCACTTTTGGGTGTTACATACGTTCTTATAAACAAAATCACATCACGAATCAAAACTGTTTATCACATGCGAATAATCTGATTGTATATGCTCGCCACGTGATACTAGAAACATGTGACTAGTACTTATTTTCGTTAACTTGCCTCCTTAGCTAGTATGGTACTATAGTGTGGCTTACACCCGACAGGGTCTAGTTAGGATGGACGCGCAAGCCTTCTCACGGTAGTTAGCATGAGAAATAAGCCTATGTTATGTTAAGTGTTTTGGTGTATCATGATATGTAATTAGATTGTTTCGCAAACGCTTTCTCGATTATGCTAGTAGTACTTAAACCTGTATGCTCACCTTTACTTAATTGTATTGACTTGTATTTTAACGTATGTAACAGGTTGAGGATTTATAGCTTGGATGCCTTGGATGTTGCATGCGTAGTTTAGTTTGTTTTATTTAGTTTGTTTCAGAACAGTATTAATAAAATCTAGGGGAGATCAGATTGTGTTGTGTTTAACAGATTTTGTTGGTATGTAATGGTTATTTTGAAGGTTTATGAGTTTGATAGTATGGGATATTAAATGTTGATGTTTATCTTTGAAATGGCTCTTATGGAAATTCTCTTGATCAATCTGATTCGCCTAGTGCCACTACCCCGATGATTCCGCCATTGGTCGGGGTGTGACACACATCCTTTCATGGGGAAAGCGTTTCAAAATTTGATCATTAAGTGAAGGGATACTCAAATATGTCATATACTGATGCAACATCCTGCACAGACAGGGGACATCCATGCTGGACACATTGCAAAGGATTCAAAGGTTGGCATCGAAAGTTTTTGCCTAAGTATTCCTGGTATGATTTCTTATTTATCGAATTCTGGAAATCTTAATTGGGTAACCTAAGTTTTCAATAAAGATTATACTCAACCAAGTTTTTGTCTAACAATTTTTCATTAAAGGTGAAAAAAACCATCCTGACCAGGATATTTGATCAGGATGTTTAAAAACATGTCTTTCAAAATAAAAATATAACAACAACAGATAAAACAGAAAGGTTAGTTGATTATTAACATTCTAAAATGTCACATTCTTGGCTTCGTCTTAAACCAAGACCCATCCACCAAGAATGTGATAAGGTCTAAAAGCATATAAACAATGATGACCAAAGGCTTCGTCCTGAAACCTAGGATCCCTCCACCTCGGGTCATCACAAAATACTAATGTTTGAAGTGCAGGAAATATAAATTCTTCAAGTGCAGGAAAAGTAGAATTGTTTAGGGGATTACAGACCATTCAAATTAAAAAAGTGGGCTCCAGCCTATGCAATAATATCCATCATTGCCCGCTTCGATGCCCTCACACAGCGGCATCTTCACCAACCTTCTTCACTTCTTCAACCACATCCTCACCACCAGCATCAGCACCTTGATCACCAGCACCAGCATCAGCCTCAGGATCCTTGGGAGCCTTAACCGCAACTTCAACCGCCTTGGAAGACTCTGGAACCGCTGGCTTGGCAGGATACTCCACAGGTTTACCTCCTAGGTCCTTTAGCTTCGCCTCCCAAGCGCCGATGTTCTACGCAGGGCATTCGAAGCCGCAGCTCTGGCTTCATATGCCATTTTCAGCCTGGCTTGGAGGAGGGAAATCACGACAGAACATTTGAGGCCTTCCCGGTAGGAGTTCCTATCCTGCTCATGCTGGAGTTGGGCTGCATCCACCTTGGCCTGGGCATCCTAATTAGCCTTTTGGATGCAGCCTGAGCTTCCTGAGTCATTGCCTTGTATTTGTCCTCGTAATGCTGGGATTTGGCGGCAGCAATCTTTTCATGGTTCTTGATCGTGACTTGAGCTTCCTTCAGCTTGGCCTCTAGCATCCTGTTGACCCCACATGCGTCCTCGTAAAGATGCGTCAGGCGACCGAGACCCTACAGTCTGAGATACAGGTATCAGTATATACATAATATAATCAGGATATCTGTTCAGCATGTATGTACAGGATACATGATAAGGATATTTACCTGGTTAAGAGAAGAAGTCATCAAGGCACTGGACTCGAGGAATCCCTGGTTCTCGTAGGGAAAAGCCTCATCGACAGTAGGGGAGTCTGTTTCTTTTCTCTTTCGAGAGCTGGTGGCATGTGGCTTTGTGGCAGGGGAAGGTCTAGGCATGGTCGTGGCCTTGGAACTGGTTGTAGGCTTGGATACAGAGGATGGCTTGCTGGATTCTTTCTTCGCTTGGACAGGACCAGAGTAGCTTTCAAGTTCTTCAAGATCAAAGACCTTTGGGATTTTGGCTGGCTCTGCACAAAAGGGAGAATTCTCAATCTTAACTTTAATTTCATAATTACGTAAGTATGCACGAAAGTATATAATCTTTACCAGACATGCTGGATGAAGAGTATTGACTTGAACTTGGGTGATGAGACGAGAAGCTTCTGTCGCTTTCAGGTAACTTGTAAATTGCTTTGATCCTTTCCTCAGATTCTGCAGTAGGAGGAGCTAGTTCCTTGAAATTTGCTACATGGAAGAAACAAGAATATCAGTTCAGGATATAACATCAAGATACATTTGGGGATATCCCTAAAACCCTAAATCCTACCAGCGGTCAACCACTTCGTCGGAAGGTCAACACCTTCGTCGATAGAGTCCTTCTTAACAAAGAAAAACATGTGTTTCCAATCATCCTCGTTTTTTGTCACTTTGAGGATGAAGGGGTTGTTAGAGGAGGAAAAGAGCAAGAATCGACTAGAACCATGTCAACTTAGGCGATAGATGATGGGATATCCTCAATACGCAGGTCAGGGATATGATGGGTCTTGATCCGGTCGAGTACAATCAAGAGCCTCCAGATCATAGGCATGGTTTGAGCGAAGCTAAGCTTGGTGGTACGAAAAAACTGTATAATAAACTCAGGAAATGGGTATCGAAGTCCTAAAGAAAAGGGGTAGGCTAAAAAACAGATCCACTCTTCGGATACTACATCTGATCGGAGATTTCGGTCAAATGGCCGGATAACTGCTTTGTCGGGAAAAGCGCCGGAAGCCCTGAGGGCAGCGATGTCGGCATTATCGAAGGAGCACACCACTTTCTCCGGATTTTTGAGAAGATTTTGTTGGGTGAAAGTCGGGGTAGAGTCACCGGTATGCGATCGTGTACGAGTAGCCATGGAGGAATTGAGAACAGAGCAGAGAGAAAAAAAGAAATAATACCTGATAACTCTGAAAGATGGCGATAATTATCTGAAGAGTGGGAGAAGATATAGGCCAGAGATAGGATGTGATGAGTGAATTTCGCCTTGGAAGTTACAAGCTGTCTTATCAAACGTCTACCTCCCATTAAGAGCCTCGATCTGCGCAAAGAAAAATATATCCGTTTAGATCAGGGGATCCCAACAACTATATTTTTGGGGACAATTGTTATGGGTGGAATTTTCTGACTCATATCCTGAGGATATATCTTGACCCTATATATTGATTACAGCGATCAGGATACTAAACCATGATATTGGTAACATCCTGCGCGAGTATCCTACTCGTTACTAATGATTTTCTTTGGATGCAAGGTACCAACGTTCACAAGGCTTGGTCTTCCTGAAGACTCGGTCATGACGGTTGAAAGAAAGACGTTGGAGGCCGGAAAAAAGGGTCTACAACGGTCATGAGGGAATATTCGAAGGATCCCTAAAATGTAGGATAGTTAGTTAGTCTTGTTTACTATTTAAAGGGCACTTGGATCAGCAGTAAGACACATCATCTCGCACTCTTCCACTTTCTGATTACAGAAACACTCGAAAACACTCACTGCACTCACATTATTCAAACGTTGTAACACCTAGAGTTGATCCAAGCAGTATCCCGAAGTTGTATCTTGTTGTTTGATCAATAAGAAGAACAAGGCAGCTGGCGATTGTCAGCTCCCGGGGTTTTATGCCGGCGATCTAGATTGATCAAGGGCTTTCCTCGTATATCACGTGTCAACCTTTACTTTATTGCATTGTTTTTACGAATTGATATAGTTCTGTATCCTGGAACTATATCCTAAAACTGCTTATATTTTCAATTAAGTTATCACATTTTTATCTAATCTACATAGCACACTACTTCACAAAACTAATTTGATCACTAAATTGCTTCGGTAATTTTTGACCAAAATAATTATGCTATTTATTTATTCATTTATACTGTGAATTTATAGGTTTAGATGGTGTTCGTGAAGAGTTTGGATAAAAAACCTGAAGGAAAGAGGCAAAATTGAGCAAAGCAGTGCGACAAGGAAGAAGCAACTTCAAATGAGTATATCTTGAGGTAGGAAATGAGTTACAAGACGTATTATATATGAATCTTGACTTTTTCGACGAGACGAATCCAAATATGGGCTTTGTGGGCCTTGATTATTTTACTTATGGGCCATAACCCACTAAAATTTTTTCGGGTCGTAACCGACCCAAATCGGCCCAGACGCGTGAAAAAAATAGATATCAGTATTTAAGGCTTATGACAGCAGGAAACCCTACAGAACGTGGAAAAGAGGCTGAGAAGACAGTTTAGGAGCAGCATTGAAGATTTAGAGTTCTAGAAGCTTGAGGAATTGAAGATCTATCCATTTGATTCACGTCTAATTGCGCATATCGATTCGGTTTGCTTTCGTTTTCACTTTCTTTTACATCCATGACTTCATTTATATCTAGTTTTGGTTTGTTTTACATTACTATGCTAGGCTAGACTTCTGTAAGGCATTTAGGCTATGATGATTCTTGTTCTAGTTTGAATTATACATTGGGTTTTACGTATGATTGTGTGATTTTAGTAAAGTTGGTAATTTTGATCTTATGATGTGTATGATTACTCGTTATTATTGGTTTTAGATTTGATTTGTGTGGGCTTGTTGATCTTTCAATGACGTTATGCATGCTAGATTCAACACGTATTATCTTTAGGTTATAATAGTGCGCACTTATAATCTGAGGCTTGAAACCTTTAATCGGTAATAGACAAATTAGTGATATAACCGGTAAAACTAGTGAGCTTACCTTTGGGAAGGGTATGAATAAAAGGATCTGGAAACTAGTTAGGTTTGCTTATAATAGTAGCATAGATAGTAAATCGCTCAGTTTGTGAATCTATGTTTCTAAACAATAATAGAAACCCAAAGTCATAAAGGATGATAACTAAAACTTGACTCACAAGATTAGGTTTTGGCGTATGTTATTGATTCTATAGTTTTGTGGATTAACCCTAGCAGGCTCTAATCCATTTTAGCACTTCAACGCTATTTGAACCAATTAGAAAAACAGTCTGCATAACCAACTAAAATCAATAGTCATTCCATTCAAGATGAGTCAAAGTCTAAATGATTAATTCTCTAATCTGATTTCTCTAAATCCACAGTTCTTGCTTACTTGCAATCATTAGTTTCTTCACAAAACACTCTTACACCGGTTAGATATGGACAAACGATTAGGTATTATGAACCACTGTCTCTTTAGGATCGATACAATGATTCTCACCAGGTAATTCCCATTTTAATAAATTAAAACTTGTGTAATTGATATATTTTACATGTACGTTGCTTACAACAATAATAATACACACATTACATAACGTGAAAAGGGTATTAAAATTAGACTCGTTGGTGATGGTGGTAGTAAATGCTCTTGAATAATTATCAACAACATTTGGGTTGGAATTGAAGTCCAAGTAGTGCACGAGCATTCCGAACCACCTATGTGTTTGAGTAGTTTGACTATGGTGGTCCGGTAGAAATGGTGGGGACTAAACACACACGTCTTTTTTTAGTGTAAATAGTGGGGTAGTTTAGTGTTGGATGAAGAAGTGAGTTTTGAAATTTTTGAGGTTTGGAATGATGTAGCGGGTTTGGATTTTGAACTTTGACCAATGTTGTGGATGCTCTAAGTGGATATGGAATACTTGAATTTTGTTAAGCTATGGGAAGTGGTCACCCACTCCCCCATCCCCCATCCTCCACCTCAGCGCATCCCAGTTCCCCTTCCACCCCATATTCTTTCCCCATCTAAGGGTGTGTTCTTCCTTCCTTTTTTATTATTATTTAATCTCTTTTTTATTTAAAATCACATAATTTATTTTTGAGTAAAGTATAATATACGTTTTTGGGGTTTACACCTACTTACATGTCCAGTCCCTATCATAGGCCAAAATGATCATCAATGACAAAAAGCCCAAAAATGACCTGGAGTGTTGAATTTTTTAAAATAAGGACTCAACGTGTAAGTGAGTGTAAACCCAAAGAACGTAAATTGTTCTTTACTTTATATTTTTATAACTTAAGGGTAAATTGTAATCGAAAACAAATCATAATATTTTCTTTGTAAACTTGTTTTAGTCTAGAGGGTTTCATAAAAAAATATATAAATAACTAACAGGAGTTATAAACTTATCAGCCACCTCACCGTTCCTCTCCAATGCCCACACCTTTTAGCCTTCAATGTTATAAAATAACTAATAATTAAAAAGAGAATAACTCAGATAAATAAGGGATATCGAATTTAAATAACCCCAACTTTCACTAATTGACCGATAACACTGCTAACTTTCAATTTATACACCAGCACTCTCAACTTTTAATTTATTGGCCGATAACACTCCCTAACTGACTGAACTCTATCTCAGTTAGTTGATGTCAGTTACCACATCATAAAAAATGTCATGTCAGCTGCCACATCAACTGACACATCATCAAAAATTCCATGTCACCAAAATGCCATATCAGTTGTCACGTCAGCAAAAAGGGCCACATCAGATGCCACATCAGCAAAAACTAATTGGGTTAGGGTTCAGTCAGTTAGGGAGTGTTATCGGACAATAAGTTGAAAGTTGAGGGTGTACAAATCGAAATTTGAGAGTGTTATCAGCCAATTGATAAAATTAGGGTTATTTAAATCATGTATCCCAATAAATAAATATAATAAAATGCATTGTTTAAACACAACTCTTATAAAAATGTATTTTTAAAAGGTTTAAGCGAATACCGATTTAAAAAAATTTCTAGTTATCATCAGTAAATTAATCAATTAAATCTGTAGTAACCTAACTAAACAAAAAATACACAATAATTTAGATAGATATTTTTTAAAAGTACAACAAGTGATTAGTCATTGTATTATCTCAAACTTTTTTGTTTTGTTCTAGAACTTTGGAAGCAAAACCGTCAAAAGATTAGAGTTTCTTTAACAATGGATTATAATGGTACCACTTAAAAAGTGTTTCAAGAGACATTTAACATATAAAAAATGTGATTTGATAACATGTTCATATGGTAATCCAACACATCACAACTTTTGCTCTGACTTTATGTCTTTTAAGTTATCTCCAATGCCAAAATACACTTTTAGTGGGTGACAACTTTTTGCATTTTACTTTTGTAATTATCAATTAACAATAATGGTTTTTTTCTCCAAATAAATCTTTAATTTAGTATTGGTGATGTGAAGACTATACAAGTCATAATAACATATTATTATTTTTATATAAAAATTTAGTTAAGAGGAACAAGGTTTTTACATGTGAACTCCACTAGATATATGCATATTAACTCTTGTTAGTAATTAAAACTTATTCGTTTGACATGATATCGGTCATGCTAATTTTTCACTGTCTTCTTTTATTATTGATATTATTGAGTTAAATACTATGGTTTAAGCCATTTTGTCAGTTTAGTTCAAATGTTTTATTTTTCGCCTGTGGGTCCAAAATGGTTTCACCGTGCTATTTTAGTCCATTGGTTAACTTCATCCATTATTTCTGTTAACGAGAAGGTCAATTCGGTCATTTTATACGGCCGAATTGCCCTTCTAGTTAACAGAATAACATATAAAATGATTGAATTGTCCTTCGCGTTAACAGAAAAAATGGATGAAGTTAACCAAGTGAACTAAAATGACAATGATGAAACCTTTTTAGACCCACGGACGAAAAATAAAACATTTGGACCAAATTGTCAAAATGATCCAAACCACAGGGACTAAAATGACATTTAACTCTTTATTTTTTAGTTATGTTCTTTGTTCAGGAGGTAAGGTAAGAGAACAAGTGTTTAACCTTCTAATTGTCATCGGCACCTCATTATCAACCCCGACCAACAAATTCTGCTTTCATCATTGTTCTTTGTCAATAGCGGAACTAGTCCATTAAATCAGGGTATCCTAAAAACGAATATTTGTTATTTATAACTAGAAGGATACTCACATTATGCAATAGACAATTATCTCATCTCACTTTTTTATATAGTTATTAATTATTCCTCTAAGTTGTCATATATAGTTATCTCAACTCAGTCTAAATGAATTGATCAAGATGGTATTTGATGACCTAGATTAAGAACCCAATTCATTACAAATAAAAATCTCTATAATAAACAAGATTGATTAAAGGATATTTATGCCAAATTTGTTCACTTTTTAATAATTCAAAAACTCTTTGTGTTTATAAATTATTTTCAAGAAACCTATAAAAAACTGTAGGCCAGATAAAACTTTTCTATTAATGAAAGCCTATGCTATATAGAAAATAACAGATTAATCTCTCATACATTCTACATCAATATGTTATCATAATTAAAGTGTTTTTGACTTTTTTTCTTTCCCATTCAAATCAATTTAACCAGTTTCAAGTGCACTACTACCTTATAATCTTTTTTTGCATGATGGTTCCCACCTCAATTCCACTTCAATAAAAGACCTAAGAAGCACTAAGCATAAGATATTTATTTCAAGTGGAAGTTTGACTTCAAAAATATGCATTTGTCAACTCTATTGTAGAGCTTTACATACTTTACATACTAAGATGGTTGACTTTTCGCGTAGATGATAAACTAACGGGTTTAATGGTCTGGTAACGAGTTAAAACGAGTTTAGCTTCAACGTTTAACTTTTAAGCCGCGTTAAAACAAGGTGGTGTGGCTTACATAAAAAAGCCAAGATTATTCCTTTTAGGCAGTGTAAGCAAGCTTACATATGGACCAAACAGCCTAGGTAAGAATTGTTAGGTTTGTATAGGGCTGTTCAAAAAGCTCGGAGCTCGGAGCTCGCTCGGATTTAGCTCGGAAAAAGCTCGCTCGATTTAGCTAGGTTTGAAAGTGAGCCGAGCCAGCTCGGCTCGGTTAGAAAGTGAGTCTAGCTCGGCTCGGCTCGAACGAACCGGATTAGCTCGGTTTGGCTCGTTTGTTAGCTCGGCTCGGTTTAGCTCAGATTATTTTACTTATAATATAGTTTATTTTTCTATACATTATAATATATTACAAAAACTAATTATTATCTACATGTATTTTGGTTTGTAATTTGATATCTATGACTTATTAGAATGTTTATTGCCATGCTAATGAACTAATAATGTATTTCGTCGAAGTTTAAAACTTATTTTGTGTTGTTTAACTTGATTTTGGCTTGTGACGTATTAGATTGAACTTATTTTGGATATGTTATTTTAAAGTATTGAATAATATTTTAGAGTACTTAATTTTTAGAGCTATATATTAAATTGTTATTTTTAAAATCGAGCCAAATCAAGCCGAGCCCGAGCTTTGATTTTCAGCTCGGTTTCGAATCCGAGCCGAGCCAAGCCCGAGCTTGGCCTAGCTTGGCTCGGCTCGGCTCATGAACAGCCCTAGGTTTGTATAATGTTGTAGAGATTTTTCGGGATGAATTCTTTAAAGATGTGACCCTTTTGGTTTGTTCTCATTAATGATACTTGATAGGAACCTTTAGAGACAGCCATGGACTTCCTTCCATTAAGGCATACCCACATGATACTACAATCGATCAGCATCTTTTCAGGAAATAAAAATAGCTTTGAGAGATATTTTCTATAACGAGTGGCTCGAATCAGATAGTTGGATACTCAACTTACAGAAAAATACATTATGAGGTGAACTTTACATGCCCATAAATGAAATGTAACATAAGTGCCAATGAGGTTTAAAATAATGTGTGTGAAAAAGGAAAACAAGAAAGCAAAAGGCAACAGATAGAGACATGGCATTTTTGGTCCACATAACAACTCATTTTGTATCTAAAATGTGGTTTGAATTAGCCTAGAGCTTCAAATATCTCCATGTGGGTCCTACTAGGATGATCTGAATGACTATTGTCTATTCATAAAAAAAAGAGCATTAATTTGTGGCCCATATGATCCATATCAACATATCTTAAAATAAAAGAATGAGATTTGGGGAAATTCTGGTATCTTAGAAGGAAGAATTAGATTTGGGGGAATGTTGGACAAAGTTATAGTTATATCTATTATCCGTGTTATTGCGTTTTACTGTAACAGTATTAAAAATAAGATTTCCGGGTAAAACTTATATCATAAAAGTCTGAATAAGATTTAAGGAATATTGGACAAGGTCATAGTTGCATCTTTTATCATCTCATTCGTGTTACTGGGTTGTACCGTAAGAATATCTTAAAAAAGAACAAAAAGACTTAGGGAAGTGTTGGTATCTTAGAAGGAAGAATAAGATTTTGGAGAATGTCAGATAATGTCAAAGTAATATCTATCATCTCATTCGTGTTATTGGGTTATACTGTAACAATATCTTACAATAAAGAAAAAGATTTAGGAAAATACCAGTATAGTAGAAGGAAGAATACAATTATGGCGAATGTTGGACAAGGTCAGAGTCACATCTATTATCATCTCATACGTGTTATTGGTTATACTGTAACAATATCTTAAACGATTTTTGGGGAATGTTTGACAATGTCATAGCCATCGCTATTATCATATGTATTATCGGGTTGTACTGTAACAATATCTTACAATGAAGAAGAAAGTTGTACCGTGTCTTATCTGTATTATAGGGTTGTACCGTAACATCTTATCTGTATTATAGGGTTGTACTGTAACATGATGCAAACAAAGGACTACTTTCTAGTACTTAAACATTCTTGTGACATAGACCTAACAATCTAACATTATCCACATTAGGATTCAACAAATTCAAGTGAGCCTAGAGTTAGGCCTTGGATATACTCGTTTTCTTAGTCGAGTTAAACGATTCATGGGCATGAGAAAACGTACAACTTGTTATGCATATACTGCAAACAATCTAACACGATTGATGTTAGACGTAACAGAAAATCAAGTAAACCGAAAACTTGAACATCTAAAGTATACAATGTATCTACAATAAACCACAAGTGTAGTTACAACAAAACAAAGCATCCATTTTAAGAGCCTAACTAAAAAGTAACCCTTTTATGCTGTTTCTTGAAAACAGATTGATCTAGAGAAAGCAGCCGGATTCGCTTGATACGCAGGAGAAGACGTTGCAGTCTCGTGGTGTTTCTTCTTTTCGACACCCTTTTCCTGAAACGCCTTAAAGTTTTCATTTCTGATTCCGAGTGTCGCCCATATAGAACTCCTTGCAGCTTCATCCGGGTCATCGATTCTAAGCGTCTTGGGAATCAAAACCGAGTTCTGTGGTTTCTTGGACTTGTCATCACAATCATTAGATTGCATAACCGATTCATCTCTTGACCGTTTTCCCAAGATAGAATCAGTTATTGTGGGTGTTGATGGAGGTAAGAATGGAATACAGTTCCAATATGTTGATGGGTAGATTGGCATTGGAGGGCAAATGGCTGGAATCGGAATTGGAATTGGAACCGGAACATAAGGCCAAGAAGCACCAGCCCCAGGAATAGAGTGAACTTTGGAATGGAATCCATTTTTATCTTGAATATTTTCGGGTACTAGATCAGAAGTTGTGACAGTTTCCTGGGAGATGGTTATGTAACGAGGTTGCGATACCGAATTCTTGTTTTTTCGGCGGCCTGCTCCGACTGCCATGGTTCCCATGGCACCTCCGGCGGTCCAGTACCTTTGGCAGCTCTTGCAAAAGTGACGCGGCTGGTTAACGTTGTAGTTGTTGTAGTAACAGAATTTTGTGTCCATGCTGGTGCAACGAGGGCAGGGGAGAATCTTGTCCGGTTTTTTAAGGTTTTTCGTTTGAGGGTTTGTAGATTCTTGTTTCGTTTCTTCATCGATGGATGGAGTTTTCGGGTTGTCGGATTCTGCTTTCGTCTCACTGCAATTTGCTTTTTGTTCATCCTGGAAATATAAAATTATCAGTTTCTAATGCAAGAAGAGAAATACAATGCATTTTGACTTTCTAGAGTAGTAATTTAGATTAGTTATTAACAATGTTTTCAGGACCGATCCGGAAACCATGTCACCATGTCCACCGGCGGTCTGGTTGATCACTTTTGAGCCGTTTCCAAATTGGCCGGCCCGTTACCACAGTTTGACTTTCTAGGGTCAACTAGACCAGTTTTTAACTATGTTATCACGACAGGACCGGACCAGTCAAACCGGGAACCGTGTACACCTTTGAGCCCTTTCCAAATAACCTAAATTGTTTCCGTCGTTTGACTTTTTAGAGTTAAATAGATTACTTTTCATCAATGTTTTCATGACCAGACCAGTCGGACCAGGAACCGTGCACACCGATGCTCTGGTTGAACACTTTTGAGCCGTTTTCAAATTGGCCGGCCGGTTAAGGCGATTGAGCTTTATCTCAAACCCTAAGTTTAGAACATTGAATTTCTAATCTTGAACCACTGAAACATCAATAAAATGAAAAACTAAAACTGACCCACTAATTATTTAATGATTACATCAATTGGGTTGCTTTTAGATTTGCAAATTATGGAATGCAAACACATACTTATGGTGTGTACACTGTGTGTTCATGTCTTATCTGTACATAGATAACTGTGTACCTTATCTGCACCTGCTCTGTTCACTTTCTCATCTTCAGAACAAGCGTTTCCAACAGTGATATCAGAGCCACTTTCTTCGTCTCCACCGCTACCAGTAGGCTCTGACGCCTCTACTGCGACGATGGAGATGACCGGAAGACTAACACTCTTACTGATTCCAGGCAGCACAATCTTCTTCCCAAATAACTTGATACCAGGATCCTCCATAGCTTCTGTTTTTTCGATGGCTGGTGGCGGTTGCCGGTGGCGGAAACTGGTGGTTAGAGTAATGTATGGTGGTTGGCTGGCTGGCCTTTGTTGTCAAATTCAAGAAGTGTTGCAAAGAATGGATACTTCCATCAAAGTATCAATCCATAATTATATATATATAATATTTGTTAAAGTAAGAAAGAGGACGGATGTCTGGTTGAGTTACATAATGTTAAACCTTTTTGTCCAAACAAGTTTAAAACTTTATATTAATTTTTATATTAGAAATAATTTTAAATATAAATTACGAGAAACATATAAACTTTTATACTTTTGCTTCCGCTTATATATACAACGGTTACACAATCATTTACTCTTATCTACTATTCTATATAACAACATTTTCAAATATTAACAGTAATAATTCACTATTGGTGTATTTGTGGGTTTAGGCTGTGGGGTATGGTGGGGTGGAGGTTTGGGGCGTTGATTGACACGTGGAAAAGGAGGGGCACCGCCCATGAAGCAGCCCAGCGGTGGGTATGGTGGGGCGGGGATTTGGGGCGTTAGCTAGGCCACGTGGATTTTTTTTAAATATACACAATATTAATTAAGAAAACATAAAATATTATTAAACATTCCTAAAACATTACAAAAAACATACTTATTAAACATATAAAAAAACCCTAAAGCATTAAGTAGATCTCGAAGAGGGCGAGCTTGTCGAACACCCTCCTCTCCTTGGACCGGTACTCGATGTTGGCCACCTCGACCCGGTCGTCATGGCTTATGTCCCCTCCCGGGACGCTTTGGTAGTAGGCCTTGAACCGCTCGAGTTTCGGCCGTAGGCCAAACCAAACGGTTTGTTTTTAAATTTTAAAATGGCTAGGTTGACCCGTCAATCACCATCCGCCACGTCACCCACCTAGTGTAACACCCCAAAAATAGAAAACTTTATATTGAAATTATAAAAGAATAAAATAAACGAAAATAAACTAACTAGAAAATAAATAACCTAGTTAGTCACAAGTCTAGTAGTAACAAAGAAACTTGGTTAAAGCATCTAAAATTTAACTCGACATTAGTTGGAGGGCCAAAAGTGAAAAAAAATGGAAACTTGTGTTTATAAAACAATAATTAAAATTCCAAACACACACTTGGTGTGTGTGTGTGGATCGAACAAGCACATGGTGACCAAAGCTCCCCTCACAAAAACCCTAGTTCTTGTTTTCTATCAAATTGAAGGAGTAAATCTAACCCAAATCGAAATCTAAGCACATATTCGTGATCACTTCGGTGAAGGGATATAAGGTATGCTAAATTTCATCATTTAGTTCCATCTCAAATTCTTAATGATTTGTGAAATCGAAATTGGAGCTTGATTAATTGATGTTTAGATGAAGTTTGTAATGAAAACATGTCTAGGAGTGAATCCTAGTTGATAACTTGCTGAATTTGTGTTCAATTTATGAAATACATGATAATCTATCTATATGTTAAATGGGTTTTGTAGAAATAGGATGAACACAAGAATTTTGACTACAAAAAGTGGTGTCACTTAATTTCTAGGAAATGATTCTGATGTTAGTATGCATGCTTGACATAATAGAATTGAAATGCATGTTAATATTTGGGCAAAAAAAATATATAACAACAAGTCGTGAACTTGATTTTAAATATGTAAAATTATACCCGTTAGGTGTTCGTTAAAATGCCTAAGTGAAAAATAAAATGTTGAAAATCGGACAAAAACGCGTGTTTGATTTATATGGCA
The DNA here is from genome assembly GCA_947069175.1 of Scalesia atractyloides. Lineage (NCBI taxonomy): Eukaryota > Viridiplantae > Streptophyta > Magnoliopsida > Asterales > Asteraceae > Scalesia > Scalesia atractyloides. The sequence continues at coordinate 89,452,040 of CAMTDV010000005.1, forward strand.
AATTATGCATTAAAACTTATAAAAGGGTTCTAAAACGGTTGTGAATTGAAATCTTTAGGCAAGGGATCCGGATCGTCAAGCGGACAAGCCGATGGTGATACACGTTTGAAAGGAGCACTTTGAAGGTACGTAACTTGTAGTTTCGTTACATTGTGCATATACGTTGGTTGCAAATATGTTGATGATGTTATAGCGTAACATATGAGTTTGGATCGTCAATGAAGTGATGTAACTCACTCGACAACCAAACGGGTCAAAATAGTTAATTAGATATGTTTGTTGATAATATAGTTAAAATAGTCGTGTTTGGAATGTCAATGAAGTGATGTAACTCACTCGACAACCAAACGGGTCAAAATAGTTAATTAGATATGTTCGTTGATGATATTGTGAAATTACGCGTGTTTGGAATGTCAATGAAGTGATAGAACTCACTCGACAACCAAACGGGTCAAAATAGTTAATTAGATATGTTTGTTGATGATATAGTTAAAATAGTCGTGTTTGGAATGTCAATGAAGTGATGTAACTCACTCGACAACCAAACGGGTCAAAATAGTTAATTAGATATGTTCGTTGATGATATTGTGAAATTACGCGTGTTTGGAATGTCAATGAAGTGATGTAACACACTCGACAACCAAATGGGTCAAAATAGTAATTAGATATGTCAGATGATAATATAGTGAAAATAGTCGTGTTTGGAATGTCAATGAAGTGATGTAACTCACTCGACAACCAAACGGGTCAAAATAGAATAAGCTAACAAATTGATGGTTTTAAGTGACTTGAACGTCACTTTATAAACCGGAGTATTGATGCGTAAGCCAAGTTTTGGATAAGCTAAAATTGATTTAGTAACCCTTGGATATGGGTCAAAAGTTAAAAAAATGAATGGTATTGTAAAATTTGCTTAAATACGCATGCTTGAAACGTTGACAACAAGCATGACACTAACGCGCGCAAACCATGTGATGGGAGCGAAACGCTTATGTTTGATAAGCCCGGGATGGGTAAAGACGTTTAGAAACGATTTTTGATAACAATCATGTAGTGTATCTTAAAACTAAATGGGTTGAATAATTGTAAAAAAGGGGATTTATAATCCAATTGCTTATAAACCGGATCTCGGTGCAAGTAAGAATGATAAACGGCTCCGTAATTTAATTACGAACGCATAGAAACAAGAATCGTGTAAATCAGATAAGTAGATTGAAAGTTATGCAAGTTTATGTATCACACTTGTGAAGGTTTAAGAGCTGGAAGTCTTCAGCTCCAGTTTCAAAACTTTCTGTTAAAGGGGGGTGGCGTACGGCGACGCCCCTAAAACGTGCAAAAATTTGATTTTTTTTTCTTTATTTGAGTTAGTAGCTTGGTTGGTTATACTAAGCAACCTTAATAACTAACGTTGGTAGTGTTTTTATTGTTAGGTGAATTTCTTTAGTTTTCGGAAGAAGATCAAGCAACGGACATGAACCGAACACACGATAAATGAAGCTTCCACGTTAAATCTCGTTTGTTTGTTAATAGTGACTTATGTAAACACTTATAACTATGTTTTGGAATGTTTTCTTTCTACCATGTGTGGATATCCTTCACGTAAAATTTTGTAAGTAGCATTTTCATTGTAAATACTTAAACTCTATGAAATGTTTTTAAATGAGTGGGTCTTACAAGTTGGTAATCAGAGCTCAAGGTTGTTAACAAAGTGTGTTCGGTTCAAGCTTGATCAAACATCCAGTAAGAATTAGTTACTTTAGTAGATTTTATTAAATGTTAGAAAAAGAAATATGAATTGGTGTGCACGGGAAGAGCGTGTTAACACACTCGAACCCGGAAAGTGCACTAAAGGTGAATGGTTAAAGCAAGTTATGAACTTGGCTAAACCAAAATGAATAAAGCATATGTTATAAAATGAAATGTTTAACAATTGGTATAAACATTTCAGTTTCAAGATGACGGAAAAAGGTAACAATGATGTGGTGCCGATAGTCACCAAACAAATGAAAGAAGTGATTGCCGAAGAGGTAGGAAAGGCAATCGAGAATAGTCTATCCGGTTTTATAGACAAGATCCAAAGTACGGTGCTTTCGGTAGTTGAAGAGCGGATCAAAAGGTTGGAAGACAATGGCAACATAGTGATAGAAAAATCCGGAAAATGGAAAGCTTGCTCATACAAAGAGTCCATGGCTTGTAAGCCGCCAATTTACAATGGGGAGGTTGATCCGATAATATGTCAACGACGGCTAAGCGATATCGAGGGGGTTTGAAAGAACCCACTGCGACACAAATGACTTCGTAGCTTACGGTACGGGTCAGTTAAGAGGCCAAGCAAAAGATTGGTGGGACAATAAGAAAAAGGAGATTGGGAATGAAGCAGCAAGGGCGATGACATGGGACGAGTTTAAGGCACCATTCCTTAGACACCACAGTACCAAGGTGGTCATCAACAGAATTAAGGAGGAATTCATCCAGTTAAGGCAATAGGGTGAATCAATTGGTAAAATCACGGGTATCTTCCTTGACAAACTGAGATTCTATGACGAGTTAGTGACGACCGAAGAGCAGAAAATATATTACTACTACAACATGCTGAGTGCCGAATATCGGGAGTTCATGACTCCCTCAAAATACGAAACTCTCACCGAGATCCTAAACACTGCTCGGGAAAGAGAGATAGAGTTGAAAAAGCAAGTCGAGCGGGGTGAACGGAGGGCACAAATTGTTAATCCAAGCCCTACAAAGAAGGCACGAACAACAGAGTCGTCTAAGAAACAGGAAGTGAAAGGTGGGTCGCCGAGTTGCAAGGTATGCGGGAAAGGGCACAAAGGCGAGTGTCGCTTAAAAGATAAACCATGCCCTATGTGCGGGAAGACAGGGCATACGGCTTCACTATGCCCGGGAAAAGTTTCGGTTTGTTATAAGTTCTACCAGCCGGGACATAAGAAATCTGAATGCCCGGAATTAGTCGGAAAGAAGGATGGCAAGGAATCGCAAGCAGAAACTCAAAAAGCAAACGCGAGATCCTTCCAACTAACCGCGGCCGAGGCAAAGATAGAACCCGATATGGTCTCAGGTATATTCGCCATAAATTCAATTCCCGCACGCGTGTTATTTGATACGGGTGCGAATAAATCCTTTATTTCACATGGATTTATTCTACATCCTTCAATTCTATTAACCAAGTTACCTATGCCTTTAAAAGTGGAAATAGGTGATAACAAAAATTTTATTGTGTGTGACGTGTGCCAAGATTGTAAGTTGAGTATCGATGGTGAAGTATACTCAATAGACTTCATCCCGATGTCAATGGGAGAATTCCAAGTAGTGGTCGGGATGGATTGGTTATCCGGACATCACGTGAAGGTCGTGTGCTTCCGCAAGGAGATAAAACTGACATCTCCAAGCGGAAAACACGTTACCATTTATGGCGAAAAAGGGAGTAATCCCGTAATATGCTCAATGTTAAAGGCTCACAAACTTATGAGGCACGGATGTAGACCGTTTATGATATATACGCAAATGAACCAGAGAAGGGATCGTCGAAGGTTGGAGACGTACCGGTGGTGCGCGAGTATGAAGATGTGTTTCCAGAAGACTTACCGGGAATACCGCCTAAACGGGAGGTGGAATTCGGGATCGAATTGGTCCCTGGTGCAAAACCCGTAGCTAAAGTGCCATATCGACTCGCACCATCAGAACTACAGGAGTTGATGTCCCTGATTCAAGACCTGCTTGACATGGGGTTTATTAGGCCGAGTGTGTCTCCGTGGGGTGCACTGGTACTGTTTGTGAAGAAAAAGGACGGGAGTATGCGAATGTTATCGATTACCGGGAGTTAAACAAACTCACAATGAAAAATCGATACCCGCTCCCAAGAATTGATGATCTATTTGACCAACTACAAGGTGCGAGTTGGTTCTCCAAGATTGACCTTAGATCGGGGTATCATCAGTTGAAGGTCAAGGAGGAGGATGTACAGAAGACGGCCTTTCGTACACGGTACGGACATTACGAGTTCCTCGTGATGTCCTTTGGGCTGACCAACGCACCCGCGGCTTTCATGGACCTCATGAACCGGGTTTGCAAACCGATGTTGGATAAGTCGGTGATAGTATCCATCAACGACATCTTGGTGTATTCAAAAAATGAAGCTGAACACGCGAGTCATTTACGCGAAGTGTTAGAGACGCTCAGAAGAGAAGAGTTATATGCAAAATTCTCGAAATGTGCCTTCTGGCTACAGGAAGTGCAATTTCTCGGGCACATCATTAGTGCAGACGGAGTGTTAGTATATTCGTAAAAAATAGAAGCAGTGGCAAAATGGAACCCTCCGAAGGACCCTTCGGAAATCAGAAGCTTTTTGGGGCTTGCGGGATATTATAGGAGATTCATACAAGATTTCACCAAGATTGCTTCGCCGTTAACCAAATTAACTCGTAAGGAGGAAAAATTCATATGGGGCGATGATCAGGAAAAAGCGTTTCAAACGCTTAAGGAAAAGTTGATCCACGCTCCGGTATTAACTCTACCGGACGGAGTCGATAATTTGGTAGTTTACTCAGATGCATCACAATTGGGACTCGGCTGCGTCTTAATGCAACGAGGGAAAGTGATAGCTTATGCTTCAAGACAACTGAAAGTGCACGAAAAGAAATACCCTAAGCACGATCTTGAACTGGCGGCAGTGGTATTCGCGCTAAAAATATGGAGGCATTATTTATACGGGGTAAAGTGCACCATATTTACCGACCACAAGAGCCTAAAATACTTCTTCGATCAGAAGGAGTTAAATATGAGACAAAGACGATGGTTGGAAACGGTAAAGGATTATGACTACGAAATTAATTATCATCCTGGAAAAGCCAACGTAGTGGCGGACGCGTTGAGCCGAAAGGCGGATTATACTCCTATACGAGTGCTATCGATCCAGCTGGTAGTGACGCCGGGATTACTTGAACGAATCCGAGAAGCTTAAGCTGAAGCAATGAAAGAGGAAAATTGGAAGAAAGGAAGAATAGTTGGCCAAATGAAGGAATTGGTAGATGGTAACAACGGGTTGAAGACTCGTTTTGGAAGAATATGGGTTCCAAATTCCTGCGGAGTCAAAACGCTTTTACTTGATGAATCTCACAAATCCCGTTATTCTATTCATCCGGGGGCGGCCAAGATGTATAATGACTTAAAGCAAAATTATTGGTGGCCCGGAATGAAAAGAGACGTAGTGAAGTACGTGGAAAAATGCTTGATGTGTCTACAAGTCAAAGCAGAGCACCAAAAGCCATACGGTAAACTGCAACCATTGGACATCCCAGTTTGGAAATGGGAGCAAATCACAATGGACCTATTAATCAAACTGCCAAGAACAAACCGTGGATCCGATGCTATTTGGGTAGTTGTAGATAGACCGACGAAGAGTGCTTACTTTATTCCTATACGTGAGACTTATACGTCTGAAAAGATGTCAGAAGCATACACTAACGAGATAGTAGCGCGCCACGGGGTACCGGTATCCATCGTGTCTAATAGGGATACCCGATTTACTTCGAACTTTTGGCATGATTTCCAAGAGCAAATGGGAACGATATTGTTTATTAGCACTGCGTACCATCCTCAAACGGATGGACAGAGCGAAAGAACAATACAAACATTGGAAGATATGTTGCGGGCATGTATCATCGACTTCGGGGTAGTTGGGATATTTATCTACCGTTGGTCGAATTCTCATATAACAACAGTTATCACGCAAGTATTGGTATGGCACCGTACGAGATGCTCTACGGAAGAAAGTGCCGAACCCCGGTGTGTTGGGGCGAAGTGGGACCACGCGAAGTCGCACATAAAGAAATAGTTCGAGCCACAAATGAGAAAATTGATATGGTTCGGGCTAATCTAAAAGCGGCTCAAGATAGGCAGAAATCGTATGCTGATAAGAGGCGGAGACCGATCGAATTTCAAGTTGGCGACAAAGTCATGCTTAAAGTATCTCCGTGGAAGGGGGTTATTCGGTTCAGAAAAAGAGGGAAGTTAAGCCCAAGGTTTATCGCACCATTTAGAATCATCGAACGGGTTTATAATTCAATATAAAACTTTATATTGAAATTATAAAAGAATAAAATAAACGAAAATAAACTAACTAGAAAATAAATAACCTAGTTAGTCACAAGTCTAGTAGTAACAAAGAAACTTCGTTAAAGCATCTATTTAACTCGACATTAGCTGGAGGGCCAAAAGTGAAAAAGATGGAAACTTGTGTTTATAAAACAATAATTAAAATTCCAAACACACACTTGGTGTGTGTGTCTGGATCGAACAAGCACAGGGCGACCAAAGCTCCCCTCACAAAAACCCTAGTTCTTGTTTTCTATCAAATTGAAGGAGGAAATCTAACCAAATCGAAATCTAAGCACAAATTCGTGATCACCTCGGTGAAGGGATATAAGGTATGCTAAATTCATCATTTAGTTCCATCTCAAATTCTTGATAATTTGTGAAATCGAAATTGGAGCTTGATTAATTGATGTTTAGATGAAGTTTGTAATGAAAACATGTCTAGGAGTGAATCCTAGTTGATAACTTGCTGAATTTGTGTTCAAATTGTGAAATACATGATAATCTATCTATAGGTTAAATGGGTTTTGTAGAAATAGGATGAACACAAGAATTTTGACTACCAAAAAGTGGTGTCACTTAATTTCTAGGAAATGATTCTGATGTTAGTATGCATGCTTGACATGATAGAATTGAAATGCATGTTAATATTGGGCAAAAAAATATATAATAACAAGTCGTGAACTTGATTTTAAATATGTAAAATTATACCCGTTAGGTGTTCGTTAAAATGCCTAAGTGAAAAATAAAATGTTGAAAATCGGACAAAAACGCGTGTTTGATTTATATGGCAAATTATGCATTAAAACTTATAAAAAAGGGTTCTAAAACGATTGTGAATTGAACTCTTTAGGCAAGGGATCCGAATCGTCAAGCGGACAAGCCGGTGGTGATACACGTTTGAAAGGAGCACTTTGAAGGTACGTAACTTGTAGTTTCATTACATTGTGCATATACATTGGTCGTAAATATGTTGATGATGTTATAGCGTAACATATGAGTTTGGATCGTCAATGAAGTGATGTAACTCACTCGACAACCAAACGGGTCAAAATAGTTAATTAGAAATATTTGTTGATGATATAGTTAAAATAGTCGTGTTTGGAATGTCAATGAAGTGATGTAACTCACTCGACAACCAAACGGGTCAAAATAGTTAATTAGATATGTTCGTTGATGATATTGTGAAATTACGCGTGTTTGGAATGTCAATGAAGTGATAGAACTCACTCGACAACCAAACGGGTCAAAATAGTTAATTAGATATGTTTGTTGATGATATAGTTAAAATAGTCGTGTTTGGAATGTCAATGAAGTGATGTAACTCACTCGACAACCAAACGGGTCAAAATAGTTAATTAGATATGTTCGTTGATGATATTGTGAAATTACGCGTGTTTGGAATGTCAATGAAGTGATGTAACTCACTCGACAACCAAATGGGTCAAAATAGTAATTAGATATATCAGATGATAATATAGTGAAAATAGTCGTGTTTGGAATGTCAATGAAATGATGTAACTCACTCGACAACCAAACGGGTCAAAATAGAATAAGCTAACAAATTGATGGTTTTAAGTGACTTGAACGTCACTTTATAAACCGGAGTATTGATGCGTAAGACAAGTTTTGGATAAGCTAAAATTTATTTAGTAACCCTTGGATATGGGTCAAAAGTTAAAAAAATGAATGATATTGTAAAATTTGCTTAAATACGCATGCTTGAAACGTTGACAACAAGCATGCACTAACGCGCGCGCAAACCATGTGATGGGAGCGAAACGCTAATGTTTGATAAGCCCGGGATGGGTAAAGACGTTTAGAAACGATTTTTGATAACAATCATGTAGTGTATCTTAAAACTAAATGGGTTGAATAATTGTAAAAAAGGGGATTTGTAATCCAATTGCTTATAAACCGGATCTCGGTGCAAGTAAGAATGATAAACGGCTCCGTAATTTAATTAAGAACGTATAGAAACAAGAATCGTGTAAATCGGATAAGTAGATTGAAAGTTATGCAAGTTTATGTATCACACTTGTGAAGGTTTAAGAGCTGGAAGTCTGCAGCTCAAGTTTCGAAACTTTCTGTTAAAAAGGGGGTGGCGTACGACGACGCCCTAAAACGTGCAAAAAATTGATTTTTTTTTTCTTTATTTGAGTTAGTAGCTCGGTTGGTTATACTAAGCAACCTTAATAACTAACGTTAGTAGTGTTTTTATTGTTAGGTGAATGTCTTTAGTTTCCGGAAGAAGATCAAGCAACGGACATGAACCGAACACACGCTAAATGAAGCTTCCGCGTTAAATCTCGTTTTATTTGTTAATAGTGACTTATGTAAACACTTATAACTATGTTTTGGAATGTTCTCTTTCTGCCATGTGTGGATATCCTTCACGTAAAATGTTGTAAGTAGTATTTTCATTGTAAAATACTTAAACTTTATGAAATGCTATAGAAATGTTTTAAATAGAGTGGGTCTTACACCTAGCCCCGCCCAACGCCGGGTGCCAGGGTACCGCCCAACGGGCCACGCCATAAACCAAGCCCCTCCGGGGTGGTGACTTGGGCCTTGCCCGCCAACCCACGCCCAAACCCCCGCCCCATACCCCACAGTCTTAGTTTGTAGCTATAAAATATTATTGGTTTTTTAATTAATGTATTATGTTTTAACCCTAAATTTTAATAGAGTAATAATCATATGACCCTGAACTCTAATAGTTTCCTTTTATAAACGATTTACATTTATACTTCTGAACTTTAATAGATTTATCGTATGGAAGTTTAATAATAACTAATTGAGTTAATTACTGTTTTCGTCCCTGTGGATTGTCAAAAATCACTATTTCAGTCCATTAGTTTAAAATTTGTGATTTCAGTCCCTGTGGTTTCACTTTCGTAACCATTTCAGTCCCTGTGGTTTCACTTTCGTAACCACTTCAATCCATTTATTCTGTAAGTAAAGGGACTAAAATGGTTGCGAGGTGGACTGAAATGGTTACAAAATTGAAACCACAAGGACTGAAATCGCAATTTTTAAACTAATGGACTGAAATAGTGATTTTTGACAAACCACAGGAACGAAAACAGTAATTAACTCTAACTAGTTTGTTTACAAGATCAACTAATCAAGAGATCAAGTGACTCATTAGAATTTTGTTTTGTCCTTTAAATCATGGGAAATTTGTCAAATAGACAAGTTTACTTCTTTTTTTTTAAAGAAAATAGACATTGACTTTTAAACACTCGCTAAATCAGCAAATTAAGATAATTTGCTTGGTCAACAAGTCTATTTAGATAATTTTCCATTAAATCATATAGAGATACTTCAAAAAGAAATTATGGAATACTGACCCTCGTATAACCAGTTTTGGAACGATCGATCACAAGTTCTCCACAGAACACTAGTAAGGCTCTAGCATTGTTTGCAATCCCAATTATACACATATATAAACTATTTACAATCAATGAGATATGAATTTAGAAGGTTACATGCAAAAATATGGTTGACTAATGGTATGATACTACTAACAGAGACGATTACCGATTTTTTAATTAAAACTGGTATGCACCGAACATGTGGCGTTATTGTGATTGTATCGTTTTTAGGTATTCGTAATACTTGTCATAAGAATATATTTTATAAAAATGTTGTAACTCCCGTCTATTTAGGTATACCAGTTTTAGTTTGTGACACAATATAATAAAAGATGTTGTACCTGTTATTATCACAGAAAACATATCATAAATCAATTTTCTTAGTTAAAAAATAGATGACAAAATAAAAGACTAACATTTGTTTAGAAGTTACTGTGAATTTTATAATATATACACAAATATATATTTTTCAGATTTATAAAACTACACTCATTTTATTTCCGAGTATACTCCTCTGCTTCATAATAAATGAAAGTTTTTTTTAAATGTACAAATAACGCATTATATAAGAATCAAGTACCAAATTTACCCCCTTGAAATAGTTTTAAAGTTATGCATCTAAGGGATCACGGGTATAATTTTGAAATCTAACATTTATTCAAGGAACAAACAAGAACAGATATTTAGCACGATAAAGCATTAATTTTGCCAAAAAAAGAAAATGAAAAAATGTATCCCTAACCTCCTAATTGTAAGTTAAAGGGTGGTGTATGGGTGATTTGTACATATTTTAGAGACACACCAAATTTGATGTTCTTTTTATTATTGTATCTAGAGGGGGTATACAAGATCAGAGGCTCGAGAGCTACTCGTGATTGGTTCGGTTAAAAGCATGGGCGGCCCTGGGGGTGTGCGAGGAGGACCACCGGCCAGGGCCCGTGATTTCGAGAGGCACGTTTTCTTTGAATAAATACTACATATATGTATATAAAAGACTATAAAACCCATACTTTTTCAAAATATTGATGTGGTTCAGCTGGTTTCAGTGCTTAATATCTATACCCAGATCCTGGGTTCTACTCCAAGGGTCTCCTTTTTTCAATTCAATTTAATTAATCATCATTTATAAGATTGGGGTTTGAAAACAGAATTAGGGCCATGTTCACCTGCCTAAGGGCATAAATAGTCGAGGCCCGTTTTTTTCTCGAAGCTGTTAACGATATGGCAGCTTCGAATTTCTTTTAGGGTCCTGGAGCCACTTTGATTTTTAACAAGCTTGAAACGGAACTGAGCCATTAATGGCCGATGAGCATTGGGAAAACTACAAATACTCGTTTATAGGCTCCGGAACCCATAACAACAAATTTATTCCTTCATTTTTATCAATAAAAACAATAAGGTTATAAATGGAACATCCGAAACTTTTAGCTCTCTTCAAAGCGACAATTGAACAAGCTCGAGTAGCTTTTGGAGCATATTACTTTATTTTGGGTTTTACTCGTTTGATGTTGTTTGCCGACGACTTGAACTTTAGGATTTATTGCAGCTGAGCTCGACTAAATTCTCAATTAGGGATTCGCTTGGCTGTTCCCAATTGCCCATTTTTAGTTACCTTATTTTTTTCATCAATCATGCAAATTAAAAAGCCGATAGCGATAGTCCAAGTCTAAAACATAATCAATAACAGATTGATTCTTCTATTTTTTCAAACTTCAATTCAACAAAATGTGTTTCACCAATCAAAACAGTTTCTTATCACCATCAAAACCATAGCATTCAATTCAAGTCGACAATATGAACCCCATCATATCCTTTGGCATTATTCATACTTTACTTTTGTTTTCTCTTTGGTGTTGCACTTATCATCACAAATTAAAATACACTAAATTTTAATGGGCCTTTTCATTGAAATAATTAATTTAGGGTTCATGTGTTTTTTACCGTTCAATCATTAATATTAATACATAATTAATTAACAAATTATTGAATTTGTCGCTTATTTTTTTAAGCTTAAAATCGTTTCATCACATCGTCGTCTTTTACTTTATCAAAAGTTTCTTTTTCGACCGCACAAACCATAGCATTATTCAATGATCGACCGCACAAACCATAGCATTATTCAATGATCGCTGGCTTCTGTTCAGTATAATCGACCTTTGGTTTCATTGCCGCCCATAATCACAAATCAAAAATGGGCCTCTTTCAATTATAATATTATTTTGGGTCTTGGGCTAACTTTATCAATTATATTTAGGGCCTCCTTTCAATTCTATTATTGTTAATTTGGGCTTATTTTATAATTCGGGCTTAATTATCCTACAATTTTTCAGGTTGTACAATGTTTAGGCTTATAAAAAAATGGGATAGTCAAATCAAGTATCCTAGTTTTATGTTAGGGGTATCCTAGGTACCCTTTATATAAAACCGAAAAAAAAACACTACAAATAGTGGGTTGGGTCGTACGCGTGCTACGGCTCCTAACCCTTTAGTTCCGCCTCCTAACCCTTTAGTTCCGCCCCTGCTTGTGTGGATATCCTCTTGGCATGTCACAACTTTATTATTTGGGTTTTCCTTTTCCCCTGCAATTCGTGGGAGCACTGGCGGAGAGCTTCTTTGGGCCCTGGCCCCGTTGATTTTTCGCTCGTAATGTTAAATTTTACCGAAAATTTTCAAAAAAAAATATATATTTGTAGTGTAAAATATTGAATTTTTAAATGCTCGACCCTCATTAGTTTTGATTTTAAAAGTCTGGTCCTTGCTGAGTTTTCGTTCAAACTCCCCCATTACGTGAGAGAATTTCACTAACTCAGTTCAATAAGAAAGAACTTTAAGTTCTAGTTTCAATAAATTGTATAAATCCACCCACTCATTTTCAAACATGATAATCAACACATTAGAAAAACTTTACGACCAAATAAGTGGTCGCCACGTAAGCAATGAAGTATATTTGGAGCCACAAGTTTGTAGTGGCGTTTGATATTATTGACGAAAAAGATTTTTTAGCAAAGCCTATGAGGGGTTTGATTCCTTAATTTGCATGAAAGTCGGTACACCAAATATTAGGTATGCTAACTGTAAAGGGCAAAAAGGTCCACTTTTTGTTCTTTTAGTTAATGTGGCACAAAGTTATAGGTGCTCCTAAGGACAAAATCGTACTTTCAGTTGTACATCACCATTACTTTTGACTTCATGAACCATGAATTCACGTTGATATTTGCTGCTTTTTAACGGTAAATTCGGATTATTAACAGATTATTGGAGTATCATCGTGTCATGAGCGTAATCATCCGGACATATCCATCTACACTAGACATAAGTCTATTAATATGGGAAAAACCTCTTTGTGAGAATCGAACCCAAGACCTATTGGTTCAAAGTTTTATCTCACCCTAAAGATGTCACTAGACTATAAAGCCATGAACCTGTAATATCAAATTTAGTGTTTGGTACAACTTTCATGTGCACAATGTACAAACCAATTAAAGTATAAAAAACAGTTTTAAATTGAATAAAACAATCATTAGAAAATTTAACATAAAAACAAATATATATCCATTTTAAAAAGACAAAATTTTAAAAAAATCCTTTATGTGTCAAAAATTGCAGAATACGCTCTTTATGTTTAAAAGTTGTCGAATTCATGCTTTACTTTTACTTTTTATTACAGGAATCATCCTTTATCACTAACCTAGTTTATTTTAATTGTTAAGTCCCTCACATGCCGAACATCTGAGGGTATTATTGTCATTTTAAAACACATCATTCTATTAACCCCATTAAAATTATATGTTTAACATGTTTTTAAAATTATAATAGGTATGGTATAACATCCATTTTTATTAAAACTAAACATGTTTTAATTTATATTTTTACATCATAAAATTATACTTATTGAATATCAATCGTTACGGAGCTGTCGTCGCTGGAGATTGTTTTCTTCGTCAATCCGCAGTTGGTTCCCTTGAAGATAGGTCCGACTGGGTTTCTAGGTTTATCAACCTTCATTCTTGTCACATGCCAACCGATGACGGAAACTTCGAGGCAGGACGAAATAGATTGCTTATTGCTCATAATACTAATTGCGACAATAATTAATTAAATCTGAATTTCATTTCATAGCAAAATGTCATTACAATACAAGGAAATTTTCAAATAACAACATTAATATGACAAAATTTGATACAACAATTATAAACCTAAACGTCTAAATGTGTATCTAGCGTCATCACTACTTCATTTTCATAGCGTCAACCTTCTCAACCGGTAACATGTTTAAAATACGAGTTCAATGCAAAAGCAAAGGCGAGTATACAAGTTTGAGCATAAGCATACGTATAAGCATAAGTTTAAAACAAATCCACATGGCAACTAAGTTTACATACGAGCAAATACTAGGCATGCGATATTTCTAGTCAACCCTCTATTTACGCAACTAGTATAAATAATTCAACATGACCACTCGTTCACGGGCGGCGCGTTACTCCTATAGCGCTATACATGTCAAATGGAGGCTAAAATAAGCTAATGACTTTAGTATCGCATACGTTCGGTCCTAGCATAAGCATAACATACGTATCAAAGTGTTCATGTAATGGATTGTTCGTGCAAGTAATAAAGCATAAGTTTAGTGTTGTTATGATAATGTAAACATGTTACACCCAAACGTGGTAAACGTAAAAGGGGGTTCAAGTATACTCACGGTTTTGAAAGCGTTCCGACTTGGTAATCCGTGAAGAGTTGTTAAGTTGTGGGATGAACACCGAGTTATCCTACAAGAGGAAAACGTAGGTGTGAGTATTCAGATGATTATGGAAGATTCAGGATTTTTGGAATGATGCATACAAAGTAAAGTATACGAGAATACTCACTAAGGTCTAGCACTCGTTTTGACAATATGGGAACCCATTAGGGTTTATGTGATTTCATAGGTTGTAACACTTATTAGAATCTAAACGAGAAACCATACTTTTTAGTGATTAAACTTACTAACTCGACATATGATTATGTAGTCATTATCAAGGTTTCGGTTTTTTTAAGTATGTATTATATAGATTAGTATAGTTATATGTATAGGTCCATTCATGGACATCATAGAAGTCATGTAGGAGGTAGGTGGCATAGCCATCCATTTAGGAACCTCATAAAAGTACACCACTACACAAGTTGTCATAGACAACAAGGAGGGTCAAGAACAAATACAAGAATAATAAGAAATGAAATGCATACATTACTATACACTAAGTAGCCAAGTAAACTACAACCCGGTGAGCCGGCGTCGACACAAGTCGAAGGCTAGACGGGGTTGTGTTACTTTCAACTAGCAAACTACTTAGGATGAATGGGAAAAACATCAAGTGTTGTGTGGACTTAGGTGTATGATAGCCCAAGCTAACCTTGTAGTCACACTAACCTCAAGTTCTTGACTTGGCAACACTTGTGAGCTTAAAGCTCTTCAAAAACACAAAGTTTAGAGTGGTAAAACACTCCTATTTACATGTTAAACAACCTTTGTTAGTCTCACTAATCATAACTTTAATTAAGAGCTCAAGAACAAAAAGTTGAATGAAGAAATGATAAGTTTTGAAAGAGTTTTGAAACAAACAAAAGGTTTGGAGTCCTTTAGGTGCATTTCCAGGTCTGGATTCTCCAAGGAGAATCCGCGGATTCAAACCTAAGGATTATCCAAGCAATTAGAAAGAAGAATCAAGTGAAATGGTTAAGAAATGAGCAAGTTATGCTCACTTTTGTAAGAGGTGATGATTCTGCCCGAATTCAGAAGTTGCAAGGGATTTTGATGTGTTTTGAGAGAGATTAGAGAGCTGTGAAAGTGTAAAAAGGCTTGGAGGAACTTAGTATTTATAATGGAAGAGATTAGGGTTGATAGGAAGTGTTTAAATGAGGTTAGGAGGTGATTGGAGGAGGTTTAAGTGTGTGGATTCGTGCCTTTGCGCGGCTGAAAACACAATCTGCCCGCCCAGACACCCCATGCGGACCGCAACCACGATCCCGTGCGGTCCGCATAGGCCGAGACAGGGCCAACAATTTTTATTTTTTTGTTTTGGTGGATTGGGCCTTGTCTTAGGTGTTTAAAATACAGTTTTGGGGCACATTAAGACTCTTAAGCATAACAAGTATGGTCTAAGGTTTACATAAGTATGAAACGAATAAAATTAAGCATAAACATTGCATATAAGGTATGCACGAAGTGTGTTCGTTTATGTATTTGCAAGTATGATTATGTTTCCAAGTATAATGTATCAAGTGCACAAGTATATGAATAAGTATAACATGTTTGGAAATAGACCGTGTTTCATTATGATTCAAGTCTCGAGATTACAAAGATTACAACCAAGAACGATTATAAGATACAAAGGTTTCCAAAAATAGAAATATAATACAAGCTTTCTAAATATGGAAAGTATGTAAACACTGGGCGTTACAATTCTCTCCCAATTTCAAAACTCACGGGTTTTTCACTTTTAACGAGAATCACAATGGTGGTGAGGCTGACTGCGACGACAGCCGGTGTTGCCGATCGCCCTATTTCCAAATCGGTAATAAATCCTCAAAACTTTAAAATTACAAAGATGCCCTTTGTGTTTTGCAATTTATATTGTGACTGTAACATTCGTCGAAAAACGGGTTTTAAAACCGGCTTCGTTTATAAATCAAATACTCAGTTATAATTTTTTTCGTGCGTATTTATTGCTCAGATAAATTTTAAACGATACATAATTAATAAGTAAATTGGAATTTAAAAACCATAATTTATAATTACTAATAAATAATGAATAAAAAAATAAATGGAGACGCCGGGTTTCGAACCCGGGTCACCCACAAACTTATACACACACAGCTTTCACCACTCCGCCACACGCACTTGTTGTGAAATTCTGGAACAAATAAAAGCTTAACTAAAAACTCGCGTGTCACCTGTTTGAACCAAGTCTGTAACCGCCGAAACTGATTCAAAATAAACATCAAATTCGGCGGTTGACTCCGAAATCAAGTGAGTGTAATTGACGATTAACGTCAGTTATAACCGAAACCTTAAAGCTCTTCATTCAAAACCATGGAAATCGTAACCGAAAAATTCAAATCAAGATGAAGACCGCCTCTGCCTATAAATACTATTTACAAATCATTCCAAGCTCATACTTCCAATCGTTCACGAAATCACTATGCTCAAAACCTTTGTTCTGTTCGCCGGAAGCTAAGTTCCATTTGCCGGAATCCTTGTTGAACCCGCCGGAGTTAGTCACCGGAAAACCGGGCCCCTGTGTTCGGTATGAATTCTTAATCTTTCTGTCAGTTCTATTCGATTTATTTGTTTAAACTCTAAAACAACAGAGCAGTGAAATCAAATGTTTAGAAAATCTGTTTTCAATTCCGAATTTATGAAGAAGATGAACATCGAGTCGTATATGAATATAATTAAAATCGGTATTTTAAACGGGTTAGACACACAGTTCAGCGGTGGACTGTGTGCATTTCATACTATCGATACCGAGTTCGATCCTTGACACAACCCTATCCACTGTAATAAAAATGTTCTTTTTAAAACCGAAACCATATTAACTCGCTGTAAGATATTAAGTATAATAAAATGACAATATATATCGGGTTAGACACCCAGCCCAGTTCGTTGGGCTGGGTGCAACACAACACTTGAAGCGCGGGTTCGAGTCCAGGCTCTCACACCGGTTCGACAGTTTAAAAACCTTTTTAATTAAATAAAATTCTGAATAATCTAAATAGTATATAAATATAATTAAAATCAGAAATATTTCGGGTTAGACACGTAGCTCAGTTGGTAGAGCTGCGTGCACGTATACG
The DNA here is from genome assembly GCA_947069175.1 of Scalesia atractyloides. Lineage (NCBI taxonomy): Eukaryota > Viridiplantae > Streptophyta > Magnoliopsida > Asterales > Asteraceae > Scalesia > Scalesia atractyloides. The sequence goes on from CAMTDV010000005.1 coordinate 89,469,364, forward strand.
AGAGGTTCCGAGGACCTCACTCAGCGCATATAGAAACACAGTCCGACCGGTCAACGGTCAACAGTCAATAGTCAACGGTCAAAAAAAGTCAACTTTTATTTTTCTTTTATTTATTTATTTAATTGAAAAATCATTTAAAAATACCTCAAAATAAGGTTTTAAAGCCTAAAAACTTGCATTAAATTCACAAAAATAAATCTAAAAATCTTATTAAGAGCACTAATTAAAGATATTAATTTCAAATGAACTTTATTTATTTATCGAATTATTACATTATTATTTACGTTAGTTTTCCTCGTCGGTCGAATCACAAATTCGTGCGCATTCATCATTATCAAGGAACGCACCCACTATGAGTGAATCCTTACAAATTCCCCTTTTTATTCATGTTTTGGGGTGTATCATGTGTCGCTTTAATTATTCCATTTATTTAAACTCGTGCTATTACCGTTATATGATCTAAACTCGAGATGTAAATATTGTTTGTTGTGATGCGTGTTTACATTTTGTCAAGTTGCGTGCAAATCATTCATTAGGCCCATCAGTTCCTCGTTGGAGACGTATTGAGCATCAGGTGCCTCATTGTTCATCATTTGGTGTGTGCTTGTGCATTAATTGAGACGCATTAGTCGAATTTTCGTACAACAACAGTTATCATTCTAGCATCGGCATGGCACCTTTTGAAGCTTTATATGGTCGAAAGTGTCGATCTCCTGTTTGTTGGCACGAAATTGGGGAAGCTCAAATTACTGGTCCGGAATTAATCCAAGAAACAACAGATAAGATTCATCAAATTCGAAACAATCTTCTAGCGGCTCAAAGTCGTCAAAAGAGTTACGCAGATAAACGTCGGAAGCCCTTGGAGTTTAGCGTTGGTGATCATGTGCTTTTAAAAGTATCACCGTGGAAGGGAGTAGTTCGTTTTGGTCAGAAGGGAAAGCTAGCACCACGTTACGTAGGACCTTTCAAGATACTCGAAAGAGTAGGTCCTGTAGCTTACAAGCTTGACCTACCGGAAGAACTCGACAGAATTCATCCCACATTCCACGTGTCGAACTTGAAGAAGTGCCTCGCTGATGAGAATCTTCATATTCCACTGGAGGATATTCAGATTGATGAATCCATGCATTTTATCGAAAGGCCAGTAGAGATTATGGACTATGGAGAAAAGCGTCTACGTCGAAGTCGCATTCCTATTGTTAGGGTACGCTGGGAGTCGAAACGGGGACCTGAGTTTACTTGGGAACGTGAAGACTCAATGCGTGAAAAATACCCTCATCTTTTCCCTACTACTTCAACTGTTTGAATTTCGGGACGAAATTCCTAAAAGTAGGGGATACTGTAACATTTGTATAAATCGGGTTTTCCAAAACCCGCTCCGTTTTGTAATCAAATATCAAGTTACGAAATTTCATTACGCATTTATGAGTATTTTGAGTTTAAACGTTACATAATTAATATATAAACTAAACTATAAAAATTATATTTGATAAAAAGTTAAAATAAAATAAATAAAAAATAATTGGAGCTGACCGGACTCGAACCCGGGTCAACTGTCTCCAATGACTTATCTTCCCGTCTCCAAACCGCTCCGCCACCAATTGTTTTCTGTTAGTATTATGAAAACAATTAAATTTTATACGCAAACTCGGTTTAACGGTTAATGATATCTGAATAACGGAAAATCGGTAAGCCAAATCGTCAAATCAGTTTTCGCTCGTTTAGTTAACTTATAACCGACGCATATCGGTTTCTAATTAAAGTTCAGATTGAATGAACTTCAAGTTTTGGGTTTTGAAACCGAAAGACATTCAAGCTTCAAATAATTCTGTTTCCAATCATTTATACTATTCTGAACTGTCTCAATTACACTCCAAACCCTTTTCGTCACGTTTTCAAGTCTTTTGAGCACAAGAAAATTGTCGCCGGAATTCTCTGCAACTCTCGCCGGAAAACCGTGTTCAACTCAAACCAGTAAGATTTTACTCTCTTGCTGTTTCAATCTATTGTTAGGACACTACTAACATTATTCCGTCACTCAAAGTCAGTCACAGAAGACTTTGCTGGATTTCTGGTTTCGCCGGAGAAATTCTGGAAATTGCCGGAACCACGCTAGTTGACGGTAAACACATTCAATTGTGCTAATAATCCATGTACTCTGGTTCAATTTCAAATCTAATCCTTTAATTCTGTTGATTAGCCCCTCTCAGCGAAGTTTCAAAAACGGAGTTGCCTGTTCTCGCCGGACTTCCTGAAGAAGACGACCTGTCCGGTATTTCTTGTCCCCAAACTGTTCGGTTTGTTCATTCAAAGTAGTAGTCATGTTATTTAAGTAGTAGAACCCTGAACCAGTGGTCTGTGTAAAAAAAAAACCGGTAGTTATAGTGAAGAAGACGAACATAAAAACGGGTTAAGAGTAAATAAAATTCGGATAGTTAACGGGTTAGACACACAGTCCAGCGGTGGACTGTGTGCAAAGTTTATATACGAGTCCCGAGTTCGATCCTTACTACACACACACTGCGTAATAACATTCCCTTTTTATTCATAAAACTAACCGGGTTAGACTGAGTAGTTGTTAAGTATAATATAATTCAAGAATATAATCGGGTTAGACACACAGTCCAGCGGTGGACTGTGTGCAACACAAACTGCACGTCACGCGATCGAGTCCCGACACAAACACCGGTTTAATGAGAATAAAACGTTTTGTAAAATAAAGGAATTTTCGGTAAATTCGAATAAGTGTATTAATATAATTAAAACTAGAGTTCTAACGGGTTAGTCACGTAGCTCAGTTGGTAGAGCTACGTGCGCGTAAACGGAAGGTCACCGGTTCGAATCCCGCTCGGCGCAAGAATTACCGCTGACCGAACCGGTCAACGGTCAACGGTCAAACAGTAAAAAAATATTATTTTTTAAATAATTATTTGTTTTATTTAAATTAAAAATCAATTAAAAATACTCAAAAATAACATTTTTTAAGGATAGAAAATAGCCATAAACTCACCACAAATATATCTAAAAATCCCATTAAAAATCTTTAATAAAATCCATCCGTTTAATATATTTTTCCCATTATTATTTAGGTCAGTGATTCCTCGTTAACTCGCTTTCGTGCGCATCTCACCAATTCAAATTCAACGCACCCAATGTGAGTGAACCCTTCAAATTCCCCGTTTTTAATCACATTTTTGGGGTGTATCATGTGTCTTGTTCATTTACTTATTATAATTAAGTTATTGTGCATATATCATATCATGACATGTGTGTTAGTTGTTGCTGATAGGTAGATATTGTTGTTTGCAAATTATTATTTCAGTACATGTAATTGCTGAGGCCGTAGCTCCCCATCCCTCGAGGTTGAGTTTGATCCCCATTTTATTATGCGGTTGATCAGGGCGTGCCCGCACGATCGGCTCCGTGTGTTTGAGCCTTGATCGGTCATTTATTCACATTTCAATACATGTAATACGCTCGGCTCCGTTTGATTGAGCCTTGAGTGCACAGATTTATTTACATTTTCAGTTCATGCAATACGATCGGCTCCGTTTGATTGAGCCTTGATCTCACAGTTCATTTATGTTAATTATCATATGATGTTGGTATGTTCATGTATGTTATCGATTGTTAATGTATGCTACAATTGTAACCGATGTTGCCATTGCTTGATTTCATACATATGCTCTTTTATGATTATGCACAATATTTTATTGATAAACTAACCAGAAAATCATTACTAAATGTTTATCTATAAGGTTCACTCGCCAACTTATGTTGACCCAAAAACCTCCCATTTTACACATGATACAGGTGAACCAGCAGCAGCTAGGAACACGTAGGACCTGGATTAGAAGAAATAAAACGATTTAGTGCTTGGATTATTATGTTTGGTTATTTCCCTTTGTAATGAATGAACATGTTTGAAGGTTTGAGAAATGTAACTTTGACTTCATTTAATTATGAAACATAATAGTAAATGTCATGTGCTTTGGTGATAACCCAATTATGCCCCGACTCTTATTTCCGCTGCGGGTCGGGGTGTGACAGATGACCGTTGACCATTGACTTTGACTGTTGACTGTTGACCGGTTCGTATGTGTGTATGTATGCGCTGGGTGAGGCACGAACCCGAGACCTCCCGTACGCGTGCATGCAGATCTACCAACTGAGCTACGTGTCTAACCCGAAATATTTCTGTTTTTAATTATATTTATATACTAATTGAATTAAACTGAAAATCATTTATTTTTAAAAACGATTTAATGCGTCGAACCGGTGCTCACAGGTCTCGAACCCGGGACCTGTGGTTTAGGTTAACACACAGTCCACCGCTGGACTGTGTGTCTAACTTGTTAAATAAACTGATTTTTATTATACTTATATACAAACTACCTTATTTCATTTCTGCCTTATATAAAAAGTTTGATAATTGTCCAGACCGGTGCGGTAGTCCGGACTCGAACTCATGACCTGTGATTAAACGTTCACACAGTCCACCACTGGACTGTGTGTCTATCTTGGTTATTATTCCGGTTTTTATTATACTTAACAACTATATGAAATGAATCCGGTTCAGTAAGAAAAAAGGAACATTTTTATTAAGGCGAGTATGCGTGGGACATGAATCGAACTCGAGACGTAAGCGTGTTTTATGACAGTCCACCACTGGACTGTGTGTCTAACCCGAGTTATATCTTGATTTAAATTAAACTTATAGACTACTGAAACTTCGTCTTCTTCGTTGAATTTAACCAGAACTAACGTCCGACTGATTCGTCGATTAAATCATGTTCTTTTAGTGTGCTGCGGTTAATTACAGGTGAGATAAATAAAAAGAATGAAAGATTAAGCGTAAGGTATACCGAACTGGACTCCTCTGTTTCGCCGGCGAAACTCCGGTGACAGCAAGCTATTCCGGCGACGTGTTTCCTGCGGCAGAGAGTCTTCAGGGAGCTTGAGATGAGTGTGGGTGGCTTCGGTATGAGTTCTAAGTGTTCAGTAAGGCTCAGAGGTTAAAGGCTCGGTTTTCCGGCGAGTTGCAGAAGTTTTCCGGCGAGAGATTACGTCGGGAAAGGGGGTGATTGTGAGCGAAAAAGTTAACAGAGGTTAGAAGGGGTATTTATAGGGCAGAACATCGACGTATTTGGTCCGATTTCCATCTTGATTCGTCGGTTAAAGATTTTCCGGCGGTTATAACTTGTGTCGCGGGTTCAGGCGTCGGTTATAACCGATGTGATAGTAAATGTTTACGTTAAAACTGAAGAAACCGTCCAATCTCGCGAGATCGCCGGGATTTCCGACGACTGCGATTGGGCGCGTCGGTTTTTGAATTCGATACTTATGATATGAATTAATTGTCTCTAATAATAAACAAGAATCACAAGTGGCGCAGTGGTTGAATGGTTGAGTGTTAAGTCTTTGCTGAAGTTGTTGGCTGACCCGGGTTCGAAACCCGGCAGCAACCTTATATTTTTATTTCATTATTTTTAACAGTTTTTCAAAAACAAATTATATATTCCAATATACTTATTAATTATGTATCGTTTAAAATTAATTTGGGCATTAAATATGCAACGAAATTTTTAACTGATTGTTCGGTTAATAAACGGAGCGGGTTTGGTAAATCCGGTTTTTGACGGATGTTACACTAGTGAACCCTTTTAATTGTGCATGCCTCGTGAAGGGGTATGGTCCCAAAACCTTGCGCCGAGCGAAAGACAATACCCACTATTATCCACAAAGCAGACCTTGTGCAGACTATAGCACAAGAGATAAACTTCATTTTTCCATGCGTCGGGCATCTGAGAAGAGAAACAATCAATTAAGTACCTTGCGCGGGCTCGCACAAGGAAATAGTTAAGCTTGAATACATCTTGTATCAGACGACTTCCGTGTGCAGGAAAGATGATCAGAGCAAAAGGAATCTTTTCTGTTACAACAGAAAGGACACGTGGCAGCAACTCAGAGGGAAACAGCTGTAAAGCGTTCTAGAAGCATTTAAAGCTCAATCGTGCAAACGCACTGTGCAGTTATAACCGAATGACACGTGGCAACATCTGAAGCATTAAGTTGGGTCACGATGATGGCATGCTTGCAAATTAAAAAGAGAACGATCTCGTAGCGCCACATGGACATTCCTTAGCAGTCGATGCAAGATCGATCCGTGTGCACATAACGTCGAACTCAATACTTAACGGAAGGGCAAAGATTCCGTTAAGTTTTCCTCTCTCACATTGTGGCGCCAAAATCCGGGTATAAATAAGTAACTTCAGGTACAAGCAAAGGCATTCCCTCTCACTTACTCTCTCTCTCTTACTTCAATTTAACTATTTCGATAAACCTATACTTTTTTTTTGAACGGCCAACAAATCAATCCCGAGTACTCTCGGGGCACCCACTGGACAAACGGAGTACTCCGAGAGTAACCCGAGTCGTCCACCACCACTTCCGGGGAAAACCCGGTAACCCACCCGCCCATAGGCACGACGGTGAAATTGCTGGTAAAACCCGTTTGGCTCAAGGATCGAACCAAGGTTTCCCTGGGTCTCCTATCATTGCCCACCAGTGCCTCACTCATTTATGCACCAAGTGAGAATTGAACTTGAGTCTTCATAGAAGAACTCGAGCTCTCCGATAAACCTGTACTTATTCTCACGCCGGAAGGTGGTCACAGAGAGAACCCCCATTTTCCCTGTGGCAAGTGTAACAGTGGTTTGTTTTGCAGCATTCATCGGAGAGTCTTTTCATTACAGCGAACAATCGGAGGATTATTTTTTTATGCGGAAACTATAACAACAGATCTTATCTGATTCCGGTCTATTAGATCTGGTGTTTCTTCATTGGCGCCCACCGTGGGGCTCGAACCCACGACCACAATGTTAAGAGCCCAGAAGGTAAGATCGATGGTCCAGAAGGTAGTAACAAACATCAATAGGTAGTAATAAGCATCAATGGCGAAGGATGATATTACAAGCCCTGATTTGAATCAGATAAATGATTTCAGAAGAGAAGAAAGAGAAGCCGACAAAATTAGGGGTGCAAACGAGCTGATCTACTCGTGAACTACTCGAGCTTGGCTCGAAAAAAAAGTCCGAATGAGCTGAGCTTAAATGAGCTCGAGTCCGAGCCTATAAATAAGGTTGTTTAGTAAACGAGCCTAAGCCCGATCTTCACTTATCAAGCTCGAGCTGGCTCGCAAGCCTAAACAAGCTTACTATTTATAGACCCTTTTTAATATATTAAATATATATTTAAATAATTATAATTACTATTTATAAAATTATAAAAAATAACTAAATTATAATCAACATAAATTAATTAATAAATAATAGACAAGCTAAGCTCGAGCTTGAAAAAATACCTACAAGCGAAGCTTAAGCTTTAGAAAGAAAGCTTGGATTGAGCCAAGCTCGTGCTCGAGCTTTCGTAAGTTAAAATTTCATTAATCTAAAATCAAAAATGGAAGTTTCGATGAAGGTGGCCGGAGATGGGGTGGGGGTGGCGTGCGATGAGGAAGAAAACGAGGTTAGGTTGGGGGTGAGTTGATTAGTTGGGCCTACTTAATTTAATTTATGATTTAATTAACTTTATATTTTATTTTTAACTATTTTTGTGTTTTGGGAAGAGGTAAATTGTATATTTCACACTCACTTAACATATAAATTTAACAACCATTATGGTAAAGACCATTAAAGTTATAAAATTCATACCATGATGAGCATCAATGTAAATTGAGAGCATTTGTGAAACATGTGTAAAGCATGTAGACCATTCATATAATCTAACTCAAATTTCAATGAATCAAACTAGAAGTGTTTAAAAAATAAAATAAAATAGATGTAAGATCAGTTGCGTTGCGGCTGTAGCCTCAAATTACGAAACAATGATCTATTTTATACTTATTTATCGACCCGCTCGTTGCGTTTTATAACCACAAACCTAATGATTAACTACTACACCTTTGTATCAAGTTCGATATCCAAACGATCACATTGTGTTTCCAAATGTCTTGTGGAGGGAAATACAAATACTTGATGTTGATTAGGGATGAGCACGGTACCCGTTCGGAATCGTACCGGTACCAACAAACGGGAAAAGTGGGTACGGTACCGAATATACCGGTTCGGTACCAGTACGGGTATATACCAGTGTTTTACCTGTAAATACTGGTACCGTTCCTATACCAGTACTAAAAAACAAGGAAGGTGAGTACCGGTACAATTAAGGAGAGTTGGCTCAAAACAATAATCCACACCAGTAGTTGTTTTACAAAAACAAATATTGTCCAAGAATATACTTAGAGTACAACTTCTAATGTTAAAAATTAATAGTATATAAATAGTATATATCATTTCCTTTCAATCTCTATAAAGAAATAAAGAATTGTATCATATTTAGTATTTATGTCTATCTAACTAACGATAAAAGAAAAGTGAATCTATACATATAATAAAGTAAATCACATCAGGGACACATGACGCTTTATAAGTAGATTTTAATTATTTTTCCCGCCTCTATATATATATATATATATAGGGTAAGGTTTATGCGAGAATCACTTTTTTTGTGAGAACCACGAGAACCACCTTTATTGCAAAATAAAATCTAAAAAAATCAAAAAAACACTCAATTTTTTTTTAATATTTTTAATAAAAATCGTTATATTTCGTTACAAAAAAAAAACTTTTTTTTCGAGTAACAGTTATCCATGCACATGTGTATATGTATCATAACTTCGACAAATTCAGTAATACGTAATCACTATTAGACAATTGCACTTTAATTTACAATATCATCCATAATACACTCAATTTTACATTAAATGCACATGTGCATCATTATGTATAACAATTATATACCGTGTTTTGGTACAAAAAGTTTGTGATTTTGAATGATGAAGTAGGCTCATATATATGTTTTTTGGTTAGTTATATCCAGTGGTTGATAGGTTCATTATAGTTGTCACTTTATGATGCAATATGTTGATTGGATGGTATAAACGGTGTTGATATACATGTAATAAAGTGAAAATATTGGTATGGTATTGTATTATAAATGGTAGGAGGTAATGGTATTGTATTATGGATGGTAGGAGGTAATGGAAGTGTATTATGGATGGTATGATAGATGAAAGAGACAGTGTATTCAAAGTAGTGTACCAAAACACCTTATTTCATGTTGATACATATAGATGCACATGTGCATTTCTTATATTGGTAACGTAAAAAGTAGTGTATTACACATGGTAGGGTAAATGAAAGTACAATTGTCTAATGTTTGTAATGTATTACGTAATTTGTCAAAGAAATGATGAAAATGCATATGTGCATGGTAGTGTATTATGGATGGTATGATAGATGAAAGAGAAAATGTATTCAAATTAGTGAACCAAAACACCTTATTTCATGTTGATATATATAGATACACATGTGCATTGCTAATATTGGTAACGTAAAAAGTAGTGTGTTGCACATGGTAGTGTAAATGAAAGTACAATTGTCTAGTGTTTGTAATGTATTATGGAATTTGTCAAAGAAATGACGAAAATGCACATGTGCATGGATAGTTGGTACTCAAAAATTTTTTTTTGAATTTTTTTTTATTGTTGAGTAAATATAGCGACTTTTCAAAAAAAAAATAAAACAAACAAAAAAAAAATTAGGTTTTTTTTGGATTTTTTAGGTATTACTGTTTGTGTTCACACTGGTTCTCGTGGTTCTCGCAATAGAGGGTGGTTCCTAACGGATCCTTGTCATATATATATATATATATAATTTGTCAAAGAAATGACGAAAATGCACATGTGCATGGATAGTTGGTACTCAAAAATTTTTTTTTTGAATTTTTTTTTATTGTTGAGTAAATATAGCGACTTTTCAAAAAAAAAATAAAACAAACAAAAAAAAATTTAGGTTTTTTTTTGGATTTTTTAGGTATTACTGTTTGTGTTCACACTGGTTCTCGTGGTTCTCGCAATAGAGGGTGGTTCCTAACGGATCCTTGTCATATATATATATATATATATATATATATATATATATATATATATATATATATATATATATATATATATATATATATATATATATTATTCTTAATAAGATTCAAATAAAAAATATATTATTTTAATCCATAAACTTTATCTTTTACCATTTTATTTTCCATTTGTATTTATCATGTCTTTGTTTTAGAGTAAAGATTAATAAAAATTGAATTATAATAAAATAAGCATAAATAAGTAGTGGTTTTACTAACGTTTTAAAATTTTAATGTAAAAGAGTAAATTACGTTTTTGGCCCCTGTGGTTATATCACTTTTACTATATTAGCCCAAAATAAGAATTTTTAACATATCTACCCACATAGTCTCTATAACTAACCATTTTAGCCCCTAAGTCTAACATATCTGCCCCCATGGTCTCTATAACTAACTATTTTGGCCCCTAATTAATTAACCAGAGTTGGGGGTTTGGTTAGACTTAGGAGCCAAAATGGTTAGTTATAGAGACTACGGGGGGCATATATGTTAAAAATTCTTATTTTAGGCTAATATATTAAAAGTGATATAACCACAGGGGCCAAAAACGGAATTTACTCAATGTAAAAATATAAATAAAAATACAAAATAAGAACAAAAGTTGGTAGGCGTAATACCCATGAGATTATTTTGTTTAGAACTTTTTTTATTTTTTTATTGTTAGTTATTTTTATAAATTAATCATTTTTTATTGGTTGCTTTTATGCGCGAGACCGTATATATATACTTCCATATGGTAAGAGGATGTGGCAACTGAGCGACAAACGAGCTAAGATTGTTTCACTTTGTCATTAGACTTATGTAGTATGTATATTCAACTTTCTTTTATGCACATTTAATTGTAGTTTCAATCAAGACCATTAAACATTCAAATTAGATAACGATGAGAATATTACAAATAAGACAACCATTATGGTGTACAAGGAATTTGTTTAGTGAAATCTAAATTATTCGTTGTATTTTTTACCTATCATATGGGTTTTTAACTTTATTTTATTTATATTAAATTTATTTATATTATTTTAAATAAAATCAAACAAATTCGAAGTATTTTAATTTATTAAACCACGTGTACACGTGGGCTCTAACCTAGTTAACTTATAAAAAAGAATATAACATCATATGGTGTTACTCTTTTCTTATTATATATCAGGTTGAATATTAAAAAAATTCAACGTAGAAGAATTACACAGTAAATTTTTAGCAAAATCATGTTTTTTACCACACACATGAACATATATGGAGGGTAATAGTCAATACTGGCCTAGTGACATGTATTTATCTGATTATCTCTACTATGTAACGTGGGTTTGAGTCTTACAAAGTAAGACAAAGTGAGTACGCAGATTTAAGGCGTCATTAAGAAAAAAGTATAGTGTTTTTTCGAGAACCATAAGACGGAAATAAAAATTCATTTACTAATTTTTTATATCGTATAAGAAAATAGTTGAATTGTTACGTTTTATTATTTTTTTGACATTAGAAAAAACAAATTTAATTTTTATATAAGTTATAAATGTGCAAGTGTCAAGACGTGTAGGTTCAAGAATTTTTTTCATGGGCTTGATGCTCTATTATAAGGCTGTACACCTGTACGGCTGTATCTGTCCATTAAAGTTGTCTTTTATTTTTGGGCCTAGGTTCTAAAATCCAAGATTTGAGTTTCGTTCTTAAAAACCTGAATATACTCTAAATTTTGATAAAAAAATTTGATTTTATTAAACTTATTGAAAATACTCTAAATTTTGATTTATAAAACTTATTGAAAATACTCTTAATTTTTTTTATTATTTATAAAACTAATTGAAATACTCTAAATTTTGAAAGTTGATAATGGGATATATTGATGTCTTTAAAAAGGTTATAAACCTATGCCATTAGATTTAAGTTTTTTTATTATTATTAAAATTAGAATATTTTAGAGTTAATGGGATATATTGATGTCTTTAAAAAGGTTATAAACCTATGCCATTAGATTTAAGTTTTTTTATTATTATTAAAATTAGAATATTTTAGAGAAAAGAAATACAACAGGTTTAATAAAAAAAGTATATTGGTGAGATGATTTCACATATGTTCTAATACAAACCAAAGACACATTTACATAAAATGAAAAACCAATTTACACAATGTGATATACGAAAGGGTAAAGAATATGGATGCAAATGTATGGAGCCGACTCAACTTTATCTATGTAGAGCTGTGAGAGGTTCAAATTAAAGCTATATGGTGTGAGATAAAGCTCCATTAACTATATAAAAAAAGAAAGGGAAAAAAAGGAAGAAAAGAGAATAAATCTGATTGGTTGGGTCCCCACTCTCTCACGCCCGCTAACACAATAGCGGAGACATGTGATAGCGCCCACTTTCGCTACGACGGGATGGTGTTGGGGGTGCCACCCAGCTGAGGTGGCTGTGAGCGTTGCCCTACACCATTTGACCTAATAGAAATATCTACTAAACTTAAATTGTTAGAACAAGCCTTATTTAAACATATCATATACAGTTATTCATCTAAGTCTAATACGAACCGAAGGCACTTTTTATATTAAATAGAAAAACAGATTTAACAATGTGACATATGAAAGTGCACAGAGCGAATGCAAATTTGTTGAGCACTTGAGCCCCGTTCTACTTGATCTTGGAGTTTTGAAAGTCAAGACCTTTGAGAGCTCGAACATTTGAAAAGTCTCCTGCATAACTATATATATTACGAAAATTTAAGTACTTTAATAGATGTACTTATCGAGTCTGAGGTTTCACTGGAAGTAGACTCTCTATTCCTATGAGGTAGAGGTAAGACTGCCTACATCGGTGTTACCATCCTCAGATCGTACTTTAGCTTTCCTATTAGTGGGATTTACTGAGTATGATGATGATGATGATAATGATGATGATTATGAATATATGTACATATATATGTACGTACCTATGTAAATATCATAACTATATTAATTAAGAGAAGTGGATCTCATATGAATAGTTTGACTCAAGTTTGACTTGATAAGAGCTCAAATCATTCATATAAATATTAAAATGATGATGCAAGGTTTAATGAGAACTTTTTTTACACCCAAAGAAGAAACTATTTGACTAAGACAAAAATAGCAGAGTTAAGAGTACGTAATATAGTGCATTAAACTGGTCACTAGTTGTAACTTTATGTAACAAACTTTAATAGTTTCGGGTTATGTACCCAACAATAAGTGTTTAATTACTTATATAACATTACAAGTAAACTTTTGTTTTTCTATTTTTTTTTTTCAAGGTTTTATCCCACACATCATCTTTATTACAGTTGATGTATTTATCACAACACAAACACCAAACATTCACCCGCCGTAAGTGGATACAAGATATCCATCCCTTTGGTTCACGATGAACATGAACTTCGAACACTAATAGACATAAACTAGTAGGTTATAAATGGGTGTCTTTAAATAAAAAGAAACATAAATCATGAGATTATGGTGTAAGGCCCAACCTGTAACACAAAGGTTTTTTTTTTCCAATTCATAGTAGTTGATTATGAGGAAACGTATTCCCTTGTAGTGGATGCGATCGCCTTTTAATGTTGAATGGGCCTCGCAATCTCAAAAGGTCTTTAGATGAAGCATATAGATGTTGCCATTAGGATTTTATATGGGACATTTGAAAGTGCCATCTACATAAATATGCTTGAAGCATTAAAATTGATATCTCAACTAAGTAAATAATTTGAGGTACAAGTTTGACAACGTTAAACATGTGTCCATCCGAATTCTTCTCTTTAGGAGTTCATATAATCGCACTTTACAGAGATTGTCTAAAAGATCATCTAGACTCTCCGTTGAACTCCTAGAGAGAGTATTTGTGTGAAAGAAGTTGACGCCAATAGATTTTGCTGGTGAAGTTTCTGACAAGGCAACGTCGCCAACCATAAAAAAGATTAATTGACATTCTTATGGGACTTGAAACATGAGATTTTCCTACAAGAGAACTACAAGAATCTCGACTAGTTGATTATGCTGATGGAGGATACTTATACTAAAGACAACCAACCAACATCGCCCAACTCAAGAAGGACTTGAAGATAATATGTTTTGGATCAGAGAATGCTACATCAAAGATCAAGACAACCGCTCATCATAGAAGATCAGACTCTATATATTGAAATGCTACATCAAAGATCAAGTCAAGCACTTATCATAGAAGATTAAACTCTACATATTGAAGAGTGTGTATTAGTTTGAGGGAGAATATTATATACACTACACTCTTTTTCTCTTGAATAAATTTTTCCACTAGGTTTTTTTAGTAAAGTTCTTAATGAGGCAACATAAATCCAGAAGTATTCATTTATTTTATAGGTACGAAATACCGATTTAACAATATCCTAAAATATGATGTTAATAGTGTTTAATGAGTGGTAATACGTCTAAGGGGAAGTGTTATAAAACAACCTCATTGCCCCATTAAACCCAGAAACTATTACTTTGACTAAGGTGTTGTTTGTTTTTTAAGAGGTAAAATGTATACAGTCTGCGGACCATATCTGCAGACATCTGTAGAAGAAGAGGTGGACCAAACCTCTCCAGTCTGCAAGAAGAAGGTTGTTTGTTTTTTAATGTATGCAGACTTCTAAAATAAAGTGGTAGTGGTATACGGAAGGTGGTGCTGGACAGTGGTGGTGGTGATGGATGGTGGTGGGTGGTGGTGATGGATGGTGGACGGTGGTGGTGGTGGTGGTGATGGGTGGTGGTGTTTAACCCTCTGCAGAGCTTAGAAGATCTTAGAAGTGGTTGGACCAGGTCTGCACCAAGAAGAACTGGCGTAGACGTTTTTTGATTAAACGTCTTCGGGAAAACAAATAGGCTGCTTGTGACAATGTTTGCGTAATGCAGACAGAAAAGCCTACGCATAGCTTTTCTGAAAAAACAAACAACACCTAAGTTTTTACTAGCACTGATAATATAGTTTTCAGTTTCTTGTTATTGTAACTATATATAAATGTATACAAGGTTATGGATGATGCACAAAACTCTATCTTTTATCTCATGCTTTCTAATATGTTTAACTTTTATTTATTATGGTAATATAAACGTACATTCATTATGTTTTGAATTGCCACAATCCTTGTCACGCTCAATTGTTGCGACAATCATGGTACCTTACATAGTCAGAAGAAGTGGAAATACTACTTTTCTAATCCATATCTCATTTTATATATACATGGTGTTTTAGTAATTATTATGGTGTTTTTTTTTCTACGCATTTTTCAATAAATCTAAGTATATTTTTTTGGAACGGTGACTTTCTAGTATAATTATGTTGAATTTTCATAACTGATGTGTGTAAAATGCAACTTATAAATTGCATCAAATGAGTTATAAAACTAACCCTTTTTCTAGTACTAATGTTGAAAAAAACATGTTTCTTTGTTCCTTTTAAATTTACATGACCAAATGAGCTTACAAGTAGGGATGAGCAAATCCCGATCCCGTCCCGATACCGTCCCTATCCCAAAAATCCCGATCCTGAATTTCGCCAAAACTAGATACCCATACCGAAATATGTCGATACGGTACGGTATCGGTATGGTAGCGGTACGGTAGCGGTATGGTATCGGTATTTGAAGGTAATTTTCGGTATTTTACCATTACCGTACCAACCGATACTGATCCCGAAAATGACAAAAAGTGGGTACCGTTTCCGGTACCGAAAAAATTCGGTACGGTATTTTCGGGATCGGGATCGGGATCGGTATGGGACGGGATCGGGATCGGTATTTGATGCCATATGCTCATCCCTACTTACAAGAACAAAAGAAGCAAATAGGAAGCCAAAACCAACATAAATACAAGAAGAAGGAATAACGCGACATGCCCGACCTAACAACCCAAAGACAAAAACAAGGTAACAAAAGCTAACCAAGGGGCCATGCCCAGCCAGGCATGGGACGTGGTCAGGACTTGCACTTAAAGACAAAGCATGCAGAAGTTTCTATGCCCACGATCACCATGGGGCGTGGTCAGACCCTAAGATTTACAGAATCTTGATAGTACAGCGAAGAGTTGACCATGGGGTCGTGCCCAGGAGCCACGGGTTCGTGTGGGGCCCTCTGCTGAAAGCTGCAATTAATGAAGGAAGAGAAGAAGCTGGCCACGGGTCGTGCCCACTGGACATGGGGTCATGGCCAGGGTACTATAAATAGGGGTGCTTGGTTCACTTCAAAGGCATCTCTTGGCAAACTACTTCTCTCTCACTTTGCCACCATTCCACCACCATTCCATCACCACTATAAAACCAACACCCACCACCATCATCCATTTATCATCCTTAGAGTGTGTAGTAGTCTCGGGATCCAAGATTGATATCTCTTACATCACTTGGTGAAGACAAGTCTTTGATGTATTACTTTTGATTTTTAATCTTTCGACACTTTTTAATTGGGTATGTATTAACGACTTTAATAACTAGTTTCTTATGCTGAAAGTGAATATCCTAGCCATTTCTTCATGATGTCACTGATTTACTTATTCGTGTCTTTACGGTCTGTATAAAGCGCTATAACTACCTGGAAGGGGGTTAGAAGGGTGGTTTGGTAAAGTTCTTGTCTCGTTCAGTGTATAGATCATGCGAGGACTTGGTTCAAGCTTACTAGGACCTCCTTCAATGTCCCACGGGTATTGGATGGCGGGGGTGCGAATAGCTTGAACCCCTCATATGTAAACTGCTATTAAAACATTAAACCGGCTTCTTGAGATTGTATCCTTGCTGACTCAAACCACTTAGCCGAGGATAACGTCACCTTCAAAAGAGGGGCCTACTACTTTTGGCATTAAAACTTATTTAATTATCTATCAATATTCCGACCCTTGGGGATTGTCTCCTTGCTGACTCAAACCACTGGGTTGAGGGTAACATCACCTTCAAAAGAGGGGTCTACTACTTTAACTAAGATAATCTCTTGAAAAGTTCGAAAGTGCAAAAAATCATCAAAGGATACGTTAAAGAGGAGTTGGATCTAAGTGATTCTATCTTGTCTATTTGTATTTCATTTTATTTATCTTTTCATTTTTAGATTTACTTTTATGTTTAAAACTTTTATAAAAAAATTAGAACGATTAGACGTTGACGATAAACCGATAATAAAAGCTCTTGTGTCCTTGGATGAACTCGGTATCTTACCAACACTATATTACGCTCGCGATGGGTGCACTTGCCCAAGTGTGTGTTTCGTGTTAGTATAATGTCGTGTTTTATAAATTTAAAAGTTGACTAATGCGTAAAACGGACGTAAAATATTAACAAAATCATATCACGCTTCATGCACACCAATAACCCATACATACTCTTTTTTTAACGACAAATTCATTTTATTCATCACCATACATTATGTACAAAGAATTGAAACAAGAAAGAAACTAGTCCAACCCTTACAACATCGCCCATATTTTCTACCCTTTATATGTGCTATGGTACATTGTTACAATTTGAAACGCAACCACTTCGCCCAATCCAAATCATGTTGCCTTGCATGATGTTTTACCCACATAAATGTCATCGCTTGTACTTTGCCGAATATTTGGTCTATGAATACTTGCTTTCCGAGAAAACAAGTGTATTCCATGCTTTCCAGATTTCGCGGCAGAGAACTGAAAAATATCAATTAAAATACCTCTTTTTTTTAGTGTCTATATCTTCACATCAGTGTTGTTTTAACAATTCCTTCACATCAGACGGTTACCCCATCGGAAGCCTGCACCAGGCACTGAGGTGTAGTCTGAGGAATGATGCGATGTAGCAAGACACTAGGAGATGGTCCACATCCTCATCAACCTCCCCACATAACCTTCATAAAGTTGAACCGTGATGTACATTCGTTTCGCCAAATGGTACTCCGCTCGCCATCCACATATATTCACTTTCTTAGGTACCCATTTCACCCAGTTAGCGGGAGCAAATGGTACCGAATATTTGGTGAGTATATCTCGGCAGACGCAACCGAAAAGGACCCATCCTTAACGGCTTCCCAAGCCCAATTATCTTCATTCAGATTAAGAACAATGCTACTGGTTATCGAATTAACTGTTGCCGGCTGAGATCTTTCCACAGTTGATATCGGAACCCATTTCCAATCCCATTCATGGCACTACATTTCTACCAAAGTATTTTTAACATTTTCCAACACGAACAACTCTGGGAGTTATTTCTTTCAGCGTGATTTCACCGCACCATTTATCTACCCAAAATCGCACCTTTGACCCGTTAGTGACTATCCCTTTAATCAATTGGTTCACATGAAGGTTAAACCCCACAAGCTCCTTTTTCTATAGCGCATATCCCATTGCATCCACCCTATATCCCGACCATGATTGGAAAGTATGACCAAGAGTTCGTTTGCGAATGTATAGACGTGATCACCTTTCTCCACAGGTTCCTTCTTCCATTTTATACCTCCACCACCACTTTAATAACAAGCTCACGTTCATATCTCGCAACAAGCCCAAGCCAAGCCCACCCTTTTCAAGTGGATTAATTACCCGTTCCCAATATACCATGCCATTTTTGCTTTCTCATTGTTTCCTCTCAAAAAAAAAAAAAAAAAAAAAAAACCCTTCTAAGCTTTTCCAATGATTCCAACACACATTTAGGAGCTTTAAATAGTGAAAAATAATACAACGGTAGGCTATCTAAAATGGATTTAAGTAATGTCACTCTTCCTCCCAATTGACAACGTACTTGCCTTCCATTTTGACAATTATTTGCCTTTACAAGTAAACGGAGATATTTGCAAGGTAGTTTACCCATGTTAATTAGGCGTGCAACCTTGTCAACCGACCCCTCATCCACCTTCATATCAAAAAGATCTGAGTTGTGTTTTTTTATATACGTTTCCATATAAACTTTAGTTTAAAGCGGCCCGCCCCAACATGCGGGCGATTCCCATAACTTTTTAATTCATTTTCATATATTTTAAACTTTTTTTTATATTTTTTCAAAAAGTTTATATTTTAGTGGCCAGTATTTTTTATTCGTTCAAGGCCACAAACTTTTTTTATATGTAAATCTATTTTAAAATAATTTGTTTTTGGTATTTGGAGATATGCGTGCTGTTTTAGTTCTTCATGTTGTTTTTTTGTTGTTCTACACATTCTTCAATAAAGCTTGATATAATTCTTTTCGTAATGTATACATTGTTTAATTTTCATTAACCTGGTCGATAATGGCATTAGCCATGTGTTAAAACGAAATGGAACAGATAATGATCGTTTCTCGGAACGATCAACAACAATGGAACGAATATATTGATGCAGATTCTTTGAGTATATCAATGTCATATGAATTAATTATCTTGTTCTGCAAAATGCTTATAAAACATAGCTCATGATCAAATACCATAAATAACACACAATTTATATTATTCTAATACCCTTGATGTTAAAAAATGAGATTTGTCACATTTCATTATGTTACGGCTTCTTTGGCTTTATGGAAAATATGGTCTTTTTAGTCAAATCCATAACCTATATATATTTAGTGAACAAATTTTGAGCATTGATTTACACTTGTGTATTGATAATCAAGGGCAAGGATTAGTTCACTAGGTCTATGACTTTATAGCCTAGTGACATTCTAAGGGTGGGATAAAGCTTTAGGACCAATAGGTCCTGGGTTCGATTTTCACAAAGGGGGTTTTCCCATATTTATTGGGTTTCCTCCTGAATTGGTGTTTAGGCATTATGCCTAGTGGGGATGGATATATCGGGGTGGTTCCGCTAGTGGCACGATGATACTCCAGTGGTCCGTCAGTGATCCAAATTTGCCGTTCAAAAAAAAAAGATTAGTTCACTAGTGTTCACAATCAAATGGGTTTGTTCACTAATAAACCTAACCATGTCTCTCTCTTTATATATATAGAGAGAGAGAAAGTATATTTTACAAAATGGCTTAACGTACATTACGTACGACATGTGATTTCGCACCCTTTAGTGGTGAATTCGCATGGAGTAGAGTGAATGCGCCAACTAATTTTATTTGAAGGAGATGAATTCGCATGGAATAAAGTGATTTCGCATGGGATCGGACAGCTGAGATTATTGTGTAGATTTTGTAGGATAAGCCATTTTGTACAATAACTAGTCAATATATATATATATATATATATATATATATATATATATATATATATATATATATATATCAAAGAAACCCTAGATCAACTAGACCGGAATCAAAGTAGATCTATGGAATGGGCTCTGCATAAAAGGGTTAACCCTCCGTTTGGTTTCACGATGGATGATGAATAAAACAATATTCCGGTTGATCCTGCAAAACAGAACACCGTTAGCTCGCCACGGGGAGAAGGGGGGTTCTCTCCGTGACCACCTTCCGGCGTGAGAATAAGTACAGGTAGTCGAAAGTAAGTATTGTAAGTGAGAGAGTAGTTGAGAGTGAATACCTTTCCTTGAACTCCAAATTACTTATTTATAGCCGGTGTTTGGCGCCAAAAAGAGAGACTGTTAACTTTAACGGAATCTTTTGTTATTCCGTTAACCGTTTGTTGGCAATCCGTTAGTGCACATGAATCGTGAGCTCATCAGCGGTTAGGGAGGTGCCACGTGTCAACATGAGATCACTAATTCTTATAAATGTGAGCATGCCATCACCGTGATCTTCCTCAGCCGTCAAGATGCTACCATGTGGCAATTGGTTATGACCGAAAAGATGTTTGCACGATTGGGTGCTAATGGCTTCTAAAAGGTTTCACAGCTGTTACCCATCTATTATTCGCCACGTGTACATTCTGTTACAACAGAAAAGATTCCCTTTGCTTCTGCACCAAGTCAAGGATTTTGCTAAGAGAAAGTTTCTCAGGATTTACTATTTCCTTGCGCGAGAAGCGCAAGTTAGTTAACTGATCTTCCTTCTTCTCCTTGCTCTTAGCGCAACGTTTGGTGGATGCTTGCTTTGATATAAATATATGCGCAAGGTTTGTGCAAAATGAAGCATTTATCCAAAGAGAGTGTTCAAGGTTAACTTTAAACCTTGCGCGAGCCCGCGCAAGGTAGTTAAATGAAGCATTCCTCTCTTGGATATTTGGCGTAGAGTTCTAATAAATCTTATTTTGGCAAAGAAGTCTGCGCGCAGTTTTCTTAGAAGTTATTAATGGGTATGGTTTCCTTGATTGGCGCAAGGTTTTTGGGACCATACCCCTTCAAGTCCCCCTAGTCCAGTGTTGCTCCTATGTAAGAATAAAAAGTAGGTGGAGCACTGGACTTAAGATAAATGTGTTGCGCTAGGTAAGGACTAGCTTTTTTTGTTTTATGCATCTTGATGACGTGTCGTAAGTGAATTTTGAAAAAGTATTTGAATTTCAAATATGCTTAGACACATGTCACTTATCTGGATGGTGTAGTTGGTGACGACGCACGTTCTTGAGACGTGGTGGTACTGTATACAGGTTGTCAATAGTACATGTCTTACCGTTTTTAATGCTTTTAAGCGACACTTGCGCGCGTGGGGCGGTTACTGTTCCACACTCGCCCCTGCGGTTACTTGGGAATACGTGACGGTCGTAAAAGTCGCTACAGTCAAATCGTGCATTAATTGCGGTTAGTATATAAAGGGATCAACGATCCATTTACTTCCTCACCCAATCATAACTTGAGAGAAATTTGTGTTCAAAAATTCCGGCGACCTTCAAAGTTTTCTAAGTTTTCTTCAAAGTTCGAGTTATGGCCACCGGTGCAAGTTCTGCTGAGATGTCGTCATCAAGTTTGCCACCGCTAAAGTGGTCGAAGAAAGATTTTGACAATCTTGCCACCAACTTCCTTTTCGCTCCGTCCTGGAAAGCGTTTTTTTCCGGTGGCGAATGCCACGGCGGCTGATGCGTCGGCCGGCTACATTACATTATTTTACGATTATTTTGCCGAAGGGAACTTCCGGATGCCGGTGACCCATTTCTTGCTGGAAATTCTTGGTTTTTACAAGATTCACATTTCTCAGTTGAGCCCGATGGGAATGGTGAGGATCCGGCATTTTGAGTTCATTTGCCGATCGATGCAGATCGTGTTATCGGTCGAGAAGTTTAGAGTTTTCTACCAGCTGCATTGCTCGTTGGGTTTTTATTCGTTCCAACAGCGTGTGCAAGCCAAACGATTGTTGTTGGTGTCGTTGGGATGAAGATGACACTCCGGGCCGGTGATGAGATCGAGCTGGAGACCCTTCCCATACCTGTCGACGAGGTATGGTATGAAGACATTAAAGATGTGCCCAATATTGTTTTGCCGGAGATGGCCCTCATCGCTGCCGGGATGAGTATTTTCTGGAAGAAGGAACGCCGAGAAAAACCGGTGTATATAGAAGATGGAACTGGTATGTAACCCTTTAACTTCCTAGCAATATCTTTCAATAGATATGTATTGATGCAAAAATGTTTGTTATGTAGCTGCGCCTCTCTACTTGGTCTCTTTCAAGAGAGAGAGGAAAAATGGTCGTCGTGCCTATTGCTGATGGTGAGGACACTTGGTTCTCACAAATCTTGGGGAACTTTGAGTTGCCCAAGCAGGAGGATCTGGAGGCGCAACCATATTCGAAGACTGGTAAATAAGTCCATACAAAGCCTAAGTTGATATTGCAATATTACTCTTGAACATTTTTTCTAAGTAATATTGCAATATAACTTAATGGCGCAACCTTTACTCAATATGATTGATTATGTAGGTGATTTGCTAAACTTGGGCGTAGGTCCTGATTCGAGGAAGAAGAAGAAGAAACCAACTGCTGCTGCAGCTGCTGCGCCTCCCCCTTCCAACCCAGAGCAAAAAACCAAGCCATCAGCTGCTGCGAAAGCTGAGGGCAAGAAAGGTACACTTCCCGTATCTGACTCTTGGTGCAATTATGTGGTGGTGTCGGACTCACTAGAGGGTCTTGCGCCTGTAGGTTTGAAGAAACCGAAGCCAGAACCCGTTGACACCTCATCTCTTCCTGCTGCGAATCCAGATGATCCTTTGGAAATATCTTCTAGCCCGGAAGAGGCGTTGAAGCGTACTTCTAAGAAGAGGAAGGAGGCGGAGACTAAAACTACTGCGCCAACCAAAGTTGCGCGCCCGCGCATTGGTAAGAAGGGCAATATGGATGCCTTTGCAAAGAAGTTCTCACATGGTACGTTTAGTTTGTTACGCACTTCTGTCATAAAAGTTGCGCAGAATCTTATACTTGGTATTTGTTAATATGTTTTGCAGAGAAAATGGTGAAGGCTGCACCGGCCACCTCATCTGCTATACCATCGCCGCGCAGGCCTGAGAACGTTGAAGAGGGAGATGCGGGGCAAGAAACTCCTGTTCTTGATGCTCACCCCATTGTCCCGGAAAATATTGAGAAAGTGGCTCCGGAAGAAGAGCCCAAAAATTTTGATGTTGAGAATCCTGCTGGCGAGCAGGTTAAAGATACGGCTACAGATGTTGGGGAACCGTCAAAGTTGATATCCAAGGGAGCCGGACCCTCAACACAAAGCGAAGGCTTTGTGTTTGTTGAGGATTTGGAGGATGAGTCGCCTATTCGCTCAGAGGAGACGCCTGGGGACTATTATTATCGCTCTTATTCTGAGAGGTGGGCCTCTGCGATTCATCAGCCCGTGTGGAAAGTTAAGTAGGGCGATGTCTTCACTGATTGGCACTCCTGTAGGGAGTGGTATAAGGGCATCTTCCCGCCGGCGGAGGTGAAGCGCCAGGAAGAAAAAGGCATGAGGCTACTTACGAGTCATATCTGCAAGAGTCTGCCCTTGCCTCGTCCACTATAAATAGAATTGTGCGCGAATGGCGCAGCATGAATAAGGAGTGGGACGAGGTTGAGCTTGAGAAGGCGAAGGCCAAGCTTGAGAAAGAGAAGACGTTGAAGATGCTTGTTGATTTTGAGGCGGAAAAGGCCCAGTTTTAGGAAGAGAAGAAGACTGAAGAATGGGTTGCGCTGTCTTGGAAGCGCAAGTCTAAGGCGTCTGCTGCGCAATATGCGGACGAGCGTAAGCGCTTTGTGGAGGCTTGCGAGCGTGACAATAAAGAAAAATTTTCTCTGCGCAACGAGATTGAGAAACTCAAAAAAGAGAAAGCTGATGCAGTTGCGGCAGCAGAAGAAGCGCGCTCACACAGAGAAAGGAGCGAGCAAAATGAGGTATCAACCAAAATGACTCTCCTTCTTAAGAATAAAGAAATTGATGATCTAACTGCTATGCTATTTGACCAGGCGCGGCTGCAAGATGAGGTTGATAGTTTGAAAAAAGATACCAACCTTCACCGAACAGAAAAAGTCGAGTTGATCCGCCGTTTGACTGAAGGCGAACAAAAAATTAACGACACGGGGGTCGCTCGCGCTACAGCAGAAAGCCTCACCGAATCCCTCATGAACCAGCTTACTTGGTTGCGGGAGTATGGGATTGTGGAGGTAATATTCCCTTTTCTTTATACGTCTGGTTTGATTGTCGCAACATATACTGACTGTATTTGTGTACAGATCGCAAATGCCATCCTTAACTCTACGGAGTTGGATGAGAGAGTGGTAGAATTGATGATGGCGGCGCGCAATGACGGTCATGCCGAGGGCTATAGAGAATGCACTTTGCACGTGGCCCATGTGCTGAAGACCGAATGGGATACCAGCCGTGCTGCCACGCATGGGCTAAATACTGCCGCCATTTATTCTGCTTCCAAAGAAAAATATGATCAATTGCAAATTCCGATTATGGACCTTGTGGACGCTGCGCTGCAACAAGACGACTTTGTTGATAAGCTAAAGGAGATCTTTTCTTCAGCGGGAACCAAGTCCATAGAATAGGAAATTTGTAATTTTTTACTATATGATAACTTGTAACGTTGCGCTTCTGCGCAAGTATTGTGAATATAATATATTTCAGTTTTACAATGTTTGCTTGGAACCAATTACTTGTAGGATAGACAAATGAACAATTTCTTCTCATGTGTGAGCGTAAGTACTAAAGTAGCTTGTGGCTCATGAGTTTGTGTTTTTGTTTATCCAAAGGAATTGCATGCATTTGTAAATGAACATATATAAGACTGTAAGTGGTGGCAAAGTATTTTATTCATACTGACAAAGCGCGAGGCTATGGCTGCCACTAAGATTACATAACAAAATAAAGTAAGCAGTCTCGTTACGCAACACTCAAAAGTTGCTTAGAGGACTGAGATCACATATAACATCGGCGTAGTTGTTGGGCGTTCCAGGTTCTAGGAACGCTGGATCTGTCCATACGTTTCAGAGTGTACGTGCCTTTTCCCAGTACTTCATTTATCACGTACGGACCTTCCCATCGCGGGGCTAACTTCCCCGGTTTTTCGGCATTCGATACTTCATTATCACGAAGAACAAAGTCACCAGGCAAAAAGGAACAGATGCGCACCCTTTTGTTGTAATACTTTTCATGCTGGGACTTGTATTTAGCTTGGCGAATCGCTGCATTTTCTCGTCGTTCTTCCATTAAGTCTAGGTCGATGCGCCTTTGTTCTTCGTTATCTTGTTTTTCCAAAGCTAGCATTCTTGGAGATGGTAACCCAATTTCGGCAGGAATCACAGCTTCCGTGCCATACACAAGGCTAAAAGGAGTTTCTCCAGTGCTAGTCTTGGGCATAGTTCGGTGTGCCCACAAGATGCTAGGCAATTCGTCAACCCACCCCCGCCGTGCCATGCCAAGGCGGGCCTTGATACCGTCGACCAACTGTTTGTTTATGCTTTCAACTTGACCATTTGCTTGTGGGTGTGCAACAGAAGTGAAAACATGTTGGATTCCCATTTCGGTCATCCATGTTTGCAACTCTTCAGCCATTAAATTTGTACCGTTGTCCGTAATTGCACATGGGCAGACCAAAACGGCAAATAATGTATTCCCAGAAGAATTTGCGAATTACCATCGCTGTAGTAGAAGCTAAAGGTTTGGCTTCAACCCATTTGGTGAAGTAATCGACCGCAACGATGATAAACTTTACTGCGTCGGGTGCATCTGGAAATGGTCCCACTAAATCAATGGCCCATTGTTGAAATGGCCAAGCTGTTGTGACGGGTACCAAAGGATTCTTTGGGCGCAACATTTTAGGGGCATGCCTTTGGCAGGACATGCATTTGCGCAAGATCTCCATCGCGTCAACGTACATTCCGGGCCAATAATACCCTGCGCTTTTCACTTTGCTACTACCATGCGCGGCCCAGAATGTATACCGCATAGCCCCTCATGAACCTCCCTAATCAGGTATTGCGCATTATGTTTGTCAACGCAGCGGAGTGAAGGACCCATGTAAGAGCGTCGGTAAAGAATACCGTCAATCATTTCGTAATTGAGGGCTTTGCATCGTAACTTACGTGCTTGCGCTTTATCTTCTACTAAAGAACCATGTAACAAATACATTATTATTTGAGACATCCATGATGGATCTCCTACTTCGACCATTGTTACTTGTCTGAGGGGAACTGATGGATTACTTAAAACCTCGATGCGAACTTCCTTAGCCAAATGTTTGAAACTAGTTGCTGCGAGTTTACTCAAAGCATCAGCATGTTTGTTTTCACTTTGCTTGACGTGTGTGACTTTAAATTGTTGGAACTGTGCTATAAGAGCCTTGGCTTGCGCCAAGTATAAAGCCATGATATCTCCCTTTGCATCTTACGTTCCAATTATTTGCTCAGCAACTAGTAATGAATAAACATGGGCTTCTAAATTTGTTGCGCCCAATTTGATAGCGAGGCGTAAGCCTGCTAGGAAAGCTTCATATTCGGCCCCGTTGTTGGTGCTTTTAAAATCCAACCAAATTGCATATGTGATTCTGCTCCCTATGGACTCATTAATCGAAGACCTGCTCCAGCACCATCATTGTTTGATGCGCCATCGGTAAAACAATGTCCATGCTCTGTTGTCGATGACTGGGACTGGGTTTTGGATTACTTGGCATTCTTCAAGTTTATCAGCAGGAATTTCAGCGATGAAATCTGCCAAAACTTGGCCTTTGATAGCTGGTCTAGGTTTATAACAGATGTTATAACCACCCAATTCTATTGCCCATTTCGCAAGTCGTCCAAAAACGTCTGGTTTGGCCAGGACTTGGCCAATGTGAAAATTTGTTAAAACTGTAATAACATGTCCTGAAAAGTATCTTCGCAGCCTGCGCGAAGCATGGACCAATACAAAAACTAATTTCTCCATGATTGAATACCTTGTCTCTGGATCGTTCAACATCTTGCTGATATAATAAATTGGAGACTGGACCTCTTCACGTTCTACCAACAAGACAGCACCTACTGCTACCTCAGATGCAGCAAGATATAAGACCATGGGTTCTTTTTCTCGAGGAGCAGTAAGTGTGGGAAGTTGAACTAAACAATCTTCATCTGTTGGAAAGCTTGATCAGCTTCAGGAGTCCATGCGAACTCTTTGCTCTTCGTACAATTGTGCAAGGTTCGAATAAATGGATAAGATTTTGCAGCATGATTGGCGAGGAAGCGGTTTACCGCAGCTAACCTTCCAGCCAAACGTTGCATCTCTTTGATGGTAGTAGAAGAAGACATTTTTGTATTGCATCGACCTTTTCGGGATTAACTTTGAAACCATCTTTGGTGACGATGAAACCCAAATATTTGCCCTCCTCCATGCCGAAGGAGCATTTGCTGGGATTTAACTTTAGATTTACCTCGCGCAGAGAATCAAAAGTTCTTTGGATGTTGTCTAGCATAGTGTCTTCTGAATTACTCATAATGACCAAATCATCAATGTAGACTTCCACAGTTTTCCCAATGTCATCTCCAAACACTGTATCCATCAATCTTTGATAAGTAGCTCCCGCATTGCGGAGACCAAAAGGCATCTTGGTATAACAAAAAATGCCCTTCTCCGTGCGAAAAGCGGTTTTATCTTCGTCCTCTTTTTTCATCAAGACTTGATGATAACCTTTATAACAATCTGAAAAACATTTCCAGCGAAAAGGAGCTAATGAGTCAACCTTTTTGTCAATCTCAGGAAGAGAATAACAATCTTTCGGACATGCCTTGTTTAGATCTTTAAAATCTACGTACATCCGCCATCCGCCATTATGTTTCTTTACCATGACTGGGTTTGCCACCCAGGTCTGGTATTTGACTTCGCGCAGAATACCAGCATTTAATAACTCGATGACTTGTTCGTTCATTGCCTCTGTCTTTTCTGACCCGAGGGTGCCCTTTCTGCACAACTGGCTCTGCTGATGGAAATACATTCAGGCAATGTTCTGCAACGTCGCACGGGACACTAACCATGTCGGCAGGTGTCCAGGCGAAAATGTCTTTATTGCGAAACAACAGTAATTTAAGCTTTGCGCGATTTTCAATACTGACTGCAGGTCCTAATAAGATTGTCTACTCAGGGTACTTATTGTTGAGTACCCACTTTTCTGGTTCATTGCTTGGCAATGTCTTGCCAGTCTTCATAACTGGTTCCTCAATTGACATAATTTCTTTCCGTGCATAAAGTATAGCTACGCCATTTGGTGTCGGAAAACCACAAGCAGCATGCAGAGCGGAGGTAATCATACTAAAATCACGTTGCGCGCGGCGTCCAAATAGTACATCGTGACGGGAATTTGCCGGCATCACCATGAAGTTGACGTTACTCGTTCGAGAGCACCTCCCATCAGATAAAGTAACAGGAAAGAGGATTTGTCCTAGAGGAAAGACAGCCTCATTGCAGAAACCCAGTTAATGGAAAATCAAATGGTTCCAAGCGTGCCTTATCCTCAGGATCTAGTTGCTTGAAGCACTGCTCATACATGATATCCATGGAACTACCCGGATCTATAAACATATAGTCTGTTTGGTAGTGCCCAAAGATACTGGTGATAACTACTGGCCGGTCTTCTTGAGGACCTCCTGGAACGATAGGAAAAATGACTTGCTGTTCGCGCCAAGTGTTGTTTTGAAAATGTTGAAGGCTACGCTTGCGCGATGATCTACCTTGAATCATGGAAACGTGCTGTTTCATTTTCTTGTTACTAGGCCCTTCGTTCTCGCGCGTAATCTGCTTAATCTCTTTGCGCACATTCTGGACTAGATGTGTAAGCTTCCCACTTTTTAATGCTTTTTCAATCTTCGTGCGCAGACTGATGCAGTTATCTGTTGTGTGGCCTATGTCTCTATGATAGTCACAGAACAAATTTGGGTCTTGCCCTTTTTTTTTCATTGGTTGCGGCTGTTTAAACTGATAATTCTCAGTGCTGAGAACCTCAACCGGAGATTTCGTTAAGGGAGTCCACTGACGTTCCCTATTCTCCTGCTTAATCGCTTTTTGAGTTGTTATCTTGTTGATTGTTGCTCGAGCATCAATTGGTGAATACGGAGAATACGAATTCTGACTTGACTCTTTACAGTTTCTCTTATACTTGCGACTACCTCTACTCAGGTCTTGCGGACGGTTCTAAGGTAGAGGTGGTCTATTAGAACTTAAGTTGCGCTCAGTCTGGGCGTAGACCTTGGCTGCCGCCATGAGTTTATCCCAGTTTTTGGGAAGGCCAGTTGTAACATTTGTCAAAAACGGGTTTTCCAAACCCGCTTCGTTTGTAATCGAATATCAAGTTATAAATGTTTCGTTGCATATTTATGTTTATTTTAATTTTAAACGATGCATAATTAATAAACAAATTAGAATTTAAAAACTATAATTAATAAAAAGTGAAAATAAAATAAATAAAAAAGAAAAACGGCTGCCGGGATTCGAACCCGGGTCATCCGGGTGAGTCTAACGATTTAACTCGTGTACATATAACCACTCCGCCACATGATATTTTTGTGAGTTCTAGGAAGCAATTAAATCATATGTTCAACCAAGAATCAACCTGTTACGCTAACTGAAACCGTTATCGGCTTCCAAACGTCCAAGACGTTTGAGTGATCACGGATTTCTGATCATAACCGATAAACCGACGATTTTAATCAATTTAGTCTTGAATGGACTTGAATTCATGTGGTGATCGGTTTTAATAACCGAAAATCTGCACTTCCTGAATTACTCCAACAATAGCACCCTCTCGCGACTCAAACTCATCCGCAGAACCTCCAATTTCACTTTCGCTCTACTTTCAGTTCGTCGGAAAAGCTTTTTGAACTCGCCGGACTTTCGCCGGAAAACCGTGTCTTCCATCAAATCAGTAAGTTTCTCAATTCTTTCATCGTCTATCAGTTGTTAAGCTTTTGCTAACTCAAACCCTTCAATCAGAATCAGTTCCAGGCGACGATATCGGATAATCATCATTCGCCGGAAAATCTCTGAGAATTTCTAGAACTCGCTGTTAAACGGTATAAACCTTTAAACATTCTGATAACTCTTGTTCAGTACTTCAATTCCGCATCCAGCTAATCAAAATTGTTAATTGGTCCGCCCAGACAAAGTCCATAAAAACAGAGCCGACGACTTCGCCGGAATTCTGAGAAAGACCATTTCTCCGGTATGTTTACTTCCAAAATCTTCTCTGCCATTTCATTTTAATCATTTGAATGTTTGTCAATCGAATTAAACAATAAACAGTAGGGTAATCGTTGTCTGTGATATTGTAACGAAGAAGATGAAGTTAGTTTGTTTATAAGTTTAATATAAATTGGATATTATCTCGGGTTAGACACACAGTCCAGCGGTGGACTGTGTGCGCACATATATCACACGCCGCGAGTTCGATCCTTGACAAAATCGTATGCTCTGTAATAAAGATGTTTTCCTTTTTAACTGAACCGGATTAACTCACTGAAGATGTTAAGTATAATAAAAATCGGTATATTAACCAGGTTAGACACACAGTCCAGCGGTGGACTGTGTGCAACACTAACCCACAGGTCCCGGGTTCGAGACCTGTTACACACTCCGGTTCGAGGATTAAATCCCTTTTTGAAAATAAAAGAATTTTGAATAAACTAAAACAGTATATAAATATAATTAAAAACAGAATTATTTCGGGTTAGACACGTAGCTCAGTTGGTAGAGCTGCGTGCACGCATACGGGAGGTCTCGGGTTCGAGCTTTACCCGGCTCACATATGCACATTAGCGAACCGGTCAAACAGTCAACAGTCACGGTCAATGGTCAATGGTCAACGCAAAAGTCAACATTTTTTTATATTTTTATTTATTTATTTAATTTAAAAATCAATTAAAAATACTTAAAAATAATGTTTTTAAAGTTAGAAAACAGCCTTAAACTCACAAAAATATATCTAGAAATCTTATTAAAATTATTAATAAAATCCCCTCATTTACCATACCTTTTCGTTATTGTTTAGGTTAGTTAATTCCCGTCGATCAATCCTCTTAACTCGTGCGCATTTCATCATCTTCAACCGAAAGCATCCAATGTGAGTGAATCTCTACAAATTCCCCGTTTTAATCACGTTTTTGGGGTGTATTATGTGTCTTATTATTTATCACGTTTAAACTATTGTGCATCTATCATATCCATGAACAAATGTGTATTCAACATGTATCAACTGTTTGTGTGGTTATTGTTTAGATTAAATTTATCATTATTCAGTACATACATTATCATAGGCCGCCGCTCCCCATTACATTATGAGCGTTGAGCTGTTCCCCATTACATTATGAGCGTGAACCAGGCGTTGCCAACATACGATCGGCTCCGTTTGATTGAGCCTTGATCGCACAGACATTTATCATAGGCCGTCCGTTCCCCATTACATTATGAGCGTGAACGTGACGTTGCCAACATATACAGTTTCATTCATGTTATATATTCATGCAAGTTGGTTTGTTATTGTATGTTATTGTTTGTTGTTGTTATTGTTATTGTGGAATTTAATTACGTTTGCTTACATATGATTAT
Organism: Scalesia atractyloides; assembly: GCA_947069175.1. NCBI lineage: Eukaryota > Viridiplantae > Streptophyta > Magnoliopsida > Asterales > Asteraceae > Scalesia > Scalesia atractyloides. The sequence goes on from CAMTDV010000005.1 coordinate 89,501,236, forward strand.
TGCACAATTTTTCATGATAAAGATAACAAGAGATCAATAATAAATGTTTTTCTAACAAGGTTCACTCGCCAACTTATGTTGACCCAAAAACCCCCATTTTTACACATGATACAGGTGATCTAGCTGCAGCAAGAAACACATAGGATGGCTTAGAAGAATAAACTGGTTTAGACTTTGGATTGTTTAGTTGATTATCTTTCTTTGTAATTGTATGAAAATGTTTGAAATATTGAGGATGTAATTTTGACTTTAATAAATATGAAACATATTAGTAAATATCATGAGCTTTGGTGATAACCCAATTATGCCCCAACTCTTATTCCGCTGCGGGTCGGGGTGTGACACCAGTTGTACCGGACAACACTTTAATCATTTCGTCGCACCTTACCGCATACTTGAACTGCGCGCGTATAAGGTCTTCATGGACATCTCCAATCTCCAACACATCTTTATTGTAATGTGTTATAAAATCTTCGAGGCTTTCATCGTCCCTCCGCCAGATGTTAATTACATTTGAGGAGTCGCGCACGTATCGCCGTTGCTGACTAAAGTGTGTAAGAAAATTTTCTTTTAAGTCATTCCAAGAGGAAAGTTTACCTACCGGCAAATTATCAAACCAAAGGCGCGCGGCGCCAGTAAGGGTTTGTACAAATAGGTGACACAGTGTCCAGCACCCAAGTAACCCTGCACCGGTAAAGAGGCGCATGTGATCATCGGGATCGGTCAAACCATTAAACTTTCCAACGTTGGATGGTAATTTCGCTCGCTCCAACGGAGCCAGTGCTATCTCTCTGGTAAACTTTGATTGTTCAGCTGCTTCGGTTGGGCGATACACCAAATTGTAATCATGCTCAGCTTCTGGATTGTATATTGCGCGTACTTTTGGCATGTAACTAGCATGATCTGCAGATATTCGATTAAAAATACTTGCACTATCCCCTTCCTCATAGGTTCTATCGAGCTCATCATGTTGGGTGTCCCGTTTCTGCGAAGACCGCGTGCCCAAACGAGAGTGGATAGATGCGCAACGCTGAACGTTGTCTTCTTGCCTTCTATTACCAGAATGAACAGGATCATTCCTGGTTTTAGAATACATTTCTGTTCCATCTTCAGGCATGCGCAAAGGGGAACGAGCATGACTTTGAGTATTATAACTCAAAACCCGAGGTGCCGGCTAAGCACGAACCTGAGGAGCGCTAACCGGAGCTTGAAAAGCTGGAGTTCCGGTTTGGGCACATAACTGAGCATACATAGCATTTAGAGTCGCTTGAGATTTGATTAACCACGATAATGGAGTCTCTCCAGGTGGTAAAATCGACGTAACATCAACCTGAGGAGCCACCGGCGTTACAGGAATACTCGCATGATTAGGATCATACTGAGCATTAGCTTCGCCGGAAGAATCCTCAACTATTTGTCCGTCGACCTGAGGTCCGACAACAACGCGTCGAATCCCTGATCGAGGACCTTGAAAAGATGATCCGTCAGCCATGACGCTACAGATCTAAATGAAACGAAACGAAAGGTGAGAGAATCGAAATCGGTGGGTGCCAATGAAGAAACCCTAGATCAACTAGACCAGAATCAAAGTAGATCTATGGAATGGGCTCTGCATAAAAGGGTTAACCCTCTGTTTGGTTTCACGATGGATGATGAATAGAACAATATTCCGGCTGATCCTGCAAAACAGAACACCGTTAGCTCGCCGCGGGGAGAAGGGGGTTCTCTCCGTGACCACCCTCTGGCGTGAGAATAAGTGCAGGTAGTCAGAAGTAAGTATTGTAAGTGAGAGAGTAGTTGAGAGTGAATACCTTTCCTTGAACTCCAAATTACTTATTTATAGACGGCGTTTGGCGCCAAAAAGAGAGATTGTTAACTTTAACGGAATCTTTTGTTATTCCGTTAACGTTTGTTGGCAATCCGTTAGTGCACACGGATCGTGAGCTCATCAGCGATTAGGGAGGTGCCACGTGTCAACATGAGATCACTACATCTTATAAATGTGAGCATGCCATCACCGTGATCCTCCTCAGCTGTCCAGATGCTGCCATGTGGCAATTGGTTATAACCGAAAAGATGCTGATTGGGTGCTAATGGCTTCTAGAAGGTTTCACAGCTGTTACTCATCTATTATTCGCCACGTGTACATTCTGTTACAACAGAAAAGATTCCCTTTGCTTCTACACCAAGTCAAGGATTTTGCTAAGGGAAAGTTTCTCAGGATTTACTATTTCCTTGCGCGAGAAGCGCAAGTTAGTTAACTTATCTTCCTTCTTCACCTTGCTGCTTAGCGCAACGTTTGGTGGATGCTTGCTTTGATATAAATATATGCGCAAGGTTTGTGCATGGTGCATTATCAAACAAGAATGTTCAAGGTTAACTTTGAACCTTGCGCGAGCTCACGCAAGGTAGTTAAATGAAGCATTATCAAACAAGAATGTTTAAGGTTAACCTTGAACCTTGCGCGAGCCCGCGCAAGGTAGTTAAATGAAGCATTATCAAACAAGAATGTTCAAGGTTAACTTTGAAGCTTGCGCCATCCCGCGCAAGGTAGTTAAATGAAGCATTTATCCAAAAAGAGTGTTCAAGGTTAACTTTAAACCTTGCGCGAGCCCGCGCAAGGTAGTTAAATGAAGCATTCCTCTCTTTGATATTTGGCGCAAGTTCTAATAAATCTTATTTTGACAAAGAAGTCTGCGCGCAGTTTTCTTAGAAGTTATTAATGGGTATGGTTTCCTTGATTGGCGCAAGGTTTTTGGGACCATACCCTTTCATATATATATATATGTGTGTGTGTGTGTGTGTGTGTATAAATATAGGATCCTGTTCAAATGAGAACCACCACGAGTTGCGAGAACCGCGAGAACTAGGTCATCCAAAAGGTTTTTCTGAATTTTTTTTTAAAAGTCGTAAAAACAATCATTTGTTCCCGTAAAAAAGAAAAAATTGAAAAAAATGGCGCATACCCACATTTACATGAGGTGTAAAAAAAAATATTTATTTTTTTCCAAAATTTACATTTGCCGTAAAAAAACTTCCATAAGTCAAAACTACCCACTCGGCAATTTTTTTTAAAAGTTTTTTACAGATGTGTTTATAATTTTTCCATCTACGTTTGTGCAAAAAAAATTTGACCCAACTCACGCCGGATCAAATGTTCTCGCGGTTCTCGCAACTCATGGTGATTCTCATTTTACCATCCCCTATATATATATATATATATATATATATATATATATATATATATATATATATATATATATATATATATATATATATATATATATATATATATATATATATATATATACGGTAGAGTTCTAGAGTGAACACTAGTGTATACACATGTGTAGATCAATGGCTAGGATTTCATAATCAAATCATAAAATACACTAATATATTTCATCATCAAATCCTGGACATTGATCTACACACGTGTATGGCCAGGATTAGTTCACACAGTTCGTAAATACACAGGTGTTCACTCTTGAACCTAATCCTATGTAGGGTGCTAACGGACAGTAGCAGATGGAGTACGTATATAGGGTATATATAGGATTCGGTTCAAATGAAAACCATCACGAGTTGCGAGAATTAGGCCATCCAAAAGGTTTTTCCGAAATTTTTTTTCTCAAAAGTCGTAAAAACAATTATTGTTTCAGCAAAAAAAAAATTGCAAAAAAATTACCCACATTTACATGAGGCGTAAAAAAATATTTGTTTTCTTCCAAAATTTAAGTCTGCCGTAAAAAAAACTTGCATAAGTTAAAACTACCGACTCGACAAATTTTTTTTACTTTTTTTACAGACGTGTTTACAATTTTTTCATTTACGTTTGTACAAAAAAAAAATTAACCCAACTCGCGTCGGATCAAAAAACTCTCGCGGTTCTAGCAACTGAAGGTGGTTCTCATTTTACCCAATACCTATATATATATATATATATATATATATATATAGGGATTGGGTTGAGAACCAGTATGAGTTAAGAGAACCGTAGAAACCATTGTGAGCCTTTGATAAGGTAGTGATCAATGGCTGAGATTTAATTTAGAATTTTGACATGTGTGTAAAAAGACTTTTGATTAAAAAATATATAAAGTACAAAAAAGGGTAATAAAGTCATATTACAAAAATTATTTTATGATTTTCCGTAAAAAAATAACATAAAGTCAAATCAGTTTTCTCTATTCTCTCTCCTCTTTTTTGGTCTATTCTCTCTCATCTTTAACATTTATAAAAATACAAATACGCAAGCAAATTAGTATAAAAATCATAAAAATAATATAAATCTAAAGAGATTCTTCGCTCCTTGATCTTCATCATCGTTCCCCCAAAAAAACGCAACACCTACGAACACAAGTAAAAAAAGAAATTTATAAGATAGTGCAACACCTACGAATACAAGTAAAATTTACGAACACAAATAAAAAATTACATCTGAGTTTTACAAAAAAATATGTCATTGTATCCCATCCCACATGAACACAAAACCACAAACCAAAAAAATCCGAGGTGGTAAAGTTTTTAACACTAAGACAAGCAAAGACAGGCGTAACAAAAACATTTACGTGTAAACAAGTAGTGGAGCTCGGACCGATGATCAAGAGTGTAAAAAACCATTTTTTTGCCGTATGTAAAAATGACATTCTTTACATTCGATACCGTGCATAATTTTTTTTACATTCGAGAGGCATGTAATAACATTTTTCAAACGTGTATAAAAACTAAAAATTTACAAACGTGGAATAATTACGTGTCATGTTTTTTAAAGTACGTAAAAACCGTTTTTTTGAAAGTACGTAAAAACTGTTTCTTTACGACTTCTGTAAAATGTTTTTTTTTACAAAAGTGAAATGTTTACGTGTCATGTTTTTTTAAAGTACGTTAAAATAGTTTTTTTGCAAAGTCTGTAAAAACCGTTTTTTTACGATTTCTGTAAAATGTTTTTTTACAAACGTGGAATATTTATGTGTATTTTTTTTTAAAGTACGTAAAAACCGTTTTTTTAAGTACGTAAAAACTATTTTTTACGACTTATGGGAAATGTTTTTATAAACGTGGAATATTTACGTGTCATGTTTTTCTTGAAAGTATGTAAAAACTATGAGTGTACGTAAAAATCGTTTTTTACAACTTCTGTAAAATGATTTTTTACAAACGTTCATACGGCTATAAATGTTTTTTCGAGATTTTTTTATATCGATTTTTTTAACTATGTTGTATAAGTTTTTGCAAGAATTTTTAACATCTTTTTTTACGCTTCAATTAATACTTTTCCGAGATATTTTGTTACATTTAATTTTTTTTACGCCTACTAGGCTCAAGCTCGGCATGTTTTTATGAAGCTCGAGCTCAGATTGATTCGAGCCTCCTTATTTGAGCTCGACTCGTCATGTTTTCTACAAATACAATTTCAAAAACACATATTCTACATATACTTGCACCTAGAACTTAAAAAAAATCCTCATATAAACCATTAATTGACAAATCAACCCCCCCCCCCCTCAAAAAAAAAACAACCAAACCCCTAAATATTTTCAACCGAGTAACTGTTATGAATCAATAAATCATATGCAAAAATTCTTTGTTCTCTTTTTATTCATTTAACTCCTCGATCATGGTTACAGAGAGCATCGAATGCATGTTTTATTTCTAATCTCAATGGATATAACTGAGAAAACATGAAAATAACATATTAACTTTAGCATGTTTGAAGAAAGCATAAATTCAAGCACTTGCAGTTCATACAACAATAATTCCTATTTAAAAAAACCCAAATTCAGGCAATTTCAGTTTTGATTTGAAGAACCATAATTCATAAATCAAAAAAGTCAATGAAATAAATTTCTTACAGGTTGTTGTTTAGCTTTACACAACGTTTTTTTTATTTTCATTGGCTGTGGATCTACTCCTTTCGCTTATACTTTTTAGATCTGAGCTTTGTTCGATTTTTATAGATCTGCACTCGTTGTGGATTGTGACTCGTCGATCTACGGACAAGGTTACAAAACATAACCACCTTCAACCCAACACCACTCATACACACAAACCACCGTTCGTCGGGATCGAACGTCTGGTTCTGGTGGCGGCTGAGATATATCTTTAAGGTTTAGATGGATCTTCGGTGACGTCACAACACATCACCTTTGTTGGGATCGAACGACTGGTTCTGGTGGCGGCTCAGTTATATCTTTAGGGTTTAGATGGATTTGCTGTGTTTTGCGAAGAAGATGAGTTATTTGTACAAGAGAGATATGCATTTGGTATAGGAGAGGGAGAGAGGTGAGGGAATTTGAATGTGTGTTTTGGTGAAAGGAAAAAGTTTGTCAACACTTTAAGAGAAAGATATAGAGAGAGAGATATGACATTGACTTGTAGGGTGAAATTACTTGGTTGCCCCTCCATTAAAAAATTAAATGTTTCCATGTGTTATATTTTGATTGGTTAATGTGGGTTCTTACGGTTCTCATAACTCGACATAATTTTCTTTTGAGCCGTATCCTATATATATATATATATACACACACACACACATACTAGGATAGAAATCTGTATATTACATACGGTTAGATAAATTAAATATTAACTAAACATAGACACGGTTATTATTTGTAACATGATAACATATAAACTTGATGACATCATGATCCTATAACAATAATTAACAGATGGATAAATAAAGGGTCGTATTATTTGCATACCCTGACTCCTTAAATCGCATTTTCAATACGAGGTCGTATAAGCCTATACGGATCGTATAACCTTTTCAATCTTCAATAAAGACTGATGTGTCAGATTTTGTCTGTTTAACTGGACCTATGTGGGTCGTATAGGTCTATACGGGTCGTATTGACCTAATTTTTTTAACAAATTTTCTTATACATCTATCTCTGGTTTTAACAAAGTTTCTTATAGTTTTTACAAAAAAAAAACTTACAAGTTTCTTATATATATATATATATATATATATATATATATATAGCCATAATACGAAACATATTGACAATATACGTCATAATACGACATTTAACGAAAAATACTCCAATTAATGATACCGTACGACGCGTATACATACAACACGATACGTTAGAGTACAAGTGGATTCAAAACAAAATTACACATACTCATAGAATACGATATCACATGGAACCGAACGTCTCTGGAACGACATGATAGAAGGTATTCTTCATACAATGACACGCAATGACAAAATATGGCCCGTATACGCATCGAAAAGGCAAAACCTAAAATTATGAAACTACCCCTATACGTATGGTATTGGTCAAAACTGGGTCGTATAGTAGGCTAATACGGATCATATAGATCTATACGATCCGTATAGACCCCCTGAATTCTAAAAAAACAAGCGGTAATTGATAAGTCAGGGGGTCTACACGGATCGTATAGGCCAATATGATCTGTGTAGACCCCCTGATTTATCAATTAACCCCTTGTTTTTTTGAGAATTCAGGGGGTCTATACGGATCATATAGGTCTATACGAGTCGTATAATGATACTATACGACCCAATTTTGACCTATACGATGCATATAGGGGTAAAATCAAAATTTTTTAATTTTAGGTTTTGCCTTTTCGATGCGTATACAGGCCGTATTTTGATGTATTTTGTCATTGCGTGTGGTTTTATGAAGTATATGCTTATACGTGTCGTATTGGTGACGTTCGGTTATGTGTGGTACTATATTCTATGATTACATGTCATTCTGTTTTGAATCCACTTGTACTCTTACGTGTTGTATTGTATCTATATGTATCGTACCATATCATTATTTGACGTGTTTTGTCGTTGCATGTCGTATTATAACATAGATACAATAGTATAAGTATAGTGTATTATAGTAAACTGTAGGTGTAGTATAGGTCCCGTATAGGCATATATGTGTAGTATAGATCTCGTATATGCTAATAGTTGTAGATCAATATAGTATAGTATATGTTTAGTATAGTATAGTATAATAAACTATAGTATAAGTGTAGTATATAATACAATTATAACATAGATAGTATCTTCTTAATATTAATAAAAAGACTACAAATAATGCCACATGGCATTCTCTCCTTCAACCTCATAAATTTATTTTTATTTGTTTAATATATTTTTTTAATATTAAAAACTAATATATAGATATTATTTATCTTTATCTTTATTTTTATTTTAATATTAATAAAATCAATTAATAATATTATAAATATCTAAATCTAATATCTAATAGATTATTAATATCTCTTGAACTTATATGAAAAGAATTAATGCATATATATTAAACTAATCAAAGAATAAACAAATAATTTGTAATCAAATCTTTATACAGATAATAAATAAGTATTTAACCATTAATTAGAGTTTATACTATTAATATAATAGTTTATTCAAGTTTTACAAATATAAAATTTTTAAATTTTTGGTAATTTATGGTATTGTTCCATTTATAGGGTTTTTTTTTCCTTTTTTCATTTCTAATCCAAAACTTTTACTCTTTTGCAATTTATACCATTTGTTTTTTACATTTAACTCAAAGCTTTTCATTTTTTTTACAACTTAATCCTAGCTTTCAATTTTGTTCCACCATACTTTTCCTCATTCTCAAGTTTTTCGTTTCGTTTTAATTTTTTTGAGTTCACGCACCGCAACGTGCTTGTTGTCACACCCCAACCGATGGCGGAAACATCGGGTTAGTGGCACTAGGCGACCAGATTGTCTAATGAGAATTCCATAACAATTATCTATCAACATCATTTAACATTTAACACACCATACCATTAAACACAATATTTCAAAATAATCATTACAGAAACTTGTTTTTCCCACAAAACTAATCGGGTTCGATATCCCCTAGATTTATTACATTTGGAAACTAAACAAAACCAAACTAAACTAAGCAAAGCAATATCCAAAGCATCCAAGTTAAATCCTCAACCTGTTACATACGTTAAAATACAAGTCAATACAATTAAGTAAAGGTGAGCATATGAGTTTTGCAATACTAGCATAATAGAGAAACCGTTCGCGAAGTAGTCCAATTACATATATTGATACACCAAAACACATCACACAGATAAACATAGGCTTATTTCTCATGCTAACTACCGTGAGAAGGCTTGCGCGTCCATCCTAACTAGACCCCGTCGGGTGTTAGCCACACTATAGTACCATACTAGCTAAGGAGACAAGTTAACGAAAATAAGTCCTAGTCACATGTTTCTAGTATCACGTATTGAGCATATATAATCAGATTATTCGCGTGTGACAAACAGTTTGATTTGTGAAGTGATTTTGATAGAGGAACGTATGTAACACCCAAAAAGTGTATTAAAACGAAAACGGGTCAAGTATACTCTATGGGTGCGTTTAGGAGAGAGTAGACGACTGCCGAGAGGTAAAGAGGAGTGCCGGATCAGCCTGCATACGCGAACGGAAGTGCATCAGTCTTCGAAAAGCTGAAACGGTTAAGTTTGAGTTGGGCAGTAGGCAAGTTCGGGCGAACTTGTAGCGAACTTGTAGCGAACTTGTAAGGATTTGGTGAGATTTGAGTCAAGTTCGGGCGAACCTGTGAGAAAATCTTACTTAAATGACAAGTTCGGGCGAACTTGCGTTGTTTCTTAAGAACTAAGCAAGTTCGGGTGAACTTGCAAGGTAATTTGATGAAAATGACTCAAGTTCGGTCGAACTTGACCCAGATGGGTACAAGTTCGGTCAAACTTGACCTGGTGTGTTGGTGATTCTCGAGCGAACATGATGTTTTCGGGTCTAAAATCTTGCGTTTTCGCGTCGTTTGCTGAGGAAATCGAGTGCCCGTCCCTCCAAACTTAAGCCACTGAGTAAAACTTAGGCTGGAGAGGTCTTTTGGAGCGAACTTAGCCATTTTACAGAAACTCGGGCTAATCTGGGCGAACTTGAAGGTTCGTACGGGTTAGTCCAGCTTGTGTAAAGTGACGATTTCGTCCTTGTGCTTCTGGATCAGAGATCTAGCTTCGACAACGCCTCGTTCCACTCAAAAGTGAACGAAACATACGTCATTAGTCCGAAAATGGTGTAAAAATCAAGGATTTAAAAGATTTTGCTCAGATGTAATATAGATCTGAGTGAAAACAGAAGTTTTTATGGAAAAAGATGAAGATTTTCGTAAACAGAAGAGATTTGATGAAAACGAAGGCAATGCAATGTGCAAAATCGTTGTAAAATGTTGTAAATCGTTGTTGAACATCATTGCAGTTGAAATCGGGTTGATTCTTACTTAGAAAACAAAGGGTTTTGGGAGCTCTGGGCGAAGTTGCATCAAGTTCAAATGAGAGAATGGAGCTGGGTATTTATAGGAGAAGGCAAAAATGGAGCTGGTGGGAGTCAAGTTCGGTCGAACTTGCATGAATTTCATGCAAGTTCGAGCGGACTTGAGCGATACTGAAGGAAAGGAGTTAAGTTCGGCCGAACTTGACCCTTGAAGGGCAAGTTCGAGCGAACTTGAGGTTAAACTGAAGGATTCTGAGTTAATTAGCCAAGTCCGACGAACTTGGTAGCACCAAATTCGAGCGAACTTGACCCAACTTGTTGGGTTTTCTTCGTTTTTCGCGTTTAGAGTTCGTTTGGTTATTCGATTCGTATTAAATTGATATATTAAGCGATATAGGCGATATAATAGTGCGATTTAGCGATTTGAGTGTGCGAGAGCGATGTGATAGCGAGCGTAATCATAACCACAAACATACACAACACATAAATAACACAAAACCATATAATTAACTGCGAATTGCGATGCGATGAGATTAGCTATGCGACTTAATAAACGATTAGGTGCGATATAATCAAAATTAGTTAACATAAACTTCATTATAAAATGAATCTCAGATTTACAAAGGATAGATACGATCGATACTAAAAGAAAAGATAACAACAAATTTCAGAGTTGTTACAGTCTCCCCTACTTTAGGAAATTTTGTCCCGAAATTTAAGTAGTAGCTGTAACGAAGAGGTGCGGGTACTTAGCCTTCATGTCACTTTCCAATTCCCAAGTGAACTCGGCGCCGCGTTTACCTTCCCATCAGACCTTCACGATAGAGATGCGAGAGCGTCGAAGATTCTTGGTCTCTCGGTCCATGATTTCCATAGGCTTTTCCACGAAATGGAGAGTCTCGTTGATTTGCAGATCTTCGAGAGGTACATGGAGATTCTCTTCGGCTAGGCACTTCTTGAGGTTAGACACGTGGAAAGTCGGATGAACGTTATTAAGTTCCGCCGGAAGTTCGAGACGATAGGCTACTTTGCCGTTCCTTTCCAGAATCTTAAAGGGACCAACGTATCAAGGCGCTAGCTTTCCTTTCTTCCCGAAGCGGACCACTCCCTTCCAAGGTGCAACCTTTAGGAGAACGTGATCTCCCACTTCGAACTATAAGGGCTTGCGGCGTTTGTCGGTGTAACTCTTTTGACGACTCCGAGCTTTCAAGAGATTGTCTCTGATCTGGAGGATCTTGTCCGTCGTTTCTTGAATTAGCTCGGGACCGTAATTTGTGTTTCTCCGATCTCGTGCCATGCAATAGGCGATCGATATTTTCTTCCATACAGTGCCTCAAAAGGAGCCATTTGAATGCTGATATGATAACTATTTTTGTACGAGAATTCGATTAAAGGTAAATGTGTATCCCAGTTGCCACCGAAATCTATGATACACGCACGAAGCATGTCTTCGAGGGTGCAGATCGTTCGCAGTCTGACCGTCGCTTTGAGGGTGAAAAGCGGTACTGAGATTGAGAGTAGTACCAAGAGCGGATTGAAAAGTCTCCCAGAGACGTGAAGTAAAGCGACCGTCTAGGTCAGAGATGATGTCACGAGGCGTCCCGTGTCGACATATAACTTCATCGGTATAGATTCGGGCTAACCGTTCGACCTTAAAGTCTTCTCGTATAGTAATAAAGTACGCGGATTTGGTAAGACGATCAACGATAACCCAAATGCTATCGTGACCAGATGAAGTGCGGGGAAGTTTCGTAATAAAGTCCACAGCTATACTCTCCCACTTCCACGTTGGGATTTCGGGTTGTTCGAGTAAGCCAGAGGGCCTTTGATGCTCGGCTTTAACCTTCGAGCAGGTTAAGCACTTTGAGACGTAAACGACGTTATCCTTTTTCATGCCCGGCCACCAGTACTTAGGACGAAGGTCCTGGTACATCTTGTCGGCTCCGGGATGAATGGAATATCGAGACTTATGAGCTTCGGTCATTAGCAGTTCACGAAGATTGTCACGGGTGGGAATCCAAATGCGATCGAGATAGTAATAGATACCGTTAGGTTTAACAGCGAGTTGAGTTTCGGCACCACAATTCAGTTCTTCCTCCAGGGTATTCTCGTTAAAGCAGGCGAATTGGGCGGAGCGAATCAAAATTTCAACATTATTCAAATCTTGAGAGTCACGAACACTATATACATAGCTTCGTCGACTTAGAGCATTGGTGACGACGTTTGCTTTGCCGGGATGGTAGCGTATCTCACAATCGTAATCATTGAGAAGTTCAACCCATTGGCGTTGGCACATATTCAGTTCCTTTTGATTAAAGATATGTTGTAAGCTCTTATGGTCGGTGAAGACCGTACACTTAGTACCATAAAGGTAGTGTCGCCTTATCTTCAATGCAAAATTAACTGCACCGAGTTCGAGATCGTGGGTTGTGTAATTCTTCTCGTGGATCTTGAGTTGTCGAGACGCATACGCGATAACTTTATCTCGTTGCATGAGGACACAACCAAGACTAAGATTAGAGGCATCGCAGTAAACAACAAAATCGTTGTTTCCATCGGGTAAAGCGAGGACAGGAGCGTTGCATAGCATACGCTTGAGAGTTTAAAAAACTTCCTCTTGTTTAGAATCCCAAACAAAAGGTTTGTATTTATGAGTCAAAGCGGTAAGCGGAACGGCGATTTTCGAGAAGTCGGCGATGAATCGACGGTAGTAACCCGCCAATCTAAGAAATTAACGGATTTCGGAGGCATTCTTTGGTGTAATCCAACTCTTGACGGCTTCAATCTTCGCAGGGTCGACGTGAATTCCTTGACTATTAACGATGTGGCCGAGAAATTGGACTTCTTCGAGCCAGAATTCACATTTAGAGAACTTAGCATAAAGGCGATTTCCTTGAAGAAGTTCAAGGACTAAATGAAGACGGCGCGCGTGTTTGTCTCTCAACTTCGAATGGATAAGGATATCATCGATGAAAACAATGACGAAACGATCTAAGAAGGCTTTACACAAATGGTTCATCAAATCCATGAAGACCGCGAGTGCGTTGGTAAGACCGAAAGGCATGACCACGAATTCGAAATGGCCATAGCGAGTACGAAAGGTAGTTTTCGGAATGTCTTCTTCCAATACGAGTAACTGATGATAACCGGAACGAAGATCGATCTTGGAAAAACAAGTAGCACCTTGAAGCTGATCAAATAAGTCGTCGATACGAGGAAGAGGATAGCGGTTCTTTATCGTGAGTTTGTTAAGTTCACGATAATTGATGCACATTCGGAACGTCCCATCTTTCTTTTTCAAGAAAAGAACGGGTGCGCCCCATGGCGAAGTGCTCGGGCGTATGAAGCCTTTGTCAAGAAGCTCTTGAAGTTGGCTTGATAGCTCGCGCATTTCTGATGGTGCGAGGCGATAAGGAGCTTTAGCAATAGGAGTAGCTCCGGGAACTAAATCGATACGGAATTCAACATCTCGAGTAGGGGGTAAACCAGGTAAATCGTCGGGAAAGACTTTGGGAAATTCACAAACAACGGGAACATCTCTATAAGTCTTCTTTTCTTTCTCCGGGTTCACAATGTGGGCGAGGAAGGCAACACATCGCTTTTGCAAGCATTTGTGTGCTCGAGTACATGACAAAAGCATCAACTTCTTTGAGGGAGTTTCACCGTAGACATGAAGTTGATCACCATTTGGGAGAGGGAAGCGAATCATCTTATCGAAGCATACAACTTCAACATGGTTTTCACGAAGAAAGTCCATACCTACTATGATATCGAAGCTACCTAATTGCATAGGTATGAGATTGATCGAGAAGACATGGTTGTTGAGATCGAGATTACAACCACGTAAAATGGAGTTAACGGTAACGGTTCTTTCGGTGGCGACTTCCACATCGAAAGTCTTTGGGAGTTTAGCGCATTTACATTTTAAAACCTTTTCGAATTCTAACAACACAAAACAATTATCAGCACCAGTATCAAATAAACATGAAGCATAAATACCATTAACGAGGAATGTACCATTGACAACATTGTTGTCATTCTGGGCCTGGCGGTGATTCAGGTTGAAAGCCCTTCCACGCGCAGTTGGTTGTTGCTGCCGGGGCTGCGGTGGTGGCTGCTGCTGGGGCTGATGTTGCTGCGGCTCTTTCTTGACGGTACGGTTCAGGCAGACATTTGCAAAGTGGTTCGGATCACCACACACGTAACACACACGTGCTTTTGGAGCTGCTGCTTGTTGCTGATTGTTCTGGGGAGTACGCTGAGGAGCTGGCAGTGCTGGAGCTTGAGGAGCTTGAGGAGCTCGCTGACGAGGGCCGGTACGGCAACTAAAAGTAAAGTGGCCGTAGTGATTGCAGTTTGTGCAAAAGCGGCAGTTTCCACCCACCACGTGATGGTATGTGCACTTAGGGCACAATGGATGAGGACCAGTGTACGCACGTTTAGCTGGGGGTGCGTCCTGAGCAGGAGCCTGGTAAGGCTGAGAGTTGACCGGTGTAGCAGCGGCGTAGTTCTTGCTAGGGTTTCCTCTCTTGCGTCCCTGACGCTTTCCCTTCGGATCGCTGGTTGGTTCGATAGCAGCAGTTGGTTCGGTGACAGCTTGATTGGCAACTTTCACAGAGTTCTTGAAATAACCATCTTGAACTCACTGATCATTGATCTCAGCGGCGAGCATGTAGGTTTCCTCTATGGTTGTAGTACGAGCAACTTTCACAAAATTCGCGACACATTCGGGTAAACCACGGATATACTTGTTGATAGCTTTCTCAGTGGTATCAACTTGGCTGGGATAGATGATGCTCAAAATCTTGAATCGAGCGGTGAATCCAGCATTGTCGGGACCATCTTGTTTGATTCCCCAAAATTCGTTCTCGAGCTTTTGTATCTCATGCGGAGGACAGAACTCCTTCATCATCACTTCCTTGAGTTCCTCCCAAGACAGATTATAGGCTTCATCATTACCGCGTCTATTTCTTTCGGCGGTCCACCAGTTGAGAGCACGGGACTGGAAGACTCCTGTAGCGTTCACCGTGTGGAGGTCATCAGGGCATCCACTTTGCCTAAAGGTGACCTCAATGGCGTCAAACCAATGGAACATAGAAGTCGGTCCATCGTTACCCGTGAAGGCGAGAGGTGCCCAAGCCTTGAAATTTTTGAAGCTGAATCGTGACTTGGGGTTTTCAGCTTTCGAGTCAACTGATGAGTTACTGCTCACAACATGAATTTTTGAGATGATTTGCGGGATGACCTTAGCCATTTCTTGGCTACCATTGTAACGATACGCTTGTCAGCGTTGCTGCGTTGGAGATTCCTTCGGGTGTGCGATCCCATTGAAGACATCTACACGAAGGATTTAGATTAGATGAGATTCGATTATAATAGAGTTATGTTTAAATGTTTATTATTATTATTATTATTCATATAAGGCACAAAGTCACATAAACACGTAGGCACATAAGCACGTAAGCACATAAGCACGTAAGCACATAAGCACGTAAGCACATAATCCACGAAAGCACATATTTTGTACGTATTCACCTCCTCATAAGTAAAGCGTACCGCGTTCGAGATGCGATAAAATAGCGAGATATAAGCGATATATAAGCGAGTAATATCGCGCATGAGGCACACATATCCTCATAGGCGTAAGCGAGTTAAGCGATTAGTTTGGTTGGTATATTAATTTAGCGTTTTAGATTTCAAGAGTTGTGCGAGTTGTGCATGCGTTTATGGAGCGTAAAGCGATAAAGCGAGAAATCGATAATGCGAGAAATAAATAAAGCGAGAAATTGAATAAAGAGAGAATTTCTCAAAATTTTAAACATATAAATAATAATAAACTCGATGATGCGTAAATCGACGATATAGGCTTAAATCAATTGGGAGTGTCCGGGGTTTTGAGATGTTGACAATCCAAAGTGGTCCGAAAATTCTCTGAGTTCGGACACACGATTTGGCCTAATAGACAAATGCTCTCGCCGTACAACGGTTAAAGGCATTTATCCTTCCAGTTACGTCGTGTTCCGAGTCATCGAAATAATCGAGACTTTGGTGAGATTGAAAATCGAGAGGCGGAATTTGTTATTAAGATGCGGGTTTCACCCCTAACTTAGCAACGTCGTTCCAAGTGGTGGCTACGCGCACCGATCACATCGGGCGTTCCACTAGATAGAAAATGGAGATTTGTCGAGGTTTGGATGTCACTCCTAACTCAACGAAGGTATCTTGTGCGATAGAGATTGCGCGGAATGAATGATCTCATCGAGAGTTTTCGGTTTTCACACCTAATCTCGACTTGATCACTCGTTCTGTAGAGCGTTTCCAAGCGTGTATTTTTGTAATAGCCTCAGGAAAGGCACATTAAGCATTTATGGCAAGTAGTTTAACATTTAAGTCAAGATAGGTCAATCGGGTACTTAAACATGCTACTAGGTCGAATCATGGCAATTCTACCTATTATTCTAAGGTTATGGGCTGCTCTGATACCAATCCGTCACACCCCAACCGATGGCGGAAACATCGGGGTTAGTGGCACTAGGCGACCAGATTGTCTCATGAGAATTCCATAACAATTATCTATCAACATTTAACGTCCCATACCATTAAACACAATATTTCAAAATAATCATTACAGGAACTTGTTTTTCCCACAAAACTAATCGGGTTTGATATCCCCTAGATTTATTACATTTGGAAACTACACAAAACCAAACTAAACTAAGCAACGCAATATCCAAAGCATCCAAGCTAAATCCTCAACCTGTTACATACGTTAAAATACAAGTCAATACAATTAAGTAAAGGTGAGCATACGAGTTTTGTAATACTAGCATAATAGAGAAATCGTTCGCGAAGTAATCCAATTACATATCATGATACACCAGAACACATCACACAGATAAACATAGGCTTATTTCTCATGCTAACTACCGTGAGAAGGCTTGCGCGTCCATCCTAACTAGACCACGTCGGGTGTTAGCCACACTATAGTACCATACTAGCTAAGGAGGCAAGTTAACGAAAATAAGTCCTAGTCACATGTTTCTAGTATCACGTATTGAGCATATATAATTAGATTATTCGCGTGTGATAAACAGTTTGATTTGTGAAGTGATTTTGATAAAGAAACGTATGTAACACCCAAAAAGTGCATTAAAGCGAAAACGGGTCAAGTATACTCACTGTGGGTGCGTTTAGGAGAGAGTAGACGATTGTCGAGAGGTGAAGAGGAGTGCCGGGTCAGCCTGCATACGCGAACGGAAGTGCATCAGTCTCTGAAAAGCTGAAACGGTTAAGTTTGGGTTGGGCAATAGGCAAGTTCGGGCGAACTTGTATGTAAACATACAAGTTAGAGCGAACTTGTAAGGATTTGGTGAGATTTGAGTCAAGTTCGGTTGAACTTGGTAAGTTTCCTGGGAAACTTGTCAAGTTCAGGCGAACTTGTGAGAAAATCTTACTGAAATGAAAAGTTCGGGCGAACTTGCGTAGTTTCTTAAGAACTAGGCAACTTCGGGTGAACTTGCAAGGTAATTTGATGAAAATGACTCAAGTTCGGTCGAACTTGACCCAGATGGGTACAAGTTCGGTGGAACTTGACCTGGTGTGCTGGTGATTCTCAAGCGAACTTGATGTTTTCGGGTCCAAAATCTTGCGTTTTCGGATCTAATAAAGACTGATGTGCTATATTTTGTCTGTTTGACTGGACCTATATGGGTCGTATAGGTCTATACGGGTCGTATTGACCTAATTTTTTTTTAACAAATTTTCTTATACTTCTATCTCTGGTTTTAACAAAGTTTTTTATAGTTTTTACAAAAAAAAAAACTTACAAGTTTCTTATATATATATGCCATAATACGAAACATATTGACAATATACGTCATAATACGACATTTAACGAAAAATACTCCAATTAATGATACCGTACGACGCGTATACATACAACACGATACGTTAGAGTACAAGTGGATCCCAAAAAAAAATTACACATACTCATAAAATACGATATAACATGGAACCGAACGTCTCCGGAACGACATGTATAGAAGGTATTCTTCATACAATGACATGTAATGACAAAATACGTCAAAATATGACCCGTATACGCATCGAAAAGGCAAAACCTAAATTATGAAATTACCCCTATACGTATGGTATAGGTCAAAACTGGGTCGTATAGTAGGCTAATACGGATCCTATAGATCTATACGATCCATATAGACCCCCTGAATTCTAAAAAAAACAAGCTGTTAATTGATAAGTCAGGGGGGTTTACACGGCTCGTATAGGCCTATATGATCCGTGTAGACCCCTGATTTATCAATTAATCCCTTGTTTTTTTTAGAATTCAGGGGGTCTATACGGATCGTATAGGTCTATAGGAGTCGTATAATGATACTATACGACCCAGTTTTGACCTATACGATGCGTATAGGGGTAAAATCAAAATTAATTTTAGGTTTTGCCTTTTCGATGCGTATACGGGCTGTATTTTGATATATTTTGGTTTTATGAAGTATATGCTTTATACGTGTCGTATTGGTGACGTTCGGTTATGTGTGGTATCCACTTGTACTCTTACGTGTTGTATTGTATCTATATCGTACCATATCATTATTTGACGTGTTTTGTCGTTGCATGTTGTATTATAACATAGATACAAGTATAAGTATAGTGTATCGTAGTAAACTGTAGGTGTAGTATAGGTCCCGTATAGGCATATATGTGTAGTATAGATCTCGTATATGCTAATAGTTGTAGATCAATATAGTATAGTATATGTGTAGTATAATATAGTATAATAAACTATAGTATAAGTGTAGTATATAATACAGTTATAACATAGATAGTATCTTCTAAATATTAATAAAAAGACTACAAATAATGCCACATGGCATTCTCTCCTTCAACCACATAAATTTATTATTATTTGTTTAATATATTTTTTAATATTAATAACTAACATATAGATATTATTTATCTTTATCTTTATTTTTATTTTAATATTAATAAATTCAATTAATAATATTATAAATATCTAAATCAAATATCTAACAGATTATTAATATCTCTTGAACTTATATGAAAAGAATTAATGCATATATATTAAACTAATCAAAGAATAAACAAATAATTTGAAATCATATCATTTATGCAGATAATAAATAAGTATTTAACCATTAATTAGAGTTTCTACTATTAATATAATAGTTTATTCAAGTTTTACAAAATAAAATTTTAAAATTTTTGGTAATTTATGGTATTGTTCCATTTGTAGGGTTTTTTTTTTCCTTTTTTCATTTCTAATCCAAAACTTTACGCTTTTGCAATTTATACCATTTGTTTTTTACATTTAACTCAAAGCTTTTCATTTTTTTACAACTTAATCCTAGCTTTCAATTTTGTTCCACCATACTTTTCCTCGTTCCCAAGTTTTTCATTTCGTTTTAATTTTTTTGAGTTCACGCACCGTAACGTGCTTGTTGTCACATCCCAACCGATGGCGGAAACATCGGGTTAGTGGCACTAGGCGACCATATTGTCTCATGAGAATTCCATAACAATTATCTATCAACATCATTAACATTTAACGTCCCATACCATTAAACACAATATTTCAAAATAATCATTATAGAAACTTGTTTTTCCCACAAAACTAATCGGGTTCGATATCCCCTAGATTTATTACATTTGGAAACTAAACAAAACCAAACTAAACTAAGAAAAGCAATATCCAAAGCATCCAAGCTAAATCCCAACCTGTTACATACGTTAAAATACAAGTCAATACAATAGTAAATGTGAGCATACGAGTTTTGTAATACTAGCATAATAGAGAAACCGTTCGCAAAGTAGTCCAATTACATATCATGATACACCAAAACACATCACACAGATAAACATAGGCTTATTTCTCATGCTAACTACCGTGAGAAGGCTTGCGCGTCCATCCTAACTAGACCCTGTCGGTGTTAGCCACACTATAGCACCATACTAGCTAAGGAGGCAAGTTAACGAAAATAAGTCCTAGTCACATGTTTCTAGTATCACGTATTGAGCATATATAATCAGATTATTCACGTGTGATAAACAGTTTGATTTGTGAAGTGATTTTGATAGAGGAACGTATGTAACACCCAAAAAGTGCATTAAAGCGAAAACGGGTCAAGTATACTCACTGTGGGTGCGTGTAGGAGAGAGTAGACGACTGCCGAGAGGTGAAGAGGAGTGCCGGATCAGCCTGCATACGCGAACGGAAGTGCATCAATCTCCGAAAAGATGAAACAGTTAAGTTTGGGTTGGGCAGTAGGCAAGTTCGGGCGAACTTGTTAGCGAACTTGTAAGGATTTGGTGAGATTTGAGTCAAGTTCGGGCGAACCTGTGAGAAAATCTTACTGAAATGACAAGTTCGGGCGAACTTGCAAGGTAATTTGATGAAAATGATCAAGTTCGGTCAAACTTGACCCAGATGGGTACAAGTTCAGTCGAACTTGACCTGGTGTGCTGGTGATTCTCGAGCGAACTTGATGTTTTCGGGTCCAAAATCTTGCGTTTTCGCGTCGTTTGCTGAGGAAATCGAGTGCCCATCCCTCCAACCTTAAGCCACTGAGTAAAACTTAGGCAGGAGAGGTCTTTTGGAGCGAACTTAGCCATTTTACAGAAACTCGGGCTAATCTGGGCGAACTTGAAGGTTCGTACGGGTTAGTCTAGCTTGTGTAAAGCGACGATTTCGTCCTTGTGCTTCTGGATCCGAGATCTAGCTTCGACAACGCCTCGTTCCACTCAAAATTGAACGAAACATACGTTATTAGTTCGAAAATGGTGTAAAAATCAAGGATTTAAAAGGTTTTGCTCAGATCTAATATAGATCTGAGTGAAAACAGAAGTTTTTATGGAAAAAGATGAAGATTTTCGTAAACAGAAGAGATTTGATGAAAACGAAGGCAATGCCTTGTGTAAAATCGTTGTGAAATGTTGTAAATCGTTGTTGAACATCATTGCAGTTGAAATCGGGTTGATTCTTACTTAGAAAACAGAGGGTTTCGGGAGCTATGAGCGAAGTTGCAGCAAGTTCAAATGAGAGAATGGAGCTGGGTATTTATAGGAGAAGGCAAAAATGGAGCTGGTGGTAGTCAAGTTCGGTCGAACTTGCATGAATTTCATGCAAGTTCGAGCAGACTTGAGACATATTGAAGGAAAGGAGTTAAGTTTGGTCGAACTTGACCCTTGAAGGGCAAGTTCGAGCAAACTTGAGGTTAAACTGAAGGATTTTGAGTTAATCAGCCAAGTCCGGCCGAACTTGGTAGCACCAAGTTCGAGCGAACTTGACCCAACTTGTTGGGTTTTCTTCGTTTTTCGCGTTTAGAGTTCGTTTGGTTATTCGATTCGTATTAAATTGATATATTAAGCGTTATAGGCGATATAATAGTGCGATTTAGCGATTTGAGTGTGAGAGAGCGATGCGATAGCGAGCGTAATCATAACCACAAACATACACAACACATAAATAACACAAAACCATATAATTAACTGCGAATTGCGATGCGATGAGATTAGCGATGCGATTTAATAAACGATTAGGTGCGATATAATCAAAATTAGTGAACATAAACTTCATTATAAAACGAAACTCGGATTTACAAAGGATAGATACGATCGATACTAAAAGAAAAGATAACAACGAATTTCAGAGTTGTTACACTTGTGGGGTTCAACATTTTTTCGTGTATTTTTTCCCGTTTCTCCCGTCGCAACACATAATATTTCTCCGTTTGACAAGTTCGTTGCAACGCGCAGGTCCTGAATTGACTTAGTTATTTTTTCTATGTTTTACATTTCTGTTTAGTTTCTCTGCAACGAGCGTGCGTGATTCAAAAATTTTACGTCTGCTTTTCGCTCGGCTTAATTTTTTTTTGTTTTTATTTCTTTTTTTACGAGCTTTTCCGGTGTTGGTGATCGTTGATAGTGGTATAGCATTGGTACTACTTGACACGCTTTTACAACAACCGCTGCAACGCAGGGGCTTAAAACTAGTAATATAATAAACATGTACCAAACCTATACTACATGATAAATTAAAGGGAAATGGATTTTATCACCCCAAACTAACCAATTTTTGCCACTCCCACTCTCAACTTTCACTTTTGCTCCCACCACCCCCTACTTAACACTTGGGTTGCTCTATCACTCCGGAGTTAACCAACCACTAACTCTGTTAGTTTTTAGCCTACGTGGCATCTTGACGTGGCCTTTTTCCCACGTAGCTTGCTGACATGGCATTGTTATGTATTTTTTTATACTTAGATCTGATTAAATATATATAAAATTAAAAAGATTTTTTTATAAAACCCCACGTCAACCCCTCTTTTCTCTCTCCCTAGCTGCAACACCACCACAAACTACCATCATCGCCACCAACTGCCACCATCATCATTAACCACCCACCACCACAGTTACCATCGTCATCATCTCCACCACCACAGTCACCACCATCATCATCTTTACCAACCACCCACCATCACAGTCACCATCATCATCTCCACCAACAACCTCCAAACACAACCACGTACAACCGGAATAGGTTAAATCGGGGGGGGGGGGGGGGGGGTTTGAAGGGCTTTCCTGTATACAAGGCGAATCTGCACTTGTTCCAAACCCTAGCCTCCTCCCTGCCTTCGTCTACAAAGGTGGCGCCACCGTTGCAATGCCTCACGCGCTGCCACAAGTCTTTAAACCGGGACCAATTTCCGTAGGTTTGAAGATCTACCAAACTGAAGGTGTCTCCGCCTTATTTTCCGTAACAAATTGACTGATGAAGCCACTGGAACGTTACCGTAACTCGGAAAATCACTGCCAGATTGTTAGTCGGAGGCATCGGCGCCACCGTGGGGAATCTGGTTGCCTACAAATTCGTCAGTGACGTTTGTTTTTATTCTTTTTTGTTCTTGATTGTTAAAGCTTTGGCATTTTGTTTCGAATGACAAATGGCATAATGGGTGCTTGAAAATGTTTGATCTAATGTCCATTTTTATTATTTTCTTTTACAGTTCATGTTTCAACCTGCAACTGTGACAAATCACTTACCAATTAATAAATACTTGGCAATGTGAAAACACTCAACGGATTTTGCTCTGTAGGTTTTAACAATGTTGTTGTTGGGCGAATTGGGGGGGGGGGGGGGGGGGGAGGGGGGTTGTTTGTTCTAAGGTTGCAAAGTATATGGGGGTTTGTATTCCACATCAGTTTGGCCACGTAGGATACAATGCATGATATGTAGGATTAAAAAACATAGTTATTGTTTAGTTAACATCGGGGTGACAGGTACATCAAAGTGTTAAGTTGGGTATGGTGGGAGGCAAAGTGAAAGTTGAGAGTGACAACGACCAATTTTGATTAGTTTAGGGTGATAAGATCCGATCCCCCTAAATTAAAAAAAATGTGTTCTGAATAAAAAATAAAAGAATTCTTTTACTAAATTTTGTTAAAACTATAATTAAATGTATAAACAAAAATTTGTAAAAGAAGTGTAGTATATAATACGATTATAACATAGATCGTATAGTATAATAAACATGTACCAAACCTATATTACATGATAAATTTTTTAAAATGTTTTTTGTTTAAAAAATAAAAGAATTCTTTTATTAAACTTTGTTAAAACTATGATTAAATGTATAAAAGAATTTGTAAAAAAACAATGCAATACGACCCGTATAAGCCTCTACGACCCGTATAGGTCTAGCAAGCCGTCAGACAAGAACTGAAACATGCAGATTTGACTTTTGACTTTTGAACCTATACGATCCGTATTGAAAAAGCAAAGTGTAAGAATAGATTGGTTGGTGTGCTAATAGAATTTCCCTAAATAAATAAAGATGAAAGAGTGAAAACACACGATGATTTTGTAAAGGACATTCTAAGTAGTTAAGGAACGTATCTTTTTAATTAATTCTAAAAAGTTATAAAGACATGAGTGGACAGGAGTTGACCTTTGTATTGACTTATTTATTTGTCGATCCCACTTTTAGTTAAACTTTTGTCACGCGGTTTAACTCTTTTTCACGCACCTTCATCCATATTACATGTTTTATTAAAAAGAAGTTTAACAAAAATTTATGTAAACGTAACAATTATTTAGTTAAATTTGTTACGTTATTGGTACGGCATTAATATTCGGTATGGCATATAACATCTGAAAAAAACTTAAAAAAGGCGTGATATGTCTAAGAATATCATCAGTTTACATCAATCAGAAAACAATAAAAAACGAATACATAAACATGTTTAGATAATATTGATATCGGTATTGATGTTGTTCGGTTAGAACCAGTTCGGTTTGTCATGACACCGGTATATGGTACAACCTCTCGATACAACTTACAATAACAATCAAACACTATATTTCGAATGTAACTTTGTTTCAACAAAATTTATACCAGCACATCAGGGAAAAAAAGCATGATTGTGTGTTCAATTGTTTTAAATGTTAACGTACATAAGTTATTAAAGAAAAATCAAATCAAATAAAAAATTAAATGCGTTAAAGACGTATGTGATATATAGTACGGGGTGACACCGAAACTTAAAAGAAAAAAACATTGTTCATACATACATACATACATACACAAACTCTTTTTTTTTCTAAAAATTTAGGGAATGTAAGTTAGGGATGAGATCGGTACCATACCGGTATTGGCATCGAAATTAAGGAAAAGTGGATACTGAATACTGTACCATATATATTGGTTCCGTACTAGTAAGGTACCGGTATCAGTACCGTTTTTTCAATACTTTACTGCCTTGGTACCGCTTTAGTGTTCTCCATTGTTTTACCTAATCTTCATAACTATGGATACGAATCATTGTATTACAAATAAGTTTAAATTACCATACTAGAAGATGCTAGGAATGAGTACACTTAGGCCATACTTTTTACTAATGATAAAGATGCTATGAACAAATTAGAAGAAAAACCATAGAGATGGGATATTGGTTTGGAATTCAGACCTGAATAGAAAAGTACAATATAATGAAAAATTAATAGTGAATGAGTACAAGATAATCTGGCACATATGCATAGCTTGTTTTAATCATTCGACTCAATCATGCAACTACTATCCAATATCCGCCTATTTTACATTTCACGAACTATTTAAACACGTATATGTTTAATTTACAAAAAAAATAATAATAAATAACTAAACTGATTGTAAAAAATTCAACTAGTTTATAAGAAAAAATACATCACCCTGGTTAATCCATCTACCGTTATTTAAAGTATAAATTGAAGGATAAATTAATTTAATAGTGGCAAAAAACCCTTGAAATTCCTTAGTAAAATTCAGTACTAATACTGGTTTTTACCAAAAATACCACTACTGTTATTTACCGTTACCGAAATTCAAAAAATCTAATACCGGTATCGCTTATGAACGGTACAATACAGTACTGGTATGGTACCAATACGATACCAGTATTTCGGTAAAAAATCCCATCCCTAATGCAAGTTATATGTTTTCGAACGTTTTAGGCAAAAAAAGCACCGGTAATTTTTTATTTTTTTTTTAAGTTGAAAATTCTTTGTAACATGTTACATATGCTAAAAACAGTGTAACATACAAATATATACCTTTTTTTACAAAAAAAAAATCTTGTTGGTGCTTTTTTTTGGGCTAAAAACGTTCGAAAACATGTAACATACATGGCCTAAGCTTAAGTAGGGCGGGAGGTGGCGGCTGACCCCCCGAACTTTTTGCTTAGTGGTGGAGAGTTAATAGTTTTCGTATAGAAATTTTTAAGTATATACGTTTTCGACCCCCAATTTTATAAAGAAATTTTTAGGTCTGATGACTTCCGCTCTTGGTCGGGAATCTCATGATTCGCCATTTATCACTCACATCCGCTAATTATAGAAAAAGTTTGTTATACATAAAGTAAAGTCTTTGTTAACTCAAATGGGTTTTCAAATAAGTTAAACCAAAACAATATATTTATTAACTTAATCAAATTTTAAAGTTGACACACGTACGTACCGAGTTTATTGGATTTTATTTTTGAATTATTAATACTTTTTCAATCTATATAAAATAAAAGAAAAATCTTATAGCACCAATTTAATGCGGTCAGTTCACTCGCAACGATGACGACAAAATTTGCCTTCGTTTTATGATTCTTTATTTTCTTTTCTGGGCTATCTTTTTTATTTAACACAAATTCTAGGTTGCTTTGATTTTATATGCTATCAATCAACATAAGATAACTCATAACTGTGAAATAGATTTCGATGGACAAACTTTTTTTTTATTTTGTTTTATTTTGAATAATTTTCACTAATAGTGTTTTTTTTTTACTTTTTACCAAAAAAGTTACAACAACTTATTAATTGTAATGAATTAATTCACTACAATAAGTTTTAAAATATGCGAAAATTCATTACATTCTGATTTACTTTTGACAAAAGTTTTGTAGTGGGAAACAAAGACGCCACTTCATTGACTTTTGAGATGTAATTGCCACACCCAGCATTACCAAGAAACAGCGAACAACGTGGTTTTGTATTTAGTTTTTAATTTTAATAACTATATAAAATATTTAATAACAAAGTTCAATATAAAAATATGTTTCGGTCGATTTTACAAATATTGTTTAACCATGACTAAAGTAGTAAATATATATTTGAAGAAAAAAAAGTCAGAATATAAATAAAGCATTGGATGCATTTAAATAGGGATGATAATAGGCTGGGTTTAGAAAAAGTATTGATAAAAAAAAAGTCTCATTCTCAATTGTGAAATTGTATCTTATACTTGGTCTAGCACCCGTGGGTATCAGGCATACCCGCTAGTTTGCTAAAAGTTTACATTGGATTCTCGAATACGTATTTTAGTATTTAAATATTTATGTAATATTATTAGCTATGGTGGTGTTTGTTTTCTTAAAAAAAAATCTGCGCAGTCTCTTCTGTCTGCGCAGCGCAACCACGCATAGAAATTGCCATCTGCAGACTGTTTGTTTTTTCGAAGACGTTTCATTAAAAAATGTCTGCGCAAGCTCTTCTTGATGCAGACTTGGCTCAGCAACTTATAAGATCTTCTAAGGTCTGCAGAGGGTTAAACACCACCACCCACTACCACCGTCCACCACCCCCACCGTCCATCACCACCACTTCCGCCACCACCGTCCACCACCCACCACCTGTAACATTTGTACAAATCGGGTTTCGAAAACCCGCCCCAATGTATCAATTAAAGTGTATTTTATTTACGTCGTGTTATTATTTTATTTTTACAATAATACATATATAATAATAATTAATAATCAATGTCTAAAAATAAGATAATCTAATAACTAATCAATTAAATAATAAATATTTATAATTAATAGAGAATTATAAAGGGTTAATAAAAATAATTAAAGAAAAGGGTGGAACCGGGAGTCGAACCCGGGTTCCCCCGCCTGTACACACGTTACAAACACCACTAGACTACACACACTTCATGTGTTTAAACCCGCATAACAAAATATATGTATACACCCTCAAACAGGGCGGAAAAATCTGCAACTTCCCAGATCTCTGCAAACGCGCTTTCCTTTTTTTGTTTAAATCCCCCGACAACTGGCAACGTATATTTTTGGCAAACACCAATCTCGCCGGCTGTCATCCTCATGACAATTGCCAATCATCGAATTGGATTTCCAAAATCGAAACCAAGTGCACCCTGTTTCTCCTATAAATACCAGTCGAATTCCCTCCTTTTGAAATCGCTCATTCCCTCTGTTCGCTCACTACCACTATCGTCGGGAAGACTCTGCTCCACCGGAGAACCACCGAGGTCATTGGAATTCACTCGCCGGACTCTTCACCGGAAAACACCCACCGCCGATGGTAACCTCCTTCGTTCTAATTCAGTTTATATGTTGATTTAATATCACAAGAATCAAGTTAAATTCAGTTAAAAAAAAGAAATAAGAATGTGTTCTGAGTGATTTATTCAAATAAAGAAGATGAAGTGGGTTAAGTGTTTTATGTAATTAAATCCTAAGTTTTAAACGGGTGAAACACACAGTCCAGTGGTGGACTGTGTGCAAACACAAGATGCACGTCCCCGGTTCGAGTCTGAATCCTGACCGTATCACTGATATATACCAGTTTTTATGAATTATACCATTGAGCAATGTGAGTATAAACATAATATAAACTCAAGTTTCACTGGGTTAGACACCTAGCCCAGTTGGTTGGGCTGGGTGCAAATCACAGTTAAGGTCGCGGGTTCGAGACTCTCTTGATACGCGGTTTAATCGATTTCTGATATCGTTTTTAATCTAAACCAGAAATGACACAAACAGAATATAAATATATTAAAGAGCAAGAGCTAAACCGGTTAGACACCCAGCCCAACTGGTTGGGCTGGGTGCAAAATAACATCGAGGACACAAGTTCGAGTCCCCTCTCACACACCGATCTGATCATATAAAAATCTTTTTAAAATTTATCATTTTCTGAATGAACGTAAATTGTGTATAAGATTAATTAAAAATCAAATCCTAACGGGTTAGACACGTAGCTCAGTTGGAAGAGCTGCGTGCACGCAACCGCGAGGTCTCGAGTTCGAATCCGGTCACACCCAATCCAAATTACACAAAAAAAATCGGTCAGGCTTAACTGTCAGATCTGACAGTTTTATTTTTATTTTATTTATTTATTTTATTCCATTTTATTCCTTTTATTCATTTAAAAATACTTTTATTCCATTAATCTATATTTTAAAGAGTTTAAATTACGAAAAAAAAATATAACTTCGAAAGCTATAAAGTTACGAACAAAATAACCTAATAAAAAGTATTAAGTTCGAATATTAACTTGTCTATATTGTATCGTATTTCTCATCCTAGGCTAGTATTCGTTGTTCGATCCAATCTATTCCTCGTGTACACTCGTCATCAACCAAGAATACGCACCCAAGGTGAGTGAATCTCAATAAATTTCCCGTTTTAATCACGTTTTGGGATGTATCATGTGTCATACCATTTCTTTATATTATCTAACACTTGTGCTAATATCATTTCGTAATCAAATGTGTATTGCTTGTAATGTGGTTTATGTGTGGATACATTCTATCATTTCAGTGCACTCATTTCATTAGGCCCATCAGTTCCTCGTGGGATACGGGCTGAGCATCAGGTGTCTCATTAGATCGGCTCTGTTTAATTGAGCCTTGATCTCAGATACATCATCATTCATGTCATATATTCATTCAATGTGGTTTGTGATTTGTTACATATATACATTTGTTCACATGTGATTTATGCACAATCTTATTTAAATATCAATAAATTCATTTACTTAAATGTTTTATCAAGGTTCACTCGCCAACTTTTGTTGACCCAAATTTCTTCTGTTTTACGCATGATACAGGTGATCAAGTTGAGGAAAAAAAACACCTAGGATGGTCTTAGAAGAATAATCGAGTTATTTCATTGGAACAATCATTTGGTTTATTATTTGTGTTTGTATGAAATTTTGTGTTGGATATTTGAATTTAATTTGAATTTAATAAATATGAAACTTGTTAGTAAATATCATGAGCTTTGGTGATAACCCAATCATGCCCCGACTTTTAATCCGCTGCGGGTCGGGGTGTGACACCACCCACCACCGTCAACCACCACCGTTCAACACCCACCGCCACCGTCTAACACGTCACACCCACCTTCACCGTTTGTACACTGCCACAAGTTTGTTTTATAAGTCTACATACGTTAAAAAAACAAGCAGCCTTCTTCTTGGAAACTGCAAAGGTTTGATCCATCTCTTCTCTACGAGATGTCTGCAGAATTGGTCCGCAGAATGCAAACCTTTGACCTCTTAAAAAACAACACAAAACCCCCTACTCTTATGTTCTACCTAAATAATCTAATATGTTTAAATGTTACCAGAATATACTATGTAAAATGCATATGATTTATTGTTAGATATAGAAATGATTTGTTATACAAGCTTTTCCTTTTCTTTTTACAGTCCATTTTCTTTGTAAGGTTTGAATCTTTAAAAATTGTTGAAGTAATATAGTATTTTATCACTGAGAATAAAAGAAAAGAAAATGTTTACGGGTATAGTTTGGATAAACAGGTATGTATGTTTCGGATAATCAGATCGGACATCATCTAATCTCATACCCGTCTTATATCCGTAGAAATTTTTAAGACAGATCTCGTACCCAGTCTAATATCCGTGATTTCAATTTACCAATAAGGTTCAAATTCATTTCATCATCATCATACTTAATCCCACTAATAGCACAGCTAAAGTAGGGTAAGATGTAGACAGTCTTACATCGACCTCGTAGGAATAGAGAGGTTGCTTCCAGTGAGACCCCCGGCTCAATAGTAGCTTTGCATCAAGCCTTGGACATAAGACACTTAACACTTAGCAATTAAGACAAAGGCCGATTAGTGCATGTGCTCCCTTACGCCACCACATGATGCATGAATAACCATCCCTCTCTTTTAACGTTACTTTCACAAAATTAGTAAAATAACGTTAAAATTAGTTCACTTTCACTTTTGCCCCCCGAGCACCCACACATATATACCGCAAGCGGGGCGTATTCAGATTCATTTGGCATCCCTATTTAAAAATATAGATCTTAAGAGAAATGAATAAAAGTATCTTTCTTTTTCTTTCATAATTTCCTCCCAAATTTGTTGTCAAATAAGGAAGGTTCTGAGTAGTATATAAAGCAAATGGGAGATGCACTTATCATCAACATATTTGATTTACACTTTACACCTACAAGAGTGTGTCTATTATCAGAAGCCATGGCAATAACCAGAAGCTTGCTTCCATCTTCTGCAACGCTTCTGGTGCTTCTTCTTCTCCTCTCCTCCACCTCAAATTCAGTTCCAATGTCAAGTAAGTAATCCATTTGTTGATTCCTACAAATCTATGTAAGTGCATGTGTTGTGGCAAAACCCATTCACTCACACACATGCACACCACCAACCACCATCTTACACGTTGTGATGGTTCGACCTCTATATAAAAGAATTCATCTGGTATGTTTAATTCACAAAATTATCAACTCGTTATCACAAAAAAAAACATCTCGCTCTTCGCAAAACACTTTCTGTCTTTTCTGATTATTGATTTCGTGTACCCATGAAACACTTTAATATGATAGTGAAACATCGACGATTTAGAAAGCTTTCTAGCAATTAAAATATGAAACCTATAGTTCATTTTATGATTCCATATCATGTCAAACTGTACAAGGTTTCAAATATGTTTACTAAGAGATTTACAAGGGTTCTTTTCTAATTCATTTGTTCCCACAGGAAGTCTGAATCTCATGGATGAAGGATCATTTGGACATATGAAAGATTTAAGGAATATCCACTCGGTAAATACATAATCTGTCCTTTAAGAGTTTAAGACTGTACCAAACCCTGATATTATTTCCATTATTCTTCAGGAGAATGTGAAGGAAAGTTGGGAGATAACGGAGAGGGTGACAGAAAGGATGAATCTAGAATTAAACGATTATCCTGGATCAGGCGCTAACAATCGCCACACACCAAGGCCGTAATGAGAGACGAATATGGTTGTCACATGAAACTAGAAACAACATAGTGGGCACTAGTGTTTTACAATGAAATCTATTTACAAAATATGCAAGTTAAAGTAGTACCTTATGATCCATGCTACTAGTAGACCTAAGTTAGATATGTATCAAGTACAATTGTTTAAAGTGTTGTAACATGTATCTAACCAAGTTGATTAATGGTTGGAGCATGATAGTTGTAGTTTAGAATTGTGATAATGGTTTGGCTATCTTTTCCATTCTTATTATATGTATCTAACCAAGTTGTTGAATGGTTGGAGTATGATAGTGTAGTATTAGCTTGTTACATTAATGATATCACTTTCTTTTCCATTCGTATTATATATATCTAACCAAGTTGAAGAATGGTTGGAGTATCACAGTTGTAGAATTATTAGATTGTGATAATAGTGATATCGCTTTCTTTTCCATTCTTGAGCCAGGGGTCTCACTGGAAGCAGCCTCTCTATCCCTACGGGGTAGAGGTAAGGCTGTCTATATCTACCCTCCTTAGACCCTACCTTAACTTTGCTATTGGTGGGATTTACCGAGTATGATGGTGATTTCTTTTCCATTCTAATATCGACACAAGTTGTGGGTTCATCTAGATAAAAATATTCAAAATGAAACTGGTTAAAAAGACAGATGTACGTATAATTGTAGAAACACTGACTAATAATATTTACGATGGGCTGGAATATTATGTGCATGTTAGGTTGAAAGCACTTTGGATCATGGAGGAAGCAGAAAATTTTAAGTGGGGAAAGATAGTGGAATATTGAGGTGGTAGGCAATAGGCATTCTAGATATTTAAAGTAATCAGAGGGTATATATAAGAATGCAGAAGGCCACAATTTTTAATGTATTTATATGTACAATTTATTGATTTGGTTTGAGCTGTCATTTATTCAACGTATAAAATAGCTCATAGTTTGTTTTGAACGGCTAATCTATCATGCAGGATTTAAACCCTTGATTTTCTCTTCAAGAGTTAATTACATAGTTAGTCCCTGTGATTTACACAAAGTAACATACTTAGGTACTAATAGTTTAAAATCACATTCTAGGGTATTAACTTTTCATTTTGTAACTTTTGGAGGTATTAATGTTAATTGTTTGTTAAACTATTAGTACCTAAGTATGTTATTTTTTGCAAACCACAGGGACTAACTATGTTAACACTCTAGAAGTTAATACCTTCAAACGTTACATAATGAAAAGCTAATACCCTAGAAGGTGATTTTAAACTATTAGTACCTAAGTATATTATTTTATAGAAACCACAGGGACTAACTATGTAATTAGCTCCTCTTCAAAGATACAAAACTTTATATGATCCAGTTAAAAGTTAAAACTGAAATAACATAAAGAGTTAATTTGTCACTTCATTCCAAAAAAAAAGTTTCTTTTTATCCAAACCCAAACAAGTCAGAAGTATTTTATTCACTTTACGTTTATCTTTTTGTTTGTTATTTTCATCCAACTCTTTTTACACACACATAACATATGTTATAGCCATGTGTGTAACATGTGTGACAGTCGAGTTGATCCACTCGGAGTTTATGATAACGTTTTTGTGTTTTTCTGGACTGGGTTTTATGATAACATTTTTAAATTGGAGAACATTATTTTTGTGTTTTTCTGAACTGGGTTTTATGATAACGTTTTTAAATTGGAGACATTATTTTTGTGTTTTTCTGAACTGGGTTTTATGATAATGTTTTTAAATTGGAGACACTATTTTTGTGTTTTTCTGAACTAGATCTTTATGGCGTTTTTATTTGGACATTTTCCATTGTGTTTTCCGAAAACTCCGTAAAATTGTACAGTGCAAAAACCCTCACAAAAACACCCACTTTCACGAACACTCGGTTCATGTCATTTTTTTTATTTCAAAAGTATAGCAATAGTATATTCGTTGGTGGTGGCTGAAGCAAATAAGTTAGATTAGAATTGATATATTGAAGATATGTTCAAGTTATGGGCTATTTGGGCTTGGTAATAAGCTATTTTAAGACTTAGAATATATTCATAGATTAATTTATAGTATAAATTTTAGTGATATGTATATATTATATATAAATATAATAAATAAATATGTATAATATGTTATAAATTCGTATTCGATTTATTGAACTCGAATTGAATCGAATTCGAAATCAAATTCTTGAAAATCAAAATGAATTCATAATAATTGAATCAAAATAAATTAAGTTGAATTTCAAAATTTTCGAATAAATGGAATTTATGATTTATGAAAAAACTAACTACATGTTTAAATGGACATAATTTTTTTTGTATATTAAGATTTAAAAAAATCACAATAGAAAACGAGCATTTTATTCTTGTTAGTTTGAGTATAGTATTGTCATAGTTTTTTTAATTATTAAAAAATGATATATTGTGTGATTAACAGTGTCTATGTGTGAATAAAAACTGAATATTTAATCAAAACTGAACCAAAAACCGATAAAACCGAACAAAATTCAACTAAAAAACAAAGTAACCGAAAACTGATTAATCAAAAACCACATTAACCAAAACGGGTTATCGTTTTTTTGTACGCTCGTTTAACCAAAATATAACTGAACTGAACCATTCGTATTTTCATATATTTCTAACTTTTATACCCTTAGTTCATGTATTTCTTATTTTATACCTTCATTTCATATATTTATACATTCATGTAGTTATACCTCAATTTCATGTAGGGATGACAATTGAACCCGAACCCGATGGGTAAACCCGAAACCCGACACATTTGGGACGGGTTTGGGGTCGGATAATTGGGTTTGGGACTAGTTTGGATTTTTTTCGCAGTTTTAGGACGGGTTTGGGATATGGTGATGTACCCATTTACCCGACCTAATTACCCGATAAAGTGTACTCCTTTACCCGATTATATACCCGTCATAATTTCGTGTATATTTTAAGTATCTATATATATGATACATTTATTTTTTTTATACATATAGATATTTTATTTCGTATACATTGTACTGATTTAATATATTTATATAGTGATAATATTAATTGTTAACTGATTAATAGTTACCCGATAGATACACAATGGGATTTGGGTCGGATATACCCAACGGGTAATTTTTTTTAAATTAACAGGTTTACTCGAAACCCGCGGGTATACCCGATACCCGATGGGTATTTACCCGCTAGAAACCCGACGGGTTTTGGGATGGGTTTGGGACAAGCTTATCTAACCGGGTACGGGTTTGGGATTACCTAAACCCGTCCCAAACCCAACCCATTGCCATCCCTAATTTCATGTACTTCTAAGCAAAATTTTTAGCCTCAGTTTGGTTTTGCTATTAACCGAAACTAAACGAACCGAACAAAAAACCGTCAATGTCACTGAATAAACCGAATTGATTAACCAAAAACTAATTGGTTAATAAGATGTCTCACATCCTGAAATGCCATCTCATTTGGAACCACAAGATGATGTCCCACATGTATTTATTACACGAAATTTACACATGTAAATTGGA
Source organism: Scalesia atractyloides (assembly GCA_947069175.1). Lineage (NCBI taxonomy): Eukaryota > Viridiplantae > Streptophyta > Magnoliopsida > Asterales > Asteraceae > Scalesia > Scalesia atractyloides. The sequence goes on from CAMTDV010000005.1 coordinate 89,536,590, forward strand.
TTTGACTTTATCGTGTTAATATGTTATACATTTTTAGACATCTAAGGTGTGTTATGTATTCTTTATATTTGAACAACCGCGTGGCATGGGGTATAATTTATTTTTTCGTGGAACAACAAACCATTTATGGAGTTCCATTATAAGATGATTGTCATAGAGTTTCTATTGATAAAGTCATAAATGGGGCAACAAAAAAACAAATACAAATAGGCGACTTCAAAAGGGGAGGCATTAGATAGTTTTGTTCCTTGGCTAAGATTCCTTCTCAAAACATTTGACCAAACGCTTTGTTGTTTAATTAATATATGATTAAATACAACTAAAACAACTATTCATATCTGTTTCCATGTTTTGTTGCTTCATGTACCAAATCCACCAACCAACCAGAGCCAAAACACTTGAACTATACTTGCTAAGAAGCAAAAGAAATGTTTTATAATAGTAGATGATATTGAAAGAAGGAAATAAAGAAGAAAATAAAACCCAACCAAGAAATGAATATTTAGTATTTATGTTGGAAACTATGCAAAGATTTTGATTGATTATTTTGTATTTCATTCGTGTTTTAGCTTTTCTCATGTTTAATGTTGTTTTTTATTATATAAAAAAGTTGAAAACAAAATGCGTAATTACACATAACTGATCACATGAAACCATAGTAAATATGTTTGATCAAAGGTTAAATAATAGTCAGACTTATAATTAAAAAATTTCATGTGGCGTTACATAACCAATAGCCACATTATCATTATTTTTTGGTTTGTGTGACGGAATGATAACTAATGTTGTAGCCAAAAGAAACTATGTATGATCAAATGTTAGGCAATAGTCACGCAAAATATCTTAATTTTTAAGAGGTTTTACTTATAACCACGAGACACACCATCTTCACTTTGTTTTATTTTGTATGACGGAGTGATAACAAATGTCATGAGGAATATAAACTATGTGTGACCAAAGCTTAGATAATAGTCAAATAAAAAATTACAAAATATCACGTGGCTTTACGACCAAAGCTTAGATAATAGTCAAATTAAAAATTACAAAATATCACGTGGCTTTACATAAGTACATAACCATTAGCCACACCATCCCCACTTTGTTTTTCTGTGTGTAACAGAACAATAGCAAATGTCACGGCCCCAAAATATTACGTGTGACCAATGGTAAGACATTGGCCACACTAAACATTATAAATTTTCATGTGGCTTTATATAACCAGTAGCCACACCAATTTTACTTGTCATTTTATTTGTGTGACGAAATGATAGCAAATGTCATGGACAAAAGGATATGTGTGACCAAAGGTTAGACAATAGTTACTCCAAAATTACAAAACTTCTTGTGTGACAAGAAATAGTTTATAACCATACTAAGTGAGACAAAATGCTTGATTACAACTAGGGGTGTAAACGAGCCGGGTCGAGCCCGAGTCCGACTACGCTCGAGCTCAGCTCGTTATGTTTTTATAAAGCTCGAGCTCAAGCTCGGCTCGGTTCAAGCGTACCTATTTGAGCTCAAGCTCGGCTCACGAGTAAAACTCAAAGCTCGGGCTTGGCTCGAGTTATTTTAAGAATCACCTCAAATGAGCTAAAAGTTCGTCTCGAGCTCGTTTCAATGCCATTAAAACGAGCCAAAGCTTGGCTCTCCAATGTTATCTATTATCTATTATATATCATAAATCAAAAGAATTTGAGCCACGTGTCAACTTATATTGCATCTCAGGTTCCTTTTCCCGCCCAAATTTCTGGTCCGCCTTTTTCATTTATGGATATCCATATGACTACATCACCCGATTAACAAATGAGTACACCATACGTTTCAAACATTCAGAAACCCTAATCTTCTAGCCTCAATCGTCCTTCCATCAGTCAACCAAATCGATGGTAGGTTTTCTGATCTTCAGCTATGATTTTTATTGTTAATCCTTTCCTTTTCGATTCCTAAGAATCCCATCACAAACCCTAAATACAAACTAATTTCTGCTCATCGATCAATCATTTTGTTTTCGATTGATTTTATCTTCACTGATGCGCCATTCTATTCTGGCTCAGGCGATCCATCTTCATTTAATCCTTAGGGTTTACAGTTCCTCCTCTGCAAGGTGAGTTTATGTTACCATTCTTTTCTTCATTTCAACTTGGTTTGTTCGATCTCATCTTAAAAATTCATTTATTTTTCTTTATTATTAGGGATTCTCTTATAGTGTTCTTGGTATCTCCAGATCCAAGGTTAGTATACAAGTTAGTAAGTTATATATTGATGTGATTTATTAATATTGTTGTTTATGCAAAATAAACTTGTGGTGTTGATAGATTAATATTGTTGCAAAGAAGGTTTAGTGGCGCTGCCATCGAAGGAATACTAGAGAGCTAGATCATTTAACGGGATTGAGGTCGACAATTGTATAATCTGGTCTGCAGTCAAGGTAATTTTTGTTTGTGATTCATGTTTTTTTTTTCACGCTATCTTGCTCTATGTATTCTTGAACGTATGAAATAAGCAGTTTGGTTAATCTCTTAGTTATATACATTACAATAATCTGTTAGGGTTTTCGTTTGAAAAGAAGAACTCTTTGATATGGTTTAGAGGTATGTACTTCATTACTTCCTTCATACAAGCTACAAGAATCAAGTTTAACCCATTTACTCGTGAATGGTCAATTTCGGTTTCTTTTTTTTTTTTGTTTCTAATAATGGGTAAAGTTATTATATATAGGCTACATATTGATTTTGCAAAGTTAGATTTAAGGTCTAAACGTTCAAGAATAGGTATATTATTAACTGGGGAGCTTTTATACTTTCATACTTTTAAAATTTGAGCCGTTGTTAATGGGTTTAACCGGTGAATTTAAATTCCTTCATACTTTTTAGATTTAAGCCTTTGGGCTCTGCAATGTAATTGTATAACAGGTTAGAACGAGTTGGGTTGGTTGTGCCAACCCTTAAAGACATATTCTAATACTTTTTTTTAACTTTTGTAACGTGCTAAGGACGATCCTTATGGCCAAAATTAAGAAGATCAACATTATGCATGTTACGGCTTGCAGGTATGTACATATCATGCTCATTTGGTGAAACTATTGTTTACTGATTGGATGACTAATTATGAATCTTGCGATAGGTTACGGACCGAACGTTATTAGACTTCCCATTTCACCAAGAAAACACTCTTTGCCCCTCCCTTTGCATCAATTGCAGAATATTATCATCATCCATGTTGGGTGTTTTTTGGTGAGCTGCAATCATTAACACCCAAACCAATCATCATCTTCATCTATGTGTTTGAGAAATCAGGTGTAATTTTGTATGGTTTTATTCATATATCAGAAATTTAGTCACTTAAATTTCATATATTAGAATTTGGTTCTTCAACCTCTGTTTAATTGGTGTAAGCTTGCGGTTCCTAAGGATGATTGTCTTGCTTGGCAAGCCTTATGTGGGAAAGTCCCTACAGCCTCGGCCCTTGCGTCTAGAGGCGTGGGTTTTGGAGATGGGATATGCTCCACGTGTATAATCGCTGTGAAACCAAAACTCATTCGCCGATTGTTTACTCGTCGGTACGCCTTAAATCTTGAAACCTCAAAAATAAATTTATAACTGAAGGTTATTGATTACCATAATTACATTCTTTCTTCAGTGGGCATGCTACATTCAATTTTTTTTAATTATATAGATGAAGTTTGGTGAGGCTTGACGTTTGCTTAGGTTGGTTTTAAGTTAGAAAAAAGCTTTGATTTATATAGACAATTATTTACTTTTTTTTTTGTTTTTATGACAGATCATGTGATCATGTGCAAGAGCAAGAGATGGGAATTGAAGCGTTAAAGGTCATACTATTAATGGACCATGGGACACACTCTTAGATAATCTTGCAGCATACCCTGTGCCTGGTACAATGGCTAAAGTTTAGGCAAAAGAAGCTAATGTTGAAGCAATTGCTGAGTTGACCCGTGTTCTTCCAATTACTTTTATTATTTTTCAGTAAACTTACACATCATATATCTTCAGGGACTTGTCCCTCACCAAGGATATGCCAAACTAAATAATAATAATAATAATAGTAATAGTAATAGTAATAGTAGTAGTAGTATAAGTAGTAGTAGTAATAGTAATAGTAATAGTAATAATAATAATACTAATAGTAATAGTAATAGTAATAATAGTATGTGAAAATCGATTTTTAGTTGAGCACTAGGGATGAGCTTGGTACCGGTAGAGACATTATCGGTATTTATGTGTAAAGTTTGGTAAAATACCGATACCGTACCGAACCGAAAATACCGGTACCGAAGTCACCAAAAAGTGGGTACCGAATCGGTACCGAAAAAAATCGGTATCGGTACAGGTACCAAGTCCCAAATGCCCATCCCAAATACGACAGACTTTTGGAAAGCGTGTAAGGTTATTATACCTCCTTAAAATTTCAAATTACTTTCTTCAATATTGTTTACTTTTAATATATAGGTGGTTCAGTAGTTAGTACCTGGTTAAGTTTTGTAGTGGCTATTGGAGGATGTGGAAGAAAAGTCTGATTTATTGAATGGCAATCGACTTTTGGAGGTGATACGACGATATGCGAATGCAATTTGGTGGGCCTTTATACAAATTTTGGACTTTAAGTAATGAGGGGTATGGATTAAATTATCACAAGCCTAGATATACAATAATAAGGGTGTTGGATTTGTGGTTTGGGGTGGTACCAAAAGACGTCAGTCGACCCATGTTTCTTTTTGGGTTTGTAATCAAATTATAGATAGGTTTTCGTCCTTGGTATTCTTGGGCTACTGGAAAGGTATTAATGAGGGGTGACTGGCTCATTGGGGCGGTGATTATTTTTGGACTGGGCATGTAAGGGCATTGGATCTGGGCAGGGGAGATGGGAATTAGCTTGGAACATTAGATTAGAAGTATATATGTTTATTGGGCCGATTTGGTAGTCAACAGATTTTTAGACATTCCTACTGGAATTGTGTCACAAGTTAAAACGGTATGTAAGAAACATAAAGTTTGCGCATTTCATGCTTGTGATGTCTATGAGCTTCATGTTTTTTTTACTTTCGACATCAAAACCCTTGGAATATTGGAAGGGTGAAAGGCTCTTGCATGCACGAGTTCATAACAGTGAGTGCTTTATCCTCAAAATAAATGCTTTTACTTTCGACATTTTACATGATCCATCGTGATTTAAACTTTGACTTTAGCAAATTTGACCCGTTTACTTTTACATGGATCGATGCAGGTTATGTTAAATATTTCAAACGGGTATAATAATAAACATATCAATGAGCCGGGTATGTGAAACAGGTGAAAATTTGCTTAATTCGCTATAATCAGTTCTTGGATTTCTGTTTTTTGAGGTTTAGGATTTGCAAAAGTGTTGTTGACAAAATCATAGCTTAAAGAATGTTTTTATATATTTTGTATTTGATTTTATTAGAAAACTCAGAGATTTGGCCTGCATTGTTTTGTCTTTGATATAACACCTTGATATTATTATTCTCTTCAAATTAACAATTCTTTGACTAGGATGAGCTCGGTACCGGTATCAAAAATCGTCAAATATGAGTACCAGGACGGTACCGGTATTTAACTTGTGAAATTCGGTAAAATACCGGTACCTTACTGAACCAGTACCGAAGATGCCAAAAAGTGGGTATCGAATCGGTACCGAAAATAATTTGATACGGGAAATTCGGTACCGGTACCCAGTACCAAATGCTCATCCCTAACTTTGACCACAAAATTGTAGTTGTGATAACAACCCGTTAATGGTTCCATTTATGAGTTTTTAGATAGTTGTTCGATTTTTAACTTTTGCTTATTGTAGGTATGTAGTTTTTGAAGTTAGACCGGCTTCATGAATCTTAATAAAGATTCTCTCTCATACTTAAAGGTACATTATACTTAATTGATGTTGTGCAAATTTCTCTATATTTATCACTTGGGTTTGCAAGAACAAAATCTTGGTTGATGTTTTGATCTTCACAGTTTGGTTTCTTTATATATCTTTTTTGTCAATTTTTTATTTATGTTTATGATTAAGTTCAAACTTTGATAAACATAATCTATCTTGAATGAAGCATAGTTCATCATTTTCCATGCATTTTTATCTTTTCTCACTTATCATTTACTTGGCTCAAGCAGATCTACCGATGTAAACTTATCTATTCTTGTGGGAGATTGTGATCCATTTTAAATTTTAGTGAGTTTTGTTTTATTTGAAAATTTATGTTTTATGTCGGATTGTGATAAGGGATGAGCTTTACTGAAAATTTTGGTACCAAAAATCACCAAATATAGGTACCGGTATAAAAAATGTTCGGTACGGTATCGGTACCGGTTTTTGAAGGTAAAATTAAGTAAAAATCAGTACCGAAATCGCCAAAAAGTGGGTACCGAGTCGGTAGGGGAAATTTTTTGTTTTGTCTCACTTATCATTTAGTTCTTTGCACTGTCCAGAAAACTTTGACCGAGGAATGTATGCTGGCCCAATTGGATGGTTTGGAGGAGGGAGTGAGTTTGCTGTTGGTATAAGGTCAGCCTTGGTTCTAAAGGTGAGTAAGTATTTCCCATTACTTGATATTATGAATCAAATTATCATCAAGTTGAGTATGGGAATTTTTCCCATCTTGAGTAAAGTTTGCTCTAGACCAAAGTAGAGCAACTAACTTGAAGTTTCCTGTGGCATATTTTATATTTATTTTCGTGACAGTTACAAGCATTCTTATGCATTTTCATGTAAAAATCATATTGACAGGGACTTGGGGCATTAACTGGAAGGACTATGTCGGAACTGGGATGGTGGTGTCTGAGGGTCCAAAGCACCTTTACTTCCTAAATATTTGTCAGTTAATTTATTATTTGTATTGTATTGATTTTTAAGCGTTTAAATTTTTTAAGACGCTTTTTTGTGTGTCATACGCTACTTTATTATTCAATTTTTTTAAAAATAAAATTCACTTTTAATAAAAAGTAACTTAAAGCATGAATCATAAGCAATCCATAAACTTATAACATTTATTACACGTTTACAACCCGTGATTAAGTTATAAAAAAGTTATAATTTATCTATAACCAAGACGTTTAATGTGTCATACTTTTTATATAGTCTGTATTAATAATAAATAGTTTTTAATATAAAAAAGTTTCACGAGCTCGCGAAGCAATCTCGGGTGATAACCTATGTATTAATAATAAATAGTTTTTAATTTAAAAAAGTTTCTCGAGCCCGGGAAGCAATCCTGGGTGGTAACCTAGTTATATTATATAGGAAAAAAATAAAATTTTGTTAGGGCTCGTTTAGGCTCGCGAGCCTAAACGAGTGTTGTATTTCAGGCTCGAGCTCGGCTCGATAACTAGACAAGCTCTTTTTTAGGCTCGAGCTCGTTAAGGCTCAGCTTGTTCGAGGTTTTAACCGAGCCGATAACTAGTAGCTCTCGAACATTTGGGCTTGTTTACACCCCTAATTACAACAACTCTTTTGTCACTGTATAATGATATAAATGTCGCTAAAACAAACTTTTTTACTCTTATTTATGATTATATAATAGAAACGGTCACTCTAATAAGATAAGCATGTGTATGTTGCTACCCTTTAGCCACACTTAGCAGACTGATTGCTTGATTCCAGCAAGAAACATTGATACCCTTTAGCCACACATTCAAGTAGATACGACCACTATACGTCAATGTGGTCGTATAAGGCTTAACTTGACCTTTGGTCACACTTAGACTGAAAAAATCGTGTAAAGGTTGGCATATAATCATAGTTGTTTTGTGTGTCCGTATCCAATTTTTGACGCACTGATGTATGTGGTCTTGGCATATGTGAAGTGCGTGTTTCAAAAAATTATGTCAATGTATTATAAGTTTTTCAACATACACTTGTTACTATAAAATTAGCATAATTATATGTAGTTGCATTTATTTATTAAAGTTATAAATATCTCTATCCATTTAACATGGATATCCAAAACTTTCAAACCTAATATAATTATTGTTGCACCTCAACAAAATTGTTTCATGTATATATATCCTCACACTACAACACAAATGGGTATTGTGGCCACTGAGACCATCACAATGACGGATAAAAAAGTTGGTGGCCATTCGTATATAACTTTTTTACTCGCAAGGTATAATAACAACCATAACAAATAAATAATGTTTTTTTTTTGTTAAAAATAAGGAAACCTTCTGTTATTTTGTTATGAATTACGATAAGTTTTGTGATGGATATGTACATGTCAACAAGGGGTCGTGAGTTATGACAAGAAATCGTTATAAAATGTGAACATGGAAAATTTTGGCCCATATAAAGCATGGTGCAGATGATTTTAGTGTTACCAATACATTAGGGTTATTGGATGTTACTTCATACAAGATGTGATAAGAGCCTGTTCGAGTAGGTTAAACTCCCAAAGAAAAGTATAAAGGTAGAAGATAGAACTTGACATTATTTTCGGATGCTTCATTACATCTTACAATCAACTTTAAATAAGAAAATAAAAAATGGAACATAATTTAAGACTATGTAAGATTATGAAAGACCGAATTGATTTTATTGAGTGATTGAGTTACAATATATAGACACCATAAAAAAATAACTAACCTAATGAGCCCGTGGGCTCGTAACCATAGTCTGATAATGCTATCTATCTAATACTCCCCTGCTGTCGGAGCGGAAGGAAACGAGAAACTCAGACTGGGGAAACAAAAACGCAAAACATAAAAAAGATAAACATGCTTCGACCGATTCGAAAATCCAAACTTTTGCCAACAAATATGTATTTTGCTTGATTTTTCCATCCATAGTCTTCAATGACAAATCCGGTAATCTTACAAGTGGCGGTCAATGCGGTGGCACAACTGCGAAGTAGAAATCTAACTTAATCTCGATTTAGTGTAGCCCTAAGTCTCCCTTGATCATCCCCGTACACGTGTGCTTCTCGGTATGCCTTAACTTTACGTTTATATGATGTTATATGCACTAGGGTTTACATGTTTCGCATGATTTTTGCATTGTGATGATTAGGAGTTGTGTAAAAGTTGTCATATGCTCGAATCCTTGTGATATGAATGATATGCAATCTGAGTTTGGTCCGAAATCCTTGTGTTCGTGTATTAGGGTTACGGGTTTTATGCATGTAGGATGATTATTGATGAGTTTTGATGTTAGGATTGATGCATGTTGCGTTGTTGAATCATTCACTGTTTACACGACTTGGTTCATGTGTTTTGGACATACAATCTGCTCATACATGTTACGGACATATTCTACTTGCTTGCGATGCGTTTATAGTGTCTAGAATCGTTCTTAATTAAGTATTCTTCTCTAAAAATAATGGCTGAATTATTTCAGCACTGGGCTGCTGAAATCAGCCGAATTGTACGAAGTGTTTGGGACACCATAAACGACCCTTAGTCACTTTTTAAAAGTTAAAACACAAATTTTACATGTTAGCTTTCAATTAAATTTGGTTTCGTATTTTTCGGATAAGTAAAACTATTTTTAAGGACGTTTATCGTACAAGCGCGCAGAGCTGCATTTTTCTGCTGAAAATGCAGCCAATGTTTTCTGTCATAACCTGTAAACTGAAAAGACTTAAGTCACGAAATTTATACAGTAGATACTCCTAGGTATTCAGAGGAATCTCCAACTGGAATTTCATCAATCGGACAAACGAGTATTTTTAAATGATTTTTCTCGTAGACTGCAGTCAGAAAGCGACGAATCTGACTGCAGCCTAGTAAATAAATTCTTATAAATAATTGATAAGGAACCAAGACTTGAAAATTTTATACAAAATTCTACAGTTTAATTGACACCTTTTGTAAAAAGATTGGAATTTTTGGAATGTGGGAACTATTTTATAAAAATTCCCGAAAACAGCCCAGTTATGAATGTACAAGCTGAAACATGATAACTTACATTTGTGTCTATCTAAGTGATGTATGTGTTATCCTGTGTTTGTGACAAGTTGTTGGTCGTTATTTCGTATAGCGACACTTTGCATGCATGATTCTGGTTTTGAACTTATCATTACGTGTTTCGTATTGTGTGCTAGTTACGCGTAGGATTTTGTGTCAGTGTGCGTTCACACACTAACTTTGAACCGGTTGACAATATAGGACGTGATTAGCGGTTCCATCCTTTACTTCTTTTGCATTTATCTAACAAAGCAACTTAAGGTGAGTTTACGGCCCCTATTTCTTTAAACGTTTACTAAACACAGGGGGGAGAAAACATGTACACGTTACACTGATATATGGGTAGATTATATTACGGTACAGTAACGTCTTCCTATTTAAAACATGTACACGTTACAGTGATGTATGGGTGGCATACAATCACGGTACAGTAACGCCTTTCTATTTAGAGTTATGTTATACGGTTATGGTCACAAGGGAGCATATATCACATGTCAGTCCCCTTAACACTTACGATGCCGTTAGCATTGGATTATAGCGAGGTAATTTTTAGTAGTACTACTAGGCCCGACAAGCCCCACTCGAACTGGTCGCGCCAGTTAGACTGAATGTTGATGGTCACGAGTGTAGAATTTTCCTAACACTTAGCTATGGTTAGTGATAGACCTAGCACAACAGGGGCAGCAACGTCAGCTTCGGATCGAACACTTTGTTGACATGACTTAGGTTAGCTACCTAAACATATAACATAAACTGCTAATCAATATAACAACACGATTCGGGTTTTGAATCGGGAACAACTTCTAACAACACGATTCGGGTTTTGAATCGAGAAACTTAAACATTCTGATTCGGGTTTGGATCAGGGGATACCTATTGTAACATAATGGTTTGGGTTTGAACTAATGGAAACAACTTATATTATATTTGTAAACTAAAAACCGTGAACTCACTCATCATTATTGTTGACACTTGATATTACATGTTTTCTCAGGTTGCTAAGGTAGCACATATCAGGACTAGGATGCATTTCGGAGTCGCATTGATTTCATCAAACTTTTAGAATCACTTTTAATTACATTAGCTATTATGGTTTTGTAATTGTTACGCTTCCGCAACTAAATTGTATAAACAGCATTTTCTCATGAATGAGCAAACAGGAAAATTTTTAAACTCATATAGTGGTCGTTCAGTATGACTAATGACTGTGATCCTGGTTTGTCATGCGCCTCGCGGAAGAACTCCGCATGTGGATTTTGAGGGTGTGACAGATTAGTATCAGAGCCAATGGTTATAGTGAACTAGGTTTGCATTAGAGAGTAGACTTAGTCTATTGCCTTAGACAATGCATTAGTCACACACCAACACAAACACACATACCTGACATACAAGAACACTCATACATGATATGCCTATGTACATCGCATCAAAACTTACATTGAAATTGTAGGCATGTCGACATCATCCTTTTAACCCTATATTGACGAGGAACACACCAAACTCTTTGTATCTTCATCCCTAGTGGCGATGTTCGTGGGATCGCCAACAACGTGAATCTACTCCTATCTGAGGGCCATGAGACGGAGCCTCTTGAGGAGCGTTTCCCATCACAATCATCTGTACTTCTTCCTACACCACACAGATGAGCAAAACACTAGCTTGAGCCTACCGATGGTACTATCAGGTATAGTGAGCTTTCTCAAGTCCATGATTGGGACGACATACAACATTGATGCATATCTCTTGGGAGTTGAGTTATCGAAAACGAGTCCTTTCTCTACCTACCAACGACATTACCCCGGCCCCACTAGTTCTACTTTCTTTCAACCTGAGCAGGTGGCCCTGGCGTGAGGCACCCTGCGTTAGGGCAGTTCGTTGCACACGTTATTGCAAAAACCATTGACATCGAGATGTCATCATTTTTCCCGATCCACGATTCTACATCTTTGGTTGATATTATTCGAGGGAATGATTGACCACGAAACTAAGAACACTTTGCCTATTGCACACATGAACTCTAACCTGACTCAGATGGTGGAACAGTTGCCTTGCTTTTTCTGGTAACCTACGTTAATGAACCTGTTTCATCTCTCGAAATTTCATGTGCATGTTTGTTCCATGCGCACTCTTACCTCTGCGATCCGCTGGATTGGATTCTCATGGTGTGTTTCAATTTGAGTAGATCCCCAGATCAATTGATCCTACATTACTCTTTCTGATATAACTCTGAGTTTATCAACATTTGGATGATTGACTAAGCTTTTGATAACCCTATCATTTTGACAACACTTTGTACTCGAAAAATTAAATCCGATGGACATTTTGACACAAGATAGATGGAACTAGGGTGGACATGCAAACCAACTTATCATTAAGGGTGCACACGTAATAGTAATTTGCGATGTATGTAAACCCTTGTGAAACCCTGTGTGTGGATAAATTGTCCTAACATGTGAATCTCATATTTAAAACTTCCACTGTCAATAGAATCTCTCGTAACTCATTCAACGACTAACTGGTGTCGTTAAACTTATCTAGCAGTTGATGGACGCATCAATTAGATTTAAGATCCTTTTAGCCACATTGAGCTATCGTCAATGGAATCCCTCGTTATTATTTATTTATTTCTTTTCTCATATACGAGTCATAGGGAAACTAAGATTCTCATCAGAACCTGTTATCTCGATTGAAACCCTATCAGAAATCGTAGGGTAAACCCTTCAACATCAGCATATAAACGAATTATGAAGAATCTATCGTACGCTCACACCTTATCCCTAGCCTTAACTATAAAATTTCCTTTGACCCCTTATACTCAGTCCCGTCTCTAATCTTTAGTCTAACCTGATGTACATTGCAACATATCCAACCCTACAAACGGATTTCCACAAAATGGTCCCATCATCTTATGGACATTAGAAGACAAGATGTAAGTTATTCAACACCCAGATAAACATGATGACATATACAATAATCTTACTCCTCGTATTGCTAGGATAGTTATTCCATAACAGTCTTCTCTTCTGAGCTAGTCTATCTCCTAGCCATTGCACTGATCGATGCTTACTGTTTAATGCAACAGTTAGTTACTGTTGACGACGTAGACAAATCTCCCACCCCATTGTCGTGGTCGCACTACATCTTCGAAACTTTACGCATAATCTCCCATCAAATATGTGTTCAATTTTTTTAAGAACTCGGTGAACGTGTCTTTTTGATCCTTGGTGATCCCTTCTTGAAACCTTGAGGATGGTGACGAGTTGTTGATACGATCATAGCCCCTTAAACATGTTTTCGCGTCCTTTCTTTGAAACCTCTTGACTCCACAGGCATATTTTAGATTCATTCACACGACCTAAGGAAACTCCTCCGAATTTGGTTGCTTACTGACACGATAAATCGCACACTCATCTAAGTTCATGGATCAAAGTGAATTATTCCCCCTTCGCGTGTGGGCGAACCCGACAAATTAGACGGATGTTTCAGTGAATCTTAACACTACAAACTCGTGCGGCAACCATTCTTCGATGGTAAATTCTTGTTATGATTGATATATCCACGTGACACCCCTTTTTGACAAATGGCGTTTTTTACCTTATGCAAACTTGTATACGACCAGCTATACCCCTGACATCAAGTAAACCTCTGTTACGGATCCTGACACGCTTACGCATCGATTGCAACTACCCTTTTTACATGTTTCCACATCCATTCGGGATATACTTCCCGGATTCTATGATCCTTATCCTAACAACATTCTTCGCGAACTCTCGCTTGGAGGGGTTACTCTCTACAAACGTTACTCGAGGAGCAATGGGCCATGAATATCACAGATACGGAGGTATTACGAGGACTATCCTTAGAACACGTTACGAACGAGACAGGTTCCTAGTCACGACATTCGAATTTAGCGTACCTTGAAGAATATGCCACTTGTTTTTTTGACGACATCCGAATCTACTCCAAGAACTAATAGGAATCCGAACGACACCTACACCTTACCATGGAGCCCCTACCAGACAAACAACCTTATGTTTAGCTTCTAACGAACGAATTTTGACATTGCGAAGCCTGCTTTTCTTGACCTTAGGCACAAACCCTCGCAACTCTAACTCGAAAGACTGCTCAGTAATCCGTGTTTCAACAGTTGAAGGTGAAACTCTGTAGTACACCCATTCTTTCGTTACCAGAAGGCACAAACGATTTCGTTGTTTACTGTGACGTGTCTATCCAAGGACTAAGTTACGTGTTGGTGCAACATGAGAAAGTCATCGCTTACGCGATCATGCCAACTCAAGGTTCATGAAAAAGAACTACACTACCCACGGTTTGGGAGTTTGGGAGCAGTAGCGTTTGCACTCAAGATAGGGAGACATTACCTGCACCGTACCAAGTGCAACATCTACACCGATCACAAGAGTCTCCAGCATGTCTTCGATCAGAAGGAGTTGAACATGCGACAGCGTCGATGGGTCAAACTCCTCAACCACCACTATGAGTGCGTGCAACCACCACTATGAGTGCGTGATCTAGTATCATCCAGGCAAGGCCAACATGGTGGCCGATGCCCTCAGTCATAAGGATACCAAACCTAAGCGTGTACGTGCGTTACAGCTTTCTATCCACTCCAGTCTTCCTACCCAGATTCGTGACGCTCAGATTGAAGCACTGAAGGAAGAGAACTTCAAAGCAGAATCCCAACTGGGCATGGAGAAGAAACCTGAATGCAAGGAAGACGACATTTATTACTTCATGGAACGTGTATGGGCCCCATTCTATGGAAACTTACGAGAGTTTGTGATTGATGAAGCACACAAGTCTCGTTACTCGGTGCATCCTGGTTCTGACAAGATGTATCAAGACCTCAAGACTTTGTACTGGTGGCCCCACACGAAAGCTAACATAGCGACTTATGTTAGTAAATGCTTGACCTGTGCTAGGGTTAAGGTTGAATACCAAAAGCCGTCATGACTTTCAACAACCAGAGATCTCAACATGGAAATGGGAGCAAATTTCCAGGGATTTCGTCACTGGCTTACCCAGATCCCAGCGAGGAAACGACACCATCCGGGTGATTGTCGATCGACTGACAAAGTCTGCACACTTTCTGGCAATCAAGGAAACTGACAAGTTTCCTACACTCGCAGACATTAATTTGAAGGAAGTAGTCGCTAGGCACTGAGTGCCAACTTCTATCATATCCAATCGTGACCCGCGCTTTACATCTGATTTGTAGCAGGCGATGCACAAATCCTCTGGCTCACGTCTAGACATGAGTATAACTTATCACCCTCAGAGGGATGGGCAAACTGAATGCCCCATCCAGACTCTAGAAGACATACTTGGAGCATGTGTTATTGACTTTTGTAACGGCTGGGAAAGGCATCTACCTTTAGTGGAGTTTTTATACAACAATAATTACCACGCCAGCATCAAGGCTGTTCTGTTCGAGGCTTTGTACGGGCGGAAATGCCGATCACCTCTATGCTGGACAGAAGTTGGCGACAGCCAAATCACTGGCCCAGAAACTCGTTATCGACACAATGAAAAGGATTGCCCAAATCCGACAACGAATGACGGCAGCTCGTGATCGCCAGAAAAGCTACGCTGATAAGCGTAGGAAACCTCTCGAGTTCCAGGTTAGGGAGCGAGTGCTACTTAAAGTCTCACCTTGGAAGGGCGTGATTCGTTTTGGCAAAAGAGGTAAACTAAACCCACGGTATGTTGGCCCGTTTGAAATAACAAAGAAAATCGGTCCTGTAGCTTATGAGTTGAACCTTCCTGATGAACTCAGTGGAGTTCACAACGTTTTTCACGTCTCAAATCTGAAGAAGTGTCTATCAGATGAAACTTTAGCCATTCCACTGGATGAGATCCATGTGGACGAACAAATGCGATTCATTGAAGAATCAATCGAAATTATGGACAGAGAGGTCAAAACACTAATACATAGTAAAATACCGATTGTCAAGGTTCGTTGGAACTCTAAGCGTGGACCGGAGTACACTTGGGAAAGAGAGGATCAAACGAAAGACAAATATCCTCACCTTTTTGCAACCGAATCACAAAATCCAAGTAGCGCGAACTGATTTTCGGGGCGAAATTCTTTTAACTGGGGAAGAATGTGGCAACTCGAAAATATCCCCTCATTCTAACACTTTTCAAACTCGTGCTTATTCAATTTTCGGGACGAAATTCTCTCAAAATGGGGATGATGTGACAGCCTGGGATTTTCTTATACCATTCTAACAAACTGAACTTTCGTGCGTTTGCATGCTTAACCGCGTTTACTCAATTTTCGGGATGAAATTTCTTTCAACATGGGGATAATGTGACATCCCGGTTTTTTCAGGTATTTTAAGCGCGCAACTTTATCGTTATTTATTCCTATGCTAATTTAATTCGGAGAATTAATTACGTGCACGCTATAATTACGCTAACTTTAGTATTCCGAGAATACACGATGTTTGAGAATTTTAGCGAGTCGTATCTGAATTACGTGCTACGTGTTATTAGACGTTTGTGGATTTATCGTGTCACGCTCCGATTACGTGATTTAATAGTTATAAACTCCGTGTCGCGAATAGATTGTCGAGTTGTAATATATGTAGTTATTTAACGATTTAAAAAAATAGCCGTAATGAACCGAGCTTGTGAAACGATTCGATTTCGTAACCAAACAAACCCAACCCGCCACCCTCTCCCTCTCGGCCCAAAAACTAGCCCAAACCGCCCCCTCCTTTGGCCCCTTAGTTATGTATACGTATGTATGCATGGAGGTTAAAAAAAAAACAGAATTTGCAAACCCTAGCTCCCTCTCCCCTCTCTTGTGTGCGACGGCAGCAACAACCCCCCCTCTCGTTCGCGCAATGCAGCCCCCCCACCTCGATTGTGTGCAGCACTGAGTCTCCCTTGATCATCCCCGTACACGTGTGCTTCTTGGTATGCCTTAACTTTACGTTTAGATGATGTTATATGCACTATGGTTTACATGTTTCGCATGATTTTTGCATTGTGATGATTAGGAGTTGCGTTAAAGTTGTCATATGCTCGAATCCTTGTGATATGAATGATATGCAATCTGAGTTTGGTCTGAAATCCTTGTGTTCGTGTATTAGGGTTACGGGTTTTATGCATGTAGGATGATTATTGATGAGTTTTGATGTTAGGATTGATGCATAGTGCGTTGTTGAATCATTCACTGTTTACACGACTTGGTTTATGTGTTTGCTCATACATGTTACGGACATATTCTACTTGCTTGCGATGCGTTTATAGTGCCTAGAATCGTTCTTAATTAAGTATTCTTCTCTAAAAATAATGGCTGAATTATTTCAGAACTGGGCTGCTAAAATCAGCCGAATTGTACGAGGTGTTTGGGACACCATGAACGACCCTTAGTCACTTTTTAAAAGATAGAACACAAATTTTACATGTTAGCTTTCAATTAAAATTGGTTTCGTATTTTTCGGATAAGTAAAACTATTTTTAAGGACGTTTATCGTACAAGCGCGTAGAGCTGCATTTTTCTGCTGAAAATGCAGCCAATGTTTTCTGTCATAACCTGTAAACTGAAAAGACTTAAGTCACGAAATTTATACAGTAGATAGTCCTAGGTGTTCAGAGGAATCTCCAACTGGAATTTCGTCAATCGGACAAACGAGTATTTTTAAATGATTTTTCTCGTGGACTGCAGTCAGAAAGCGACGAATCTGACTGCAGCCTAGTAAATAAATTCTTATAAATAATTGATAAGGAACCAAGACTTGAAAATTTTATACAAAATTCTACAGTTTAATTGACACCTTCTGTAAAAAGATTGGAACTTTTTGAATGTGAGAACTATTTTATAAAAATTCCCGAAAACAGCCCAGTTATGAATGTACAAGCTGAAACATGATAACTTACATTTGTGTGTATCTAAGTGATGTATGTGTTATCCTGTGTTTGTGACAAGTTGTTGGTCGTTATTTCGTATAGCGACACTTTGCATGCATGATTCTGGTTTTGAACTTATCATTACGTGTTTCGTATTGTGTGCTAGTTACGCGTAGGATTTTGTGTCAGTGTGCGTTCACACACTAACTTTGAACCGGTTGACATGATAGGACGTGATTAGCGGTTCCATCCTTTACTTCTTTTGCATTTATCTAACCGAGCAACTTAAGGTGAGTTTACGGCCCCTATTTCTTTAAACGTTTACTAAACACAGGGGGGAGAAAACATGTACACGTTACAGTGATATATGGGTTGATTTATTACGGTACGGTAACGTCTTCCTATTTAAAACATGTACACGTTACAGTGATGTATGGGTGGCATACAATCACGGTACAGTAACGCCTTTCTATTTAGAGTTATGTTATACGGTTATGGTCACAAGGGAGCATATATCACATGTCAGTCCTCTTAACACTTACGATGCCGTTAGCATTAGATTATAGCGAGGGAATTTTTAGTAGTACTACTAGGCCCGACAAGCCTCACTCGAACCGGTCGCGCCAGTTAGACCGAACATTGATGGTCATGAGTGTAGAATTTTCCTAACACTTAGCCATGGTTAGTGATAGACCTGACACAACAGGGGCAGCAACGTCAGCTTCGGATCGAACACTTTGTTGACATGACCTAGGTTAGCTACCTAAACATATAACATAAACTGTTAATCAATATAACAACACGATTCAGGCTTTGAATCGGGAACAACTTATAACAACACGATTCGGGTTTTGAATCGGGAAACTTAAACATTCTAATTCGGGGTTGGATCTGGGGATACCTATTATAACATAACGGTTTCGGTTTTGAACCAATGGAAACAACTTATATTATATTTGTAAACAAAAACCTGTGAACTCACTCATCATTATTGTTAACACTTGATTTTACATGTTTTCTCAGGTTGCTAAGGTAGCACATATCAGGACTAGGATGCATTTCGGAGTCGCATTGATTTCATCAAACTTTTAGAATCACTTTTAATTACATTAGCTATTATGGTTTTGTAAGTGTTACGCTTCCGCAACTAAATTGTATAAACAACATTTTCTCATGAATGAGCAAACAGGAAAAATTTTAAACTCATATAGTGGTCCTTCAGTATGACTAATGACTGTGATTCTGGTTTGTCACACGTCTCGCGGAAGAACTCTGCATGTGATTTTGAGGGTGTGACAGAAGTCAGTGGCGATAGGAAGGAACCGTGGTTCAATATGCGGCAGACCGAGGTCGACTGCAATGGTAGTGACCGTAGTCCAATAAGCGGCGGACCGAAGTCGGCGGCAATAAAAAAACAAAAGAGAGCGGCGGCATGGCGGCAATAAACTGCTTGAGTATGATGGATGAGTGTCATGGCTGCTCAGATGGTTTCGTAGCATCACAAATAAAAACAATGAATTTTTTCGTTATATGTTTTTCTTTTGCGTAAATCTTGTTAAACGAAGTCAGCAATTTAACCTCAATGAGAATAGTGAATGCTTTGTATATAAACAATTCATATCGGAATTGTTATGTACTCGGTTGATTCAAAGCAAAATATTATATTCACCAATAATGGATGAACACCACACTACAATCCACCAACAATTGTTTAATATTATTCACTACAATTCACAAGTATCAAATGATTAATATCAATCGAAGGCAGCAACGATAGGCACAAAATAGGTAGTGGCAAATGACAGAAAAATAGGTTTCAATCGATTTCGAGGCTTTATTCAACGGAAAACTAAAAAAAAAAGAAACTACTCTATAACGGAGATGGGACAGGATGGCGGCGGTTGCGGCGCGCCGCCCTGTCTAGGGCTTGTAACTTGGTTGCGACGGCTAGGGTTTATATTTTTGTGGTGGCGTGGCGGAAAAGTGGAAGGTAAACAGAATCCTAAGGCTCTGATACAATTTAAGACTACGTAAGATTATGAAAGACCGAATTAATTTTATTGAATGGTTGAGTTAAAATATGTGAAAGACCGAATTAATTTTATTGAATGATTAAGTTAGAATATGTAGTGTAAAACCCTTACTTTAAAAGTGTTTATACGATTACACATACATTGAAAATACGGGTTTCTAAAAAACATTTAAGAATTTAAAATATTTTGACTTAATAAAAACATGTCCACATTCAAATTGCGACGGCGAAGCGTATTGCGGAAGCTTAAATTTCGTTCCTTCAACAAGCTTGATCTTCATCCGTAAGCTTACTATGGTTCACCTATAATCAAACCATCATATACACAGTAATCATACACATGAGTTATGATAGTTATAATATGCATTTTAACAAGTTCTCTTAGTTGAATATATAAAACAAACAACATTTCCAGATCTTACACCCGTCGTGGCCGCGACGGGATTAACTTATGTTGTCGCGTGCCGCGAAGATGAATCTATTTAGCCGTCGCATGACGCCAAGCCACCATTTCGACAGAATGTTATTTCTTTTGGAGTTGCAGTTGCCCAGCTCCACATTTTCACTTATTACAACAACTTGTAACTTGCATAACTTTCACTACGTTTATTTGTTTTACACGATTCTTGTTTCTATGCGACCGTAATACGTTTACCTTTAAGTTTATTACCTCATTTCAAAACAAATCCGGATTTATGAACTAACGGCTTACTAATCAAATAGAAAATTATTCAACCCGTTATGTTCTAACATGTTTTTCACTACTTATGACCAAGTTTAATCCTTAATCAATTTTCCCAAATCTCAGGGCTTCATTACACTAGCGAATTCGCTCCTACGACGAGGCTTGCTCATGCATTCACCTCCGTTTAATAAACTTGATTCAAACATCAAGTTCTCCATGTTTAACTAAAAGAATTACTAATTCTCTAAATTTCAATTCCAAACAAAAATTCGTCAATCTATGTTTAGAGCATCCAATACTCGGCTTACGCATTCAATTCACTGGTTTATTTCGTGACTTTCTAATCACTTAAACCAACTTTTAACCATTTACTTTATTTTGACCCGTCTAGAGGTTTAAGCATTTAAGCATAAATCTTGCTCATCGTTTACTCACATCTTTTTTCTACATTAAGGTATCTATTTGTCTCCCACCACAACTATATTTGTGGTGGATTAAATGTGGTAAACTAGTTATTCCGAATTCTACCCTTCGGTTAGTCAATGTTACGGAAAAGACCCATTTTTAGGCGCCTGACCCAAAAAGGCTTATGCCTATAACTTTTACATTTATCAAAGATTTACTTGATCATAATTCTTATTTCTAAACAACGTTTAAAGGTCGTTTGCCCGGTTTATCAGTTCAGGGTATTTTGGTCAACTTTAGTCCCTTCTTTTACGACGAAAGACTTTCAATAAGATATTTGACCAAAATCGCACGTTTAACTATAATCTTATTTACGCGTACCTGGCTCGGGTCAAGGCATTGACCCGTTTTAATACCTTTCCTTAATACGTAGCAACGTGAATTCCATAAGCCGTTTTACCCTGTGAGCATTAGACTCGTCAAGTACTTATTAGTTGTTATTTGTCAAATGGTGTTAACATTACTATTTGACCCGTTCGGTCTAAACAACCAAACATTTTGCACTTATATTTGAATGGTATTTATTTACCATTTCATTAATTAACCCATTTAGGATTTCTCACCATATAGTTATATCTCTTAAATCCGTTTCTTACGCGTTTAACCCAACATGGCTTATGCCATATAGTGTTGTTTAAACTTCAACTTTTACCCGTCTACACATGACTAAATCACTGTTTTACCCTTAACATTCGTTTAGGCATACATTATAAAGTAGCCATTCAAAACTCATTTTATATATGTCATCTCATGACCAATTTACCATTTCGCCCCTTTTTACCATTAAACATGGTTTTTATCATTTTATTTGTTCCGATCCGTATCATTTTGTGTCGGAAACCATATTTCGGATATAACATTTTTCGTATTTATAACCATAAAATAAATACGTATCTTACAAAAGGGTGTAAGCTTTACTTACCTTGCATCCTAAATACGCTTTTCCTTCATACATGGTTCGTTTGACCTGCTTCCTTTCCAAGCCTCCACCTAGCTTGTCAAGTGTCAAACTATCATCATAATTCGTAAGATGGTTAGATTAGTCATCATTAATAACGACTATTCCATCTTACGAATTTATGTCGAAATTATTATTCGACCTTATCATTGGTTAGTTTGACTTTTAAAAGTCAACTACCTTTAATTATATGATATGCACAATTGAGTTCAATAACTCATTTAGACATTCATAAATTTTCCGGTAGGCGTTATTACCTTTTACGCCACCGTTTTAACTACCCGTATAATCCAAGTTCATGTTAATATTAACACCAAGTTAGCCTAGTTCTCGGTTATTAAAGATACTTTATTCTTTCATTATTCAAGATCTAAGGGTTTTCACCTACCTAGTTTAATCAAGTTCCACATACAAACTAGTAGACAACACAATTTCACTTAGGCATTTTAACGAGCATCATGTGGGCGAGATTTTTAGGCATCTTTTATGTAACCCCCCAACCCGGCTCGGGCTGACGTGTCACTTATACAGTACATAGGAGCTGCAAACATCATTCCATAAATTGTAAAACTTTATGTTATTTCAAATGAGTCAAAAATATTGTACAAAACATTTTAAACTTTTATGAAAATCCATGTGCGTCTTTAATCCCTTGAGCCATCCATCGAAGCTTTCCAAATATCCTTGCAACCTAACGTACATAAGAAGGCAAATGTACGCCTGAGTAAACGGGGTTACTCAGTGGGACAAAAACAATGCAATATATATTTTCTTAACAATATATATAACACATTCAGTTAGTCACCTTCAGTGTGTCACGTTCAGTAGTTCAATGCGTAGTCAGTTCACATTCAATGCGTTACATAATCAAATTCAGTAGTTCACATTCCGTCTTTCAGCGCGTCACCTTTCGGTGCGACACAATCAGCGCTTCAGTGTGTGATAATCAATATTTGCTAAAACAATATAACTAATATTTAAATATAATAGCACATAATCTTGAAGATCACATAAGCAGTAAAATAACGAATCTAAATTTCCAACTACGAGGTAGTGGAAACCCAAATTTGCACACGTAAGTTGTTTGAGAGTCCATACCACATAATAATATAACAAAATAACGAGTGTCTTCCGACTACGGAGTAGTGGAAACCTAAACTCGTTCCCATATGTGGGGAGGGATCCGTACCTTATGTGATGAACATAAAGCTAAGATAACAGATTACATCTAGACGATCACAGAATCCTACAGTATTATTATAATCTTACTTAGACATGGTAAATAATAATTACTACTTTTGTACATTATTTATTTTCCGACGACCAATATTTTAAAATCTCAGTAATCAGTATTAAATTGATCACAGTTACGGTTATAAAAGTATACTTTAACCTTAGATATTAGTTTCAAAGAATTGCTTATAGCTGATATATAAAAATAGGCATTTTTTTGCATTTAAAAATGATTTATTAACAAATCACATAATTTTAATATACACGTTAGTTAGTTTAAAAGACCAAAGTTAATTTACAATAATTCTCATCATTAGTTATCATTCGTTTATTTAATTAAAATTAAAATTCCATTCTATGTGAACTTTAATCAAGATATAACTTTCGAAATGATTTAAAAGATATAAACAACTATCAGAACACCACTAATTATTGACAAAAGGTTAAATACTTATTTTATATACTAATTTATATGTATATGTATAGCTGTTAAATATATAATAATTATAAAGTAAATATATTGCAAAAGCACTAGTATACTTACCATACATGTTCTTAGATTAAGTTAATAAAACTAAACAAAAGATAGTAAACTTATCGGTTGTCGGAATAATTGGTTGGTATCATCAGTTCATACATGAAGGTATTTGAGAACCATTCAATAACTAAAATAAGTAGGAAAACATGATTCTACCTTAACTAGATGAAACGACAGATCGGAATGACGGAAACCTAGCCGGAAATCAATTTAGTTGCCGGAACAGATGATGTCTAGAGTAAGAGATCATATGAAATTTTTGGATAGAAGAGAAGCTCTAAAGTTCTAGGTGCAGAAATTGAAAGATTTAACACCGGCTTTTATAACTCGATTTCCTTGGTCATCAAGTTTGTGATGATAATGGATGTAACCACATGTTAGAACCAAGGTTTCGTAAACTCATTTTGTGCCACGTTGATATGATGACTAATTAATAAGGATAGAGATGAGTTTATATGATATTATCTTCTTAGTTTTCCATAAAAGAAATTAATTGTTATTATCTTTTCATTGTACACTAAAAGAAATTATAAAGATTACGAATTCACTATAACTCTAATTCACTTTTATATGGAACATGTATAAGGAAAGTTATAATTACAAACTAATAATAATTATTATTATTATTATTATTATTATTATTATTATTATTATTATTATTATTATTATTATTATTATTATTCAGGGAGTTTATAGATTTTTATATAATATCCATGCATATATTAATAACCACATTTTTAAAAATTCCTCTATGTTTAACTATTAGTTACAAAATATCTTGGGTGTTACAAATCTAGAGAAATAGATTTTTGTTAGCAGATTACAACTTAAATCGAAAACATTTTATTTATTTTTCTAAATTATTTATATAAAATAAAACATAATTGTTTTTTTTTTGGTATTACAATTTATCAAGTTTATGATTAACTTTTTAACCAAATTTTAACATCAAAATCACGCCCTCGTGTCTATTGTTCATGAACTACATCTAGAACTCGCATCATATCTTCAAATTTCATATATTTTAACACTCTAATTCGAGTGTTCATTCTATTATCATAACTCCCACTTAGCACCTACATGATTAGTTAGCCGAAACACTCATTCATGGCACTAAATCAACAAGTTTACATCTTAGGCTTGTTCCTAGACTTGTACTCATATCACTTTCACTATAACATTCATTATTCATACCAGAATTTCGTTCATGAATGTTAATCAGAAATTCAAAATATCACCAAATTACAAAATTCAACATACCTTGTGATCCCTAACTTGGGTGATCACGAAATTAGTTAAAGCCCTAATTTTTTGCTTGATTCATCTTTGATTTTGTTGATATTTGTGAGTTTCAGGGTTTTGAAAGAACCCTTTTTGTTTCTCCTGTATAGATCGACCAAACACACACTTGTGTGTGTGTGTTTTGGTTTTTATTTAGTTTTAATTAAAACATTTTCATACTTTGCCCCTTTAGTCCCTCTAGTTCTCTAGTCATTTAAAAGGTGCATCTATTTATGTTTCTTTGTTGTTTTAAAAACAAACAACTAACTAGGTTAATTATTTCTAGTTACTTTACTCTCGGTTATGACCGAATCATGTTTATATATATACCTATATATATATATGTATAATTTTATATTTTTTGGATGTTACAAATCTACCCCCCCTTAAAGAGGTTTCATCCCCAAAACCTTTCTTACATAATTCACACTTCTTCCATGCTAATCCTAAAATGATAAGCGTTTTTTATTAAGTTATAATTACTATTTTAACCCTAAATGGTCTTTACGACTAGACTACTAGTCATCGGCTACTTCATACCCTGTCATTCGGTATACCATACAACGTGATTATATTCTATATTACTTTTCTTGATCATGATCGCATCGCATCATGTCATGTTTAAGTTTATATAAACTTTTCATCATCGAAAAATTTTCTTTCGAATGTGTCGTCTTACACCTATCGGTGTTAAGACCTATATCCTTTAACATTAACTAATTTCCAATTCCTCTCATAATATTCATATTTGTTAAAACGTTGTTTCTCACTAAAACTGAATTTTAGTTTAACTTTTTTCCCTTTAACTTATGTCAATTACTCATATCAAGAAATTGACAACCAAGCATTTATTCTTTCCCGTTATTATTTTACGTGGGGAATTGTAACCAGTTTCCACGCTTTACCTAAGTGACCCGTAGGTTCTGTCACTTAGCCTCGTAGGCTATTTCTTTAGACTTTCACCCCTTTTTGGTGAGGCCCCTATAGTTTATTTCTTTCTATTCATGACCCGAGGGTCATTTTGGTCCAGTAGACCTTAACTCTATTTATAACCAGAAGGTTATGATGATCTCGTAGATCATCTTTTTATCTGTGTCATTATATATATATATATATATATATGGCGTCCAGGCACCCCTTTATGTTTGAAAATCATTTATTTTCGCTTTTGAAATTCATTAACTTCGACTGTAGTCCTTGACTATGATCGTTTTCCTTCGGACTATTCTTCCGACTTTATGACTTCATACATCATTTAGGCGTCGGTTTGTCTCACGCTTACCGTTATCCGGTTTACGCCTAAATTTCTTTACAACCCGTTTATACATACATACATATATATATATATATACATACATATATATATATATACATATATATATATATATATATACATATATACATATATATATATATATATGGCGTCCAGGCACCCCTTTATGTTTGAAAATCATTTATTTTCGCTTTTGAAATTCATTAACTTCGACTGTAGTCCTTGACTATGATCGTTTTCCTTCGGACTATTCTTCCGACTTTATGACTTCATACATCATTTAGGCGTCGGTTTGTTTCACACTTACCGTTATCCGGTTTACGCCTATATTTCTTTACAACCCGTTACCCGGGTTCTTTATTTTAATGTTTTTAACGCTCCCGTTACTTGGTTTGCGTTTTCCTTTTTATATTCTCTCAACATGTTCGACCTTATAAGATTGAACATACTTATTTTGAATTCCTTGTGTGAATTCATCATCTTTTAGTCACAACTCATCATCCGAGTCTTTTGACTTTTGATCCGCGTTCCCGTCTCAAAGACGTTAAATAGTAGAAGATGCAGAGTTATCAAGTGTGTAATCGGAAATAGTTGGTAGAGGTTGGCTATATAAGGCTTGAAATAGTGTCATGTCGATGGCACTATGGTAAAGGTTTTTAGCCCAAATACGGGGTTCATCACAAGTAAAACAACATAGGTAACCTTCGAGGGTACGGTTAAGGACTTCGGTTTGATCGTTTATTTAGGAATGATATGCACTTAAATGTGGTAGTTTTGTTCCGGTGTTGGTAAAGAGCTATGTCCAAAACTTGCTTAGAAAGATGAATCCCCATCCGAGAGGATAGTCTTTGGTACACCATACAACTTGTAAATCTGATAAAAAACCTAGGGGCAAGTGAGTGTGTCGTATAGTTTGATCTCTAAGCTTTCTCCTTGCTAAAATCACCCAAATCATCCTAAGGGAGTTCTGGAATTCGTGAATGGAGAAGTATGGACGACTAGGGTTAAACAATGCTTAAATAGGTGAAAGAATCATGTTTCTCGTCGAACTGTTCCTTAGGGTGTCGCGAGAGAAAGCATTAACAACCTCACAACACGCCAATGCCACATAAACAAAATAGTCATGCTGGGTCATTTTGTTAATTATGCTTATATTTTCAATCTTGGCTTGTCACGAGGCACAAGGCCGTCTTCTCTCACGAGCGCCAACATCCTGTTTCATCAGAAGGTTGTATTCTTCTTCCCGATTCAGCCGTGTGCTCGTTTCTTCTTCATTCCCGTTCGTTTAAGCTCCATTTGCACATGTTCACCTACAAAATACAACATTATCTAAGTACAAGCTAATAAAGACCAAAAACGACTTAAAACTGTCTAAAACCTATTCAAACTATGTGGATAATTAGATGTGTTTTGCAACACATCAGGAAGCATAACCAAGAGTCAAGAAGGCAACCATTCTTTCTCGAGTCAATTGGGTGAATAACCAGATCATAAGAAGAGGCTTTTGTACCAGATTTTGGTGTGTAATCAGTCCGCAAGTGGAGGTGTTTGGGGGTGTGTAAACAAAACACGCTCAGTAAAATAAATAAACCATGGTAGAAGTTCCTCGAGGTGTACCGCAATAGATCATAGTTCATCAAAGGGAACCAAGTTCGTCGACGTTAACATGTTTGAATTTAACAAGTTTCATTTACAACATATGTACCATTATGACGGAAACAAATCCTGATGTTCAAGGTTTGGGGGAAGCGGTTGATCTCGTTACTGGTGACGCCATAAATGAAAGAAAGAACAAGATGGCAAGGGCCATCATCTATCAAGCGTTATTGGAGAATATTTTAATACATATAGCCATGACCCGGAGTGCTCAAGATATCTAGGAGCCATTACGGGTTCATTTTTTTAGCACACCGAGTTCAACAGGCACATTTATCTACACTTGGACGAGATTTCGACCAATTAAAGATGGGAGAGAAAGTGATAGTGTGTAGAAGGGAAAGTTTCTCTACCCAAAGTGGGTGAGATATGCATTTTATTTTTATATACTGATGATATATGTTACAACATAATAAAGGAAATTATCAATACATTGAATACAAATATATAACCACGTGATTGAAGATAAATTAGTGGGATTGCAATATTTGTTATCTATTATCCCCCGCAAGCGAAACGACGGTGAACACATACGTAGTAATTCCTGAAAGTGCTCAAATTGAGATCGCGGCAAACTTTTGGTGAAAATATCGGCTAGTTGAAGCTTGGTAGGAACAAAACGAGTATGAAGTTTTCCAGACATAACGAGCTCACGAACAAAGTGATAATCAAAGTCAATATGTTTCGCCCGTTTGTGAGAAACGGGATTTTGACTCATGAATAAAGCACTGCGGTTATCACAGAGTAGTGTCGGTCTATCCGGTGGGAGAGCATGAAGCTCACGAAGCAAGTGTGTGATCCAAATGATTTCAGCGGCGGTATTAGCCATGGCCCGATATTCCGACTCACAACTTGACCTAGGACGGGGGTTGCTTCTTGGCACTCCACGAAACCAGATTGCCCCCTAAAAATATAGAGTAACCGTAAGTCGACCAACGTGTTTCAATGCATCTAGCCCAATCGGCATCGGAGTATCCCAAGATAGTAGTATGCTTAGGCCGTTGGAACACAAGACCGTGCGAGATTGTCCCCTTAACATAACGTAGTATTCTTTTAACAAGCTGAAAACGATGGCTGGTCGGAGCATGCAAGAATTGACATGCTTGATTAACGGCATAGGCAAGATCGGGCCGAGTAATGGTCATGTATTGCAAAGCTCCAACGATGGAACGATAAAAGGTAGGGTCGTGGAACGGGGTACCCGTGGATGTGAACGAGTCGGTAGTGGCAAGTGGCGTGGGAACAGGCTTGGCGTCAAGGAGCCCGGCTCGAGTAAGAATGTCTTGTGCATACTTAGCCTGACTGAGGAACAACCCACTTTCTGTTTGAACAACTTCCAAGCCCAAAAAATACTTTAACGCCCCCAAATCCTTTATGGCAAATTCATTGTGTAAACCATTGATGAAGTTGGTAAGCATAACGTGGTTATTGCCGGTGAGGATAAGATCGTCCACATAAACAAGGAGATACATAAGACAATCTCCTTGATGAAACACGAATAAGGACGTATCAGCCCGACTACACGTAAAGCCGTAAGTGACAAGAAACGAGCTTAACCGTTGAAACCACGCGCGTGGTGCTTGTTATAGACCATAAAGAGCTTTGTGTAGTTTACACACATGATTTGAAAAGGCTTAATCAACAAATCCTGGTGGTTGTTCCATGTATACGGATTCGGTTAATGCACTGTTTAAAAAGGCGTTACTTACGTCCAACTGGTGTAGTGGCCAATTGTTGATAACAGCCAAAGATAAGACAATACTGTTGAGGCTTTCACCACGGGGCTGAAAGTGTGAGAATGGTCAAGGCCCGGGATTTGAGTGAAACCTTGAGCGACGAGTCGAGCTTTATGTCGGTCAATACAGCCATCCGAATGATATTTTGTACGAAAAACCCATTTAGAGCCGACAACATTAGCGGATGCGGGTCGAGGAACGAGGCTCTAGGTGTTGTTTCGTTGAAGAGCGTTGATTTCTTCATTCATAGCATGCATCCAATGAGGAATCCTAGCAGCTGAACGAAATCCTTTAGGATCAGAGGCAGCGAACAACGCCACATAGAGGTTGTGACACATGACATGGGCAAGATTGGCACGATGCTTCAGATTGGGTTTGAAGACACCGACCTTTGACCGAGTAACCATGGGGTGGACGAGGTCGTTTGTGTCGAATTTGCGGGGCCAGCATGTTGTGGGGAGGCGGATTGTGGTGAGACAGTTGAAGGAGAAATATTGGCTGGAGAAGCGGGTGGGGTGGTGTCAGTATTGATGTTGACCGAGGAGGGAGATGACGGTTGAGGAGTTTCGAGGTTAGTTGTTGGGGTGGTAGTTGATGTGTTAGGTAAAGGTGTAATAGATATGTGTTGAGGAGGTGCATGAGAATCTGCATGCACATGTGGGGCATCTCGACAAAGTGTACATGAAGATTGGGTTGAAGAATGAGTGGTGGTAGGGGTATTTTGGGATGTGGCATGTTTGTTGTGGCACAATCTTCTTGGTAGGTTGATAGAGATAGGGTGATTAAATCGGCTGATGAAGAATGGGCATTATATGGAAAGGATGTTTCATCAAAAAGAGCATGGCGGGTTACGTATATGCGAGAGGTTTGTGGATCTAAGCATTTGTAGCCTTTGTATTGAGTGGCATAGCTCATAAAGATACAAGGTATGCTTCTAGGGGCTAATTTATGTGGGGCATAGTCACGAAGATACGGGTAAACCCGACACCCAAAGACCCGAAAATTGGTGTATGTAGGTGATGTAGAAAATAATATTTCAAATGGTGATTTATTTTTTAATACCCCGGATGGTAAGCGATTAATGATATTTGTAGCGGTGCTAAACGCTTCAACCCAATAAGTAGTCGGGACACGAGCATGAAAAAGCATAGCTAGTCCCGTTTCTACTATGTGGCAGTGTTTCCTCTCGGCTCTACCGTTTTGAGGAGAAGTGTAAGAACAAGATAACCGATGAAAGGTGTCGTTATCATCAAAAATTTTACGAACGTGTTGATTAACAAATTCCGTACCGCCATCACTTTGAAATACCTTAACTTTCCTTGAAAATTGTGTTTGTACAAAGCGTAAGAAAGTTGATAAGGTGGAGTAAAAACCGTTTATTTGTTGTAAGCGGATAAGGCCATGAAAACCG
This sequence comes from Scalesia atractyloides, assembly GCA_947069175.1. Taxonomy (NCBI): domain Eukaryota; kingdom Viridiplantae; phylum Streptophyta; class Magnoliopsida; order Asterales; family Asteraceae; genus Scalesia; species Scalesia atractyloides. Next base: position 89,567,668 of record CAMTDV010000005.1, read on the forward strand.
TGAGTGGTTATCAACAAATATGACATAATATTTATATCCATCTATACCCATGACAGGTGAAGGACCCCACAAATCGCAATGAATAAGATTCAAAGGGTTTGTTGCACGTTTCTCATTTAAATCAAAAGGCATTTTATGAGCCTTTGCAAGTTGACATGGGGAACAAACATTAGGTTTAGGCAAAATAGAAGTAAATGATAAACAACCAAGTTTTTTAAAATAGAAATAGTATCAAATGCAACATGGCCTAAACGATTGTGCCATAATTCAAAAGAAGCCTTATTGGAAGAAATCGAAGCAACGAAAGCAATATAAGCCATTTTCACACCGACCTTGGGCGAGCGGTTTGCTTGTTTTCCGATCCTGAATAGTCTAGAAAGGTTGGGAAAATAAGACATCAACAGGATAATCGGTTGTTAATTGACTTATTGACAAAAGATTCTTGGTTAAGTTGGGAATAACCAAGACATTATTTAGGGATAAGTGTTTGTTTAATGAGAATTGACCGATATGAGAAATAGGTAAGGAGTCGTCGTTACCAAAGGCTACTTTCGAATTACCCGTCTATGGAGTGGTGGTGTGAAGATTACCCGTGTCATTTGCCATGTGTGTAGTAGCTCCGGAGTCGGCTACCCAATCCGGGTCTCCTGTGGTGACGTGGCACTGTGCCTGAAAAGCCTGTGCAATGGTTTCATCAGTATTTGAAGCAGACGCAAACGAGGATAAACGCGGGCATTTGTTAGCGTAATGCCCCTCGGTTCTGCATAACTGACAATGAGGAGGGCGACGCGGACCACGGGTCTGAGATCCAGACTGAGAACCGGGACCACGGGAGAACGACGGAGACCTGTTTTTATTCACGGATGAACCGGAGCCACGAAAACGCTGCTGAGTGGCCGTGAATGCAACAGGAGTTGCTGTTGGAGGATGAATGATGTGTAAGAACTGGTCATGGCTTTCTGCTTGGTGACCAAATCTCGAAAAGCAAGCATGGTACCATTAGTGCGGACAGAGGTTGAGAAGTTTTAAAAGGAAGATCCTAGACCACAAAGGAACTAGTGAGTTTTGTCAATATCAGTGAGGGATGACCGATAGCAGCCACTTGGTCACATATTACTTTGAATTTTCGAGCGAAATCGGTAACTGAAGCTGAGCCTTTGGTGAGTTGACGAAGGCTGTCATGGAGCAGATGCATCCGTTCAATGGACGTGTTACTGTAGGCAGCCTCTAGTGTTAACCAGATTTGACGAGCGGATCAGAGACCTAACACTTCAGCCACGGCCTCCTCCTTAAGGGAGGAATTGAGAATGAGAACAACACGCTGGTCTGCATCAAACCAGTCCAGTCAGTATATTTAGGGTTGACTGACTCTTTGCCATCTGTTGAAATAGTGGCAGGAGGAGAAGTCATAGAGCCATCAACATGACCAAGTAATTTTTGATAAGCAAGGAGGGGAAGAATCTGATTTTTCCAGTAGAGATAGTTGGTAGAGGATAGCTTAAGAGTGATCATATGAAGAATGGTCGCCATAGGGAGGGTTCCATCAGTGGGGGAGGCTGCCATGATGAGAGACGAAGAAGAGGAAGAAGGGTGAGGAAGACGACAGTAGGCTAGGGTTACAGGAACAAGAGAGAAGAAAGGATCGTTGTTAGGCGTGATACCATGTACAAGGGAAAGTTTCTCTACCCAAAGTGGGTGAGATATGCATTTTATTTTTATATACTGATGATATATGTTACAACATAATTATCAATACATTGAATACAAATATATAACCACGTGATTGAAGATAAATTAGTGGGATTGCAATATTTGTTATCTATTACACTGGAAGACCTTTCTGGGAAGATATCGGAGTATGTGACAAATTTTAGCGCGCTAAAGAGAGAATAAAGGGTGACGAAACAATTTTCGAGAAAGAAGGAAATCTCTTATTTTCAAAGGTCAAATCAAGTAATAGAAATCATAACTAGGGTCAGGACTAAAAAGGAAATAGAAGCCGAGGAAGAGGATCAAACTACAGAGGTAGAGAATGTGGTCATGGTTATGGTCGTGGATGAGGCTAAAATCACCGACAAAACAAAACTCGATGCGACGTCCAAACCAAGTCTAAGGAAAATCGAGGAAGATAATAAGAACATAGGGAGAGATAGGCAAAGTATGAGATGTTACAAATTCAATTCCTTTGATCATTTTGCATGGGAATGCATAAAACAATCTGAACCCAAAGCAAACTTAAATAGACTTGTGAATCGTGGACCAGCTCTAGTGATCACAGAACTTGTGGACGACAAAATCTTGTTAAATGAGGAAAATGTTCATCCTAAGATGTACATTAGCGATACCCACGACGAGTCAATATGGTATGTGGTTAAGGGGACTTCTTAGCTAGCTAGCTGGAAGCAAAGAAAAAGTGGTAGAACTCAGAGTTCATAACAAATTGGTGATAACTCTTATGAAAACCCTAGTTTTCAATGGCCCAAGTAAACATTTTAAACACAAGGTTTCATTTTATACAAGAGTGTATTGAAAGTGAAGAAGTTTGGGTTAAATATGTACGAGGGGATGAACAAAAGGCGGATATTTTAACTAAAGAATGAAGTTCGGAGAAACGAGAAACTTGCTCGGAGTGGTGGATTTGGGTGGAACGAGACAAGGATTTAGGGCGATAATGAAGGCTTAATCCTTTTGGAAGAAGTTACTTGGAAGCGAAGAAAAGTTCATTCAAATTGAAAGAAAAGGATAGATTTAAATTTGAATTAATAAGTAATAGTACTATAGTTGGTTTTGTGATTTACTGTGCTTAGCTTATTTTCCAAGTTATCTCGTGTTCATTAATTTTTTTAACAGCTTAAATTACACCAAATTCGCTTTAACCCATTTTAATTTTAATTGGTAAAATTGATCCGTTGTACAATTAGGGTGGACCAAGGAGAACCCAACTGTAATTTTTTTTACCTTAATCAACCCATCTTGATGGATGGGTCATGATTGCCAGACATAAACTGAAGCCAATGGTAGGAGCTATTGGTAGTTGATTACCATAATTAACCGTCAACTGTTTTAATAGCCAAAAACCGTCAACTATTTTAATAGCCAAACGACACTTTGTGTCATGAAGCATTGTGTTGTTTTCAAATGAACTTTGAGTTGGTCTCATGCCTATAAAACATTTGGTCTGTTTTGGATCATTTTGTGAGCATACATACTAGAATTTTGAGTTTTCTGAATTATTCAATTAAGATTTCGAGTAATCTACACAACGAAATACTTGAATCTGGAATTGATAACACCATCCAGAAAATTACTTACAGTACAACATGTAACCTACACGATATTACCATAAGGTCATAAATATAACGGGTATATATATTTTTCAAAATTTCAAAGTGGACATATTACAAGATCAAACTAAAGACTACGAACAATTTGTTACAGACCCAAAAAAATATACCAACTCATTGATCAATCGTCACTGGGAGCAGGAGCAGAGGTCGGAGATGCGGACGGGCCATTGGATTGATTGATAGGCTTAAACCCTAGTTTTCTTATAAGTTCATTAGCAATCAACTCATTTGCACGATCCGATGGATGGTATTCATCCCAAAAGAGATATTTACTTCGGTTTTTACATAATCTTGATGCTGGTATACATGTCAAAGCTGGTCTAATCCTTCCAAACGAGCAACATGGCGAATCAGCATTGTTAAAACCTACAACCATCCCACTTGAAAACATAAACAAAACAATGAAAGCGTAGTACGGTCACTAGGCCTGTAAACGCACTGAACTTTTAGGGAATCGTTCTGTTCTATATGTCACAAAAGGATCCATTGTAACCCAAGGATAAACAAGAAACAAGAAGCGTACCATATTTACTTGGATTCGTTATGACGTTATTAACAACATCATAAGCATCTCCAAATTTGTAACTCGCATTCGGAAGCTTTGCCGACAGATCATCCATGAGTTTAGCAACAGCTTTGTTGAAGTTAAGAGCAAGGGTGTTTGTTTTTTCTTGACACTCACCAGAAGTACTCAACACCCTTTGAAGAGGAATACAACCCGTAGGCCCTAAACCAAAAACCATCAACTCTCTTACCCCCATCCCATGCAACACCTACAAAATTGTTGAAAAGAAAGAAAGAAAGAAAAAAACCTTTAGCGACGAATTTTCACTTAGCCGGTTTTGTTTAAGGGGTCAGATTTTTGTTTACCTTAAGTTGAGCACCAAGAGTTTCCGTTAGGTAGTCGATGAAGGTGTCGTCATTATACGACCAAGAATCAGAGTAAAGGGGATTCAAGTAGTTGTTGATAAAATCGTTGCTACCTAACGCGACAACATATTTTGCCTCCTGAAAGAATTTGGTCGCTGCCTCGTCGCCAATTTGGCCTCGGATCATAGTTTGAACTCCATTGAATAACTCTATTTGCTTGTAAAATGAGAATCTTTGAATCTGTAAATTTTACCAGATTTGGTTAATTTGTAACAAACATATATTTTCGATCTCTGAATTAGATAGAATATACTAATTAGTATTATTGTAATATTTTTACCAAAATTAAGAGATGATTTGATTAATTATCTTTGAGGGTAATTAAAAAAACTAACCAAATCATATCTTATTATTATAACAGTATTACAATAAATTCTAACTAAAAAGAAGCACTAAGGTAAAGCCTTTTAAAGCACTTAAGTGTAACATTTTGGGTTCAAATCTCACAAGGAGCAAGAAATTCGCCGTTCAAACAAAAAAAACTAAAAAGAGAGTCCACAGTGAAATAATGGGAACTTACGAATAAACCACCAGTTTCGTTCAAGATCCCGCCACCTCCTGAAGCGAAATTCACCCCGTTGGCGAGAATTACATCTTCTGATAACGAGGGGTCGAGGAAAGCTGGGGGTCGGGGAAGTCCCATCTTATCACCTACAGCAAAAATACACTAGTCAGCCATATATATTTATGTCATGTATGGTTTGTTCGCTATACATGTTTTGTGACTAAATATTAATCATTAATAGAAAGCAAGTTGAGCACCATATATATTTATGTCATGTATGGTTTGTTCGCTATAACTCAGGTAACAAGTGCACAAAACAACCAAGCCAAAAATTACACGTGTAAAGTGGCAGCTAGATCTTAGCAGGCAACTAAAGGAATTGGCTATATCTTAGCTGACACAGAAAAAAGAGGGGGTAGATCTTAGCCGATGGCTAATGGGCGGGTTATCTCTTAGCCATCAACTTTGATTTAGCTTCTTTTTTTAATTTTTGTGCCAACTAAAATATAGCCGATTCCCTTGGCCGTTGTAGTTGTCACTTTACACGTGTAGCTATTAGATCGCCTGCTTTACGGATCACTGTTTTTTGTGCCAACTAAATTTCGGTTTCCTTACTCCTTAGCCGACTTTGCTTATTTGTCGTAGGCTCCAGTTGGTGTTGGATATGTCTAATTTTAAAAAGTATTAGAAATCAATGTCTATTAATTAATTTCTTCCATGAACTTGGTGATTTTCCTTTATTTTCCATAACTAGTCAAGTATACCTAAGAGTGACAAAAACAACAGGTATACCAACACTTTAAAACAGCAAAACATTAAACAACAAATTGTAACAGTTAATTAAACCCTGTACCTATAATATCAGCGACGGTTCGGCCATTGGTGAACCTGCCATTCGGCATTCCATTACCGAAGTCGATGCCATACCAAGGCAGGGCCGCTTGAGCAAAACTCTTGGAAAGCCGATTGTTGTTTCCGTTGTCTGATAACGAGTCCCCAAAGATGAACTGCACAATCTTGCAATCATACCCGTCTATCAGACCCGAAAATACTGCCGCTATAACCACCACCAATGTCACAATTAGCTTCATCCGTTTAGTTCAAGATTTTGGTTTATCTTATTTTCATGCAGAAATGAAGGGTGTGAAGTTGGAATTTATACATGAAAATGATTTAAAAATGCATGGAGTTTGATAAGCTAACTGTAACTACTACAACCACCTGGGATTTTGGCGTTTTGTCATGGTTTGAGGTAATGTTGCTTGTCAACATAGGTTTATGGGAGTTCAACTACTTTATGATTTGGTGGAATTTATTTGAGGCTTTTATATATAAATAATAAATGCATATTTTGTATTTTTATTTTGTAAAATTACATTGTTTGGTCGAATTATTTTGTTAACTTTTTTTTATATGTTAGCTCGCATATATAGTAGGCGTTGTTTTCGGAACCGGGTTACACTGATAGGTGAGACGTGTGATTATATAACAGGTCTGATTGAGTCCATTTGAACAACCCCTATTTGGACCGGTTGGATCTTATTTCAAAAGAAAAGGTTAATGTTTTTCTTTCAAAATCTTATGTACCGTCTTCATAGTTTGTTTATTCTGGTATTTATACTTTGTTAATACTTCTAGTGTTTCTTTCAATATAAAAATACTTTTTGTTTTAAATAATATACCTATATAAGGGGATGTTCGGGATTGCTTATCAACCAAGTTATTGACGTATAATTTTTATAAAAAGGAAATATTTATAAAATGATATTTAGGTAACGGGTTGAAAAGAAGGTATGCTTGAAAAGAAAAATTTAGTGGGAAGTGACTTTTCTAAAAATGAGGAAATAAAAAGGAAAAGAAGGAAATGAATTTTTGATAAGGAGAAGTTAACCGCAAAACATGATCCTATACCATTTATTTAAATAATACCCGTTGCCTAGATTTGAACGTTGAAACTCCTTTTAAAAGGCATAGATAGTGTACTACCACATATTTAATTGGTTGTAAGGTACAACAAAATTAACCTATTACGGGCTTGCACTCAGGTCCAAAGCTTTTGAAGGCAACACGAAGCCCAAATAGAATTTATGAGTTGGGCTTAGTACACATATTTAAGTCTCGATAAACAGTAAATACTTCTAAAAATTGAAAAACGAAAAGTTAGTCATCTTTGACTTTTTTTTAATAAACTAAATTTACATTTTAGATCACTCGTAGTGGGGTGGTTTGGGCGATTTTTCGTCCAAAACACTACATCACCCATCCCGATTCGTTATTTTGTATCTCTTGGCTTGGGTGTAGCCATAGAAACGTCCCACACACCACTACACGTAGTCTTATAACAAAATTATGAGTTCTTAGAAGACCTCTTCTATTCTTTAAATTTATTATTTGAAAAAGGATTATGTACAAAATTGAGAAGGCATAAAACCAGTCATATGTTGAAGATTCTATATGTAAAATTTGTTTTTTTTTTTTGCTTCTCGTAATATTTATGTTTATCAAAATTGAGAAGGCATAAAACCAGTCATGGCTTTGTTTTTGTTTTATTTGAAACACCCATTTCTTTTCATTTGAAATTCATGTTTGTGTGTATATTTATATCAATAAAGGTGCTAATAAATAATTATGAATATACTAGAAAGTTGTTTTTACTTATTTCACGATATCACGTAATATGTTTTTACAACTCCGAAGGATATAATTCTCAACCAATTTTTCCGTTTAATAATTTCATTTACTAATGCTTTGATGGCTTAGTTGTCAACGTATTTGATTCGTTAAGATCTGATTGCTTTTTACGATTGTTCATGGTGATTTGATGAATATAAACTGCATTTGGTATGCTTTCTTCACAATTGATTTTTTTATTAAACTGCAAACTAACATTGTTTTAAATACTCATATGCAAATTTAACATTTCCAGCTCTTGAGTAGAAATAAGATATCTTACCACCAAACCACTTAAAGCCCTTTGTCTTAGCCTCCACCTCATGATTGTTTATGATCATGTGTTCTCAGGGGCGGATCCAGCCCACATTTGTGGGTTCTTAGGAACCCAATGCGTTTGGAAAAAATTAATGAAAACCTTATAGACTTTAAAAAATAATTAACATTAAAGAGAATTTATCAAAATAAATTCATTAGAATAAAATCCCGGATCCATCACTTTGTGTTCATCGTAGAGAACTTATTTCTTTAATGTTTACATTTCCTATAGGATTAGTTGATTCCACTTGTATGTGAAAGTGTAACTAAAATCTAAAAAATATGATGGAGTAACAAAATAATTTAAGATATATCTTATTATACTAGGTTATATACATGTGTATTACACAGGTTAAATAATTTATGATTCTATCTATTATAGTAGAGCAACAGGGCTCTCCAATTTGGAAAGTGCGATAACCAAACACAAGAAAGTCAATGTTCCAATATATATATATCATGTAAGTAGGGTAAACTAAAACAACTAGTCAAACGTAAACTCAAGAAGCTATATCAATATCTTCTACAATAATGGCATACTTGAAGTGGAATACCGGTATTTACAATCTCTATGTCTCTATTATATTATGCAATACGTTCATGGATAATATTACTGATATTGTCCGCTTGAATGGTTAACATGAATATTTCTTAATTCTTTTTCAAAGAAAATCAAAACTTTGATCTTAATCTATTAGATTTTTATATATTGTATTTTATATAAAATGTTTACATTCGACCTGTTTTATTTTAATTTTTTTCTTTTTCTGTTTTATAAACATTATTATATAAATTAATATTGTGTACTATTACTAATATCTATCTTTTAATTTATTATTAATAATATTATTATTAAATATTAGATTACATGTGTATTACACGGCTTGAGTAATGTAATGTTATATTGTTGATAACAAAAAAAGACATGTCTTTAAAAAAGCCGTGTATTGCTTAGGTTGAATAAACGCATGTATTACACCTTCATGACTATCAGATAATATTATTAAAATAATTTATTTAGAAAACACGCTTGTAAATTAGTGTTCGTTATACCATTAATATATTTATAAGTATTTTTACATGTTATTTGATACTTTATTAGTAACTACTGTTTGTATCCAAATAATATATTTTACAACAAAATGCTAAAATGGTCTCAGAGTTTATGTCACTTTTGCCACTTTAATCCAAAAATAAAACTTTTGTATCTAGATTCCTGAGGTTTCATTTTTGTTGTCATATTCATCCAAATTGCAAACAGGTTAGAATTTTCTGCTAACTTTATTACGCCCATAACATTTTAAGATCAAAACGACAAGTGAAAACGTCGAAATTTTTAAACCTTCATACCATAATTCCAATATTACCAAAATACCCTTGTAGTAGTTTGAGGCAAACACGACCATAAAAATTCATCACAACTGTTTACTCGAATGACCATATCAAGATACAATCCTCAACTTACTTACGAAAGTCCTAAGCGTTTAGATTAATATTTACAAACCCAAAAGTGTTTTGACCCTTCAAAAATGAACATAAACCGGAAGCGCTTAAAGGGCGGTGAAGTGTGTTCGATCCAAGCTCGCCATCATCCAATGTGAGATTTACCTATCATTCATAACACAAATAATACATTAGTATGATTCTTCTAACAAACAATACATCTACCATTTCATCCTTTATTTGACCCGTTAACAAGGTCATAATGATAATTCAACCTTTTAATCAATTATTTCTTTCACTTAATAGTTCAGTTTAAAACAGAATTTGCGTTTATCATTTCATCGTCATCTTTAATCCATCCGACCCGTTCATAACGAGTCAAAGACTTAGACCTTCAACATAATCGATCATTCATGACTAACTTGACCCATTCATATCGGGTCAATATTTAACCATTCCATCATCATAAAGCTTCATCAATCTTGACCCGTTTACAACGAATCATTACATATCCATTTCTTAATCTTGTCATACATTTGTTTCGAACCATTCATAATGGGTCATCATACATACTTCATATTCTTCAATGTTCAAATCGTCACAAACTATAAATTTACAACTAATAGCAATATAATAAAGCCAATGCCATAATCTACATTAGGATAAAGTGTAGTTCACATGAACTTACCGTGATCTTGCGATACTTGCGCCTTGGAATGACTCGTGCTTTCTTCCTTCTTTGCCCCTATATGATTACAACTCCACATCCTTAGCTTTCATACATTTCATTACATATGCATACTTCTTTATTTATTATGGCATATACACTTCCATTTCCATTATAATACATCAATTTAACAAGTATTTGTATCAAAAAACAACTAAATCAATGTAGGCATTTCATCGAACACGTTGTGTTTGTACCATCAACAAAGCATAATGTACAAGAGATTTAAGCACATTTTTCCTATTTCATTCATGGATTTTACATAACAAATCCTAACTTCAAAAATCATCATCATAGCCATATATCTTTTGTTTTATATAAATTCCTCAACAATGTATCTATTACAAGTTACTTCAAACATTAACATTACACTAATTTGCACATAATCTTCACTAAACTTCATTATCTTACCATACAAGTGGGTTTATGTTGATATTAACATTCATGTTCAGTTTCATAAATCATTCACGGATTACACATAACCCATTTCATCAAAAATCATTAAAACATGAAATTCAACTTACTTGATGATAAGAACACTTAGATGGTCATAAATCTTAGTTCATGTATCAAATCAAGCTTCAATTCCCCTTTTAATTTTGCTGATTTGTGATGAACAAGGTGTTTTCCCTTTCTTCTCTAGCTTTTGTCGACACACATTAGTGTGTGTGTGTGTTTCTGTTTGATTTATGTTTTGTTAGTTCATCTTTCAACTTATCCAAGTTTGGCCCCTCAAGAATGACCTTTATATTTTTATGGTTTTTAATCTATTTTTACTTGTTCATAACTAATCTTTATTAATAACACATGAAATTTGGGGTGTTACAAGTCTACCCCCTTAAAGAAGGTTTCGTCCTCGAAACCTGAATACGTACCAAATAATTTCGGGTAGTGCTCCTACATATCATCCTCCGTTTCCCACGTAAGATCTGATCCCTTTCGATGTTGCCATTGGACCAAAACTTATCTAATGGCTTTGTTGCGAAGTTGTTTCACTTTGTAATCTTTTATTGCCACGTTAAAATTTGAATCTTATCTTCTCCCTGTCACACCCCAACCGATGACGGAAACATCGGGATGAGACGAACAAATCGCTCAAAGCATCATAACACTAAATGTGACAATATAAATTAAATTCAATTTCATAAAATGTCTAAAAAATTCAAATACATTGTTGAAACATGTTCAACATAAATAAATTATCAAACATAGTTTATTTCTAAATGCGTTTCTAGTCCACCCTAGCTTGATTACTTCATCGTTTCACCTATCAACCTGCAACATGTATTAAAATATAATCAACAAATATGTCGGCGAGTATACAGGTTTTGATACATAGCATAATATTAATAAATGTGTTTAAATAATCATACCCAACATGAATAACAACATGCAAGTTAACAAGTATGATGAAACAGTGTAAACTATGTGTTCAAACCAAAGTTTCCAACGCAAAGTGCCTTTCCCAAAGACTAGCGGGAGGTTAACATGTTTTACTTAACAATACCCCAAGACTCAAGGGCAGTGCGTTAATCCTATAGCGCTATAATTGTTAAGGTAAGCTAGCAAAGTTAATGAACACATAGACACAAAAAGTTTACATAGCATAAAAGATTAACAAGCGTCACATCGTTCCATGTTTAAAAGTGGGTAGATTGTGAATAACAAGTTTCAAGTGTCGTGTGTTTGATAGTGAATACATGTAACATCCAAAAGTGTTAAAACAAAATGGGATCAAGTATACTTACCATTGGTTGCGTAAGATTATTCCTTGAATTAACGCACGAATGAAGATCGAGAATCGAGCGAGAACGAATAACCTAGATATAGTTAGCGAACTTGTTATTATTTATTGATTTGAATAGTAGTATATTGTTTATAAATCAATCTAAGGAAACGTTCTAATTATATGCTAACTAAATTTGTAGATGGTTTCGATTAAGATTGAAATGGGAAAAGTTATAATATTAATAATCGGTTATTAATTATAGTAACTATAAAATACGGGTAATAATGGTAATAACAATAATTATAATAATAATAATTATAATGAAAATAATAATTAATAATAATAATATTATTAATAATCATAAACAATTTTAAAAAAGAAACCAATTTAGAAACAATTCAAAGAACATCGGCCCAAAGAGAAGGGCCTAAAACCGGTCCAAAGCCCGGCCAACTGGCCTGAATCGATGTCTGCCCGGAATCAAACGCGTGACCTCTTGCTTACGTGCACGTAGTCCGACCGCTGGGCTACGCGTCTAACCTGATGGTTTTATTAATTAAAAACAATAACAGCGCCAAAAACGGTTGCCGGGTTACGAACCCGTGACCCGCGGCTTTATCGATCACGCACAACACCACTTGACTAAGTTCCAGTTTGGTGTTGATTTATGGTTTTTATAAATTTTAAGGTATAGCAACTGGTTATCATCTTCTTCATACAGACAAGACCGAATAGGTCTGTTATGTTGTAACTCAGGATCTCAGTTGCTTGAACATGTTATAAGAAGCACTGAAGTTAAAACGAAAATAAACGAAACAAAAGGTAGCAAGAGATATACCGAAACAAAAGGGTGTCGCGCGTTTTCGTCGGTTTCCGGTCGTTTTTCCGGCGAACGGCGGTTCTCCGGCGACTTTGGAGAAGATCAGAGGGGAAGGTGAGTGTGTGGAGGTATGTTGGAATGAAGGTAAAATGGTGGAGGCATTTCGGTTTTTATAGAGGTTCGGATCTTCGCAAAGCATGGAAACGATTTGAGACTGGTTGCACGAGAATCACAATTCAGACTAGGTTCATGCCTGGTCGAGAAAGGAAATGCGGAGGTGATTGATAATTAGCTTCAAAAGGAAACACAGCTAATCGATAGGCTGTACTCTTTTGGCGGCAATTTTGAAAAAGATTCAAACGATACGTATTGCTATATATTAAACATCACCGAATCCTTTGGATATCAAGATTGTAGCGGAGTGGTTGTGTGTTTTGTGTTAGGTGAATGGGTGAACCCGGGTTCGATCCCCGCTGTCACCTGTTTTGTTCTTTTTTTTCTATTTCAAGTTTCCAATATATACAAAAAGACCCCTATACTATACTAACTAGTTTAATTAACTTGGTTAATTTAATTAACCTCAAAACTTAACTATACTAACTAGATTATTTTATAAAAGTAAAACTTTTAAATTTTAAAGTTAATTAATTTAAGTAATTTCACAAGTAAAGTAAATAGTTAACCATATCTAGATTAAATTAAAGTTAGGAACCGATTATTTATTTCGCGAAAGTATTCGAGTTTCAAGATTAGGATATGACGGATCAGTTTAACGAGTATCGAGTATTATGTTTAACAAAGAGTCAAGAATATTGGGTAATATATCGTTCTAATACGTGAATTTGATTATCGTTATACACATGTCTAACGAAAATACACGAACTTGATTAAAATAACTTCATTTTCATTATGATCACTAGTCTCGGATTACAAATTGAAACAAAATAGACTACAACGAGAGTACAAGTTTCAAAATACAGAAGGTACAACTTGACTTGCTAAAAATAAGAAAGCGCAAAAATACGGAGCGTTACACTCCCATTTCCTTGCAATAGGCGTCCCACCAATCCTTTGCTTGGAGTTGGGGTAGGCCCGTTGCACACATAACTTGATCCACTTTCTCGCAACGACTTCTTGTAAACACCGCTTCCGTACTCAAGATCCACCTTATGCATGCTATCAGATCAATCTCCCCCATGTATGGTAAGGGGTTACTAGCCATGAACTCTTTATAGGTACATCTACGGGTCCCTTCTTTCCTTGCATTTCACTTACATTTCTTTCAATTCGTCCATCTTACTTTTCATCATTGTTTCTACCACCCCTAATACATGGCTTTCTACTTCTTGGTCGGCTAGCCTCAATCGCCCTTCCAACTTCTTCCGTAATCATTAGCTTTAATTCTTCTTGACGTGCCGCTTCATCATCGTTCACATTTATCTCGTCTGCCAACTACATAAACATTTTTTTCACGTTCGTTAATTTACATACTTTACTTCATCATCTATTACTTCATGCCATCTTCATTATATTTCATTGACTTTCATCTATTATTCATTATCATCGTCATCGATCACGATGGACTATACAATACATAACTTCTGATCATAGGGATTAAGAATCCTTAACCTTTCTTATTTACTTTCCCGCATTGCACATTTCTCGAAACGAAAATCACGCGACATAATTAAGTTCGTATAATATCTTTATATGTTATACTATTTTCCGGATGTTTATCGGGGCCTGTGTACAAGCCACAAGGGATATGGGGTTCTAAACGTAATATTTTGCCAAACTCGATAACCTTTACCTGTCGCATAACCCCCACATTTCACTTTTTTGCCATTTGTCACATAACCCCCGCCCCCCCATAAAAGGTGTTACCACTACACATGACCTTATATTTTTGGGCAAAAGAGGACTTAGAGATGGAGTTAACATGGCAATAGATGATTGAGTAGGAAGTTTACCTCTTCGTATGAGGTGACCACCCCTTTTACTCTTAGGGGTGTACTTGGAACGTGGAAGATGAAAAAACAAAGTCTTATTAACAACCTTTTTAAACGAAAATTCCAAGGAAATGATGATATCAGTGATTTACGGCATTTTATCACACTTTTTTTTGTTTAAGTTTATAATGAATTTCAAGTATTGTCCTTTATCTATATATCAAGTTTCAAGTGGTGTCCTTTATCTTTAAAATTGACAAATTTTGTACTTGTTGTTTCAAAATGTTGCACGGTATGTCCTTTAAGCCTAACCAAGTTAATTTTAAATGTTAAGTGAAGGGTAGTTTGGTCTTTTTATTTATTTATTTAATACACCATTTTATATAACTAAAGAAAAATGGATTATGTTATATATCTATACATCCCTTCTCTCTCTCTATCTCTAAATCAAAATCACACACACTTTCTCTCTCTCTCAGGCAAACTCCCACCACCACTTGCCGCCGCCCACTTACACCCCACACCTCCCTCAATAGCACACTATTCAACCGTCAAATTTATCAAATTCATTCCCGACCCTTTACGATTCGCATCATAATTTCACATTTCCCCAATTTGAAAAACTTCAATCAAATCAGCAACAAATTGGAACTAATTAAAGTGATTCATGGCTTCATTTGGAAACCAGAACCAGTAACCAGGTGGAGGACCATTTGATGTTCAACGAATTTTCATTCCAACATCTTTTTCACTAGCCAGTTTCATCAAAATCCTAACCCTAATATACAATTGATGGTAGCAAGTTGCAACCCATCGTTACAGATAAAGGTTGGTTTGTTAACTTCCATACAAACATTAAATCAAAAAACTCACAATTTTTTTCATCACTTGAGATTCAGATTCTTAATGGCGGCGACTCCAAAACAACCGTACGACTCCGTATCCCCTTTGTGTTCCCCTCCGGCACAACAACGTATGACTGTAAAACAACCGTAACCGGTCGTGAATCATTATCCGTAACAACCTCATGAACCGTGCGTGTTGCTAACTTGCACCACCTGCGAGAGTAGAGAGAGTGGGGTGGTGATTGGAATGGGTGGTGGTGCTGGTGGCGGCAATTGGTGGGGGGTTTGCGCTAGAGAGAAAGAGAGGAGAGGAGAGGGAGGTAGTGTGTTTAGATATATATAAATTCGTTTTCTTTTAATTATTAAAATGGTGTATTAAACAAATAAGTAAAAAGACCAAACTACCCTTCACTTAACATTTAAAATTAACTGGGTTAGGCTTAAAAGACATGTTAAATCTGAGTACGAGATCAGAGAGATGAACACGAACGGGATTCACGAATTCCTTCTATTGATTGTTGTGAATCTCTTACTTGATTACAAGGACTCAAGTATTTAAAGACTAAACATCCTAGACTAATTTAATTATTAATTTACTCGTTTAGTCCTTCAACTTAAGATCTTCTCCGAACAACTTCCTAGTTGATGTTGTAATTTCATCACTCCCTCTCAACATCAACTTCCATAAGTCTCACTCTCAGTGTTGGCTTATTCTGTCTCGATTTGCCGCACCATCTTCGGTAACACATGACCTCTATTGACATCTTCAGTAGACACACTACCGTTATCGTCACTGGTTACAAAGTCATTACCGGTACTAACATTACTTCTTCCGGTAGTCACAGCTAAAGAGCCTGAGCGACACACGCTTTGCTTTTGACGAAAAATGCCCACTTCATCTGGATTCGATTGGTAGTCACGAATCACGTAACCTTTTTGACAGGACTTTAAGAGGCCCCCGAACACCTTTCAAGTAGCACTCCAACTATCCTTCAAACCCACTTCAATTGAAACTTTAGAACTTGACCAATAACATAACTCGATCAACTGGAAGAATGGATAACTTGTCAACTGCCTTCAACCGAATTGAATCAAAGGGTACACCAAGATCTGACTGAGATCTTTTACAACTGCCTTTGAACGAGTCTTCTTCTTTTGTTCAAGTTACTTAACTTACTAAACTCCTCCATCGTTTCGGTTTCTTGATTGGTTCTTCACTGCGATCGGTTTCTGAACTTCCTTCAATCGGTTTCTTTATGCGATCGGATTCTGAACTCCTGCGATCGGAAACTTACTGCGATTGGTACCTAGACACCTTCGATTGGAAACACCTCTGAACTGGAAACAGACGGGTCACCTACAACAGAAATACAAGCCTATATCATAAGGCGAATTGTTAGCTTCCCGTTGTTTCGTTTCTTCTGCGACACACTTGTTGAATCTGGGCACATGATCTGACAGATGAATATTAATGTGATTCACAAATTCTTCTGTTAACTGTTGTGAACTTTTTATGTACTCATAAAACTACAAGACTCATAGAATATAAATACTAAAAACAATCTAATTCTACTAGGACTGTTATTCTTACTCATACTTATCTTTAAACAATTAGAAACTAAATAAATCTAATACTAAAGATAATTCAAATAATAATTAAAAAACTTTAATTATTATTTTACTCGTTTAGTCCTTCGACTTAAGATCTCCTCCATACCGTCCCTTGAGATTGTTCGTACCTTCTTCGTTGATGTTGTAATTTCATCACTCCCTCTCAACATCAACTACCATAAGTCTCCCTCTCAATGTTGACTTATTCTGCCTCGATCTACCACACCATCTTCGGTAAACACATGACCCCCATTAACATCTTCAATAGACACACTACCATTATCGTTATTGGTTACAACTTTATTACCGGTACTAACATCATGTCTTCCGGTAGTTACAATGCCACTTCATCACGAAGAACTTGAGCGACACACGCTTTGGCTTGGCTGAAAAAATTCTTTTCATCTGGATTCGATTGGTAGTCACGAACTACGTAACCCCTTTTGACAAGATTTCAAGAGGCCCGCGAACACCTTTCAAGTGGCACTCCAACTATCCTTCAAACCCACTTCAATCGAACCTTAGAACTTGACCATTAACATAACTCGATCAACTGGAGGATGGGATAACTTGTCAACTGCCTTCAACTGAATTGAATCAAAGGGTACACCAAGATCTGATTAAGATCTTCTACAACTGCCTTTGAACGAGTCCTTTTTATCACTCTACTATTTGTAGTCTGCCATAGTTTCAGTTTCTTGACTAGTTCTTCAATGCGATCGGTTTCTAAACTCCTGCGATCGGAAACTTACTACGATCGGTACCTAGACACCTTCGATCGGAAACACCTTTGAACCGGAAACAGATGGGTCACCTCCAACAGAATACGAGCCTATATCGTCATGCGAATTGGTAGCTTCCCGATGTATCGTTTCTTCCACGACACACTCCTTGTTTTGGTAAGCCTACTAAACCACCCCGACACACAGAGATTCAACCATCCTGACACACGGAGATTCAACTACCCCGACACACGGTGATGGCACATCGTGTTGAACGTAGAGAAGGGTATACAATCTGACCGCCTTCACCATCAAACATTGATTAGTCTTGATAACTAGAGAACTTTTAACCGAGTGAAGGGTAAACAAATCTGATAGCCTTCAACTCGATGAGCATCAAAACTAAGTTGACTTGCAACCTAGATGCAATCATGTGCTTTTCAACCATGAACAAATACGACAACCATATGTCGATTCGTCTATCGGTCGCCAAACGAATTCTTTAGCTTCTTGCTCTTTCGTTTCTTCCCCGAAACGCCCGTTGGTTTTTTTTCCGGTTGATCCGTACCACGAAACCGTCATCGTCGTCTTGTCATCCAAAAATTATAGATCGCTGCTCTCATAATATGCAAAAGTCTTGCAACCACCATGGCTCGCTTCTTTTATTGAACCTCCAAAATAAATTCATCATTGAAAAGAAAGAAACAATTTACTTTGTTCTTTGCTTTGCCACGTGAACCAACATGCATTCTAGTATTCAGTATAAACTTTCCAATTTAATATGGTGCCTCATGACCTCATCAAGAAAACCGTTTGACCATCACAGATTTTTTTTCTAATTGCATCTTCTTTTCTTTCGTCTGGTCAGGTGCCTTGTCAAGCAAGCTACTCTGTCTCTTCCTTCTTAGTCAGCAACCGACCAAGCAATCAATCGATACCTTGCTAACTTCAATTAGTTGGAACTGGATGAATCAAAGACTTCTGATCCACCGACGTACGATATTTATTCCAAAACCAGGGAAAGCCTTTTATTTATTTAGGTTCGACTTACAAAATAGCAAAGCAACCTTCAAGCACCAGAAACGTTTCACCGTCATCGCAGCCCCGCGAGGGGCTGCTCCTTTCTCGGAAAGCGACTCTCAAACCGTGGCTCTGATACCACTTGTTAAATCTGGGTACAGGATCGGAGAGAGGAATACAAACGGGATCACAAATTTTTTCTATTAATTATTGTGAATGTCTAATTAACTTGATTACAAGGACTCAAGTATTTAAAGACTAAACATCCTAGACTAATATACTTATTATTTTACTCGTTTAGTCCTTCAACTTAAGATCTTCTCCGAACCACTTCCTAGTTGATGTTGTAATTTCATCACTCCCTCTCAACATCAACTTCCATAAGTCTCACTCTCAATGTTGACTTATTCTGTCTCGATTTGCCGCACCATCTTCGGTAACACATGACCTCTATTGACATCTTCAGTAGACACACTACCGTTATCGTCACGGGTTACAAAGTCATTACCGGTACTAACACTACTTCTTCCGGTAGTCACAGCTAAAGAGCCTGAGCGACACACGCTTTGCTTTTGACGAAAAACGCCTCTTCATCTGGATTCGATTGGTAGTCACGAATCACGTAACCCTTTTGACAGGACTTCAAGAGGCCCCCGAACACCTTTCAAGTAGCACTCCAACTATCCTTCAAACCCACTTCAATTGAAACTTTAGAACTTGACCAATAACATAACTCGATCAACTGGAAGAAGGGATAACTTGTCAACTGCCTTTAACCGAATTGAATCAAAGGGTACACCAAGATCTGACCGAGATCTTTTACAACTGCCTTTGAACGGGTCTTCTTCTTTTGTTCAAGTTACTTAACTTACTAAACTCCTCCCTCCATCGTTTCGGTTTCTTGATTGGTTCTTCAAGACATACCGTGCAACATTTTGAAACAACAAGTACAAAATTTATCAACTTTAAAGATAAAGGACACCGCTTAAAACTTAATATATAGATAAAAGACAAAACTTGAAATTCACTCTTAAGTTTATTAACTATTCTGTATGTATTTTTGTTTTCTTTACATTATATGAAGTATGATATAAAAGAAATTAAACGTTACCTGTAAATTGTAAAGTATGTAATTTTTTATTGCATCTCTTCCTGTTCTTGTCCCTGTTCTGGTTCCAGGCTAGACTTGGGCTTTCTGTACTTTGTTTCTGTTTTGATATTAAGCTGCGGTTCAAAAAGAAAATAATAATAATTTCTAGAAAAAATAGTGATGGTGGTTGAAATTGGCCCACGTATATTAATGGATGCAGTGAAAAGCTGTACAACTTTTAAGTACTTGGCACATTTTCAGCCATTCGGATCCTTGACGAGCAGGTGACATGTGACAATAAGTAGGAACAAACGTATTATTGTCCTTCACAGTAAACTATTTATCTGAAATAGCCAGGGACTGCCCAGTTATTACCATACTCTAATTCCATAACATTTGTTCATTAAATCATTAGTCTCTCACTTTTGAGAAACCCTAATTTTTTACAGCAACTTTTTAACACCTAATTAGTGGGTTACATCTGCACTCTTTGGCGGAGTGACCCAATTGATGGAAATATAGACGTAATAGTAGGAATTCATTTGGTATTGGTTCGTTTAATTAAGATACCGACACTTACCAAAAAAGAAACAAAAAAAAATAATGATACGACCAAAAACATACTGATATATGTTTACATCGATCGAAACAATAAAAACAAATATCAATTACAGTACTCACATTGTTCGGTCAGTATTAGACCGTTTTTTTACATGTACAACACCATGTTTGATTGAAATTAAAAAAAAAAGATGACAAAAATTCACAAAAGGACAAAAATTACAAAAAAACATTGTCGTTAAGAAGTTAATAGATTATATCTATAATAACACATGAAACAATTACAACATTCATGTTGAATTTTTTTTATCTATATTTATATAATTATATAACAAATTATTATTTTTTCTTTCTTATTTTTAAATTAATACTTTCTTTTATCTTTTTATTATCACCTTTTTACTCTCACTCACTCTCAACCACCTTATAAACATTAAAAAATTTAGAATAACGATTCTCATATACTTACGCATGTATTTTTTCTCTTCTACACTCGTAATCACTCAAAACCACCTAAAATATCCGTTGACGTAAATATAAGGAATCCGTAACAAAAACATTTGACAGGGGCAAGATATTCATTTACAAATCATAACCATATACATCCTCCTGTTATCCACAACAAATCACAACCATCAATCCCCTCAAATCCTACGGTCACAACCACCACAAAATCTCAAACCATCTAAAACCATATCCTCAAAATCTTACAAAACCAAACCACTTCACTCAACACTTCACCCCACCCCACCACAAACCACTACCATGGCCTCCATCACCCTCAAATCCTTTACCGGCCTCCGCCACTCCTCACCGGAAACCCACCATTCCACCACCACCACCATCACCACTCTCCCCAAATCCAACCATCGCCGTGTTAAAATCCTCGCCAGCAAATCCAGCCCCAAACTCACCGGCCGGAACCTCCGCGTCGCTGTCGTCGGCGGCGGTCCGGCAGGCGGCGCCGCCGCAGAAACCCTAGCCAAAGGCGGAATTGAAACCATTCTTATCGAACGCAAAATGGACAACGCGAAACCCTGCGGCGGCGCTATTCCGTTATGCATGGTCGGAGAATTCGACCTGCCGTTGGATATCATCGACCGCCGTGTAACCAAAATGAAAATGATATCTCCGTCGAACGTCGCGGTTGACATCGGTCAAACCCTTAAACCCCATGAGTACATCGGAATGGTCCGCCGTGAAATTCTTGACGCTTATCTCCGTGACCGCGCCACCGCCGCCGGCGCCACCGTGATCAACGGTTTGTTTACAAAATTGGATAAACCGTTGGATAAATATGCACCGTATGTTATTCATTATAATGAGTATGACGGTAAACCTGGGTCCGCCGGTAAAAAATTAACGATGGAAGTTGACGCCGTTATCGGCGCTGACGGCGCAAATTCTCGTGTGGCGAAAAATATCGACGCCGGAGATTACGAGTACGCGATAGCGTTTCAGGAGAGGATCAAAATACCGGACGATAAAATGCAGTATTATGAAAATCTCGCCGAGATGTACGTCGGAGATGACGTGTCACCGGATTTTTACGGGTGGGTGTTTCCGAAGTGTGACCACGTGGCGGTCGGAACCGGTACAGTTACACATAAGCCAGATATTAAAAAGTTTCAGTTGGCCACGCGCCTACGCGCACGTGACAAGATTTTAGGTGGGAAGATTATTCGGGTGGAGGCCCACCCGATTCCTGAGCACCCCCGACCCAGGCGACTGGCTGAGAGAGTCGCCCTGGTCGGGGATGCAGCTGGGTACGTGACGAAATGTTCGGGTGAGGGGATTTATTTTGCGGCGAAGAGTGGGCGGATGTGTGCGGAGGCGATCGTGGAGGGGTCGGAGAACGGGACGAGGATGGTGGAGGAGGCGGATTTGAGGAAGTATTTGGAGAAGTGGGATAAGACTTATTGGCCTACTTACAAGGTGTTGGATATTCTTCAGAAGGTGTTTTATCGGTCGAATCCGGCTAGGGAGGCGTTTGTGGAGATGTGCGCGGACGAGTATGTTCAGAAGATGACGTTCGACAGCTATTTGTACAAGAAGGTTGCGCCGGGGAACCCTTTGGAGGACTTGAAGCTTGCGGTTAATACGATTGGGAGTTTGGTTAGAGCCAATGCACTTAGGAATGAGATGGCTAAAATTTGATTATGTTAAATGTTTTTGTTATGTTACTTGGTACTTATGTTTAAGTCATTATATGTAATTTTTAGAGCTTATGAATGCACAATCCCTTTGGATATCCGAATCCGTATCCAAAATCTCGGATATCAGAAAACCGGATAATCTGTTCTTAAGTCCCCTAGTGAAATCTATTACCAATGGGGAATGAGGATCAAACCATTTTAGTTTTCGGGTTGGGGGATGTATTTGTCAACCCGTCGCAACCCCTTTTAGTTATGGGTTGGGGGATGTATTTATCAACCGGTCACAAACCCGCCTCATTGCCATTGGCCAATTTACATAGGTTTGGTGTATGTTGTGACATCAATGGGATGTAGTAGGACCTAAATTTCGTGGTTGATGCATGTTCAAGAAATAAAAATCTTAAGCGATGTTGACAACAAACTACTTGTTTGTCACAAAAAGATTCTCATGACGATTGTCCAAAATCGTACAAAAACTTTTTAAAATATCGTATATACGGTGGTGGAACTAATTTTTTATACAAGTACGTCGTGGTAGATGGGCTGATGCATACTCTTTTTGGCCTTCCTCATCAAACTTAAAATGTTTTAATGTTTTTAGATTAGTTCTTAATTTTCAATTTTAGATTAGTTCTTAATTTTCAATTTTATTATTATGATGGGTGGCTCTTTTATCCATGGTTGAGCTTGGTGTTGGCTTTTAGGTCCAATCGGAAAACTGTGGAGTTCCATGACTATGTTGAGGTCACTAACGGGCTTGGTGGACTCGAATACCTTGGATTCTTGGAAGTTGGACTTACCCCAAGGGGCTTTGATTTAAAGACTTATATGGTATAAGGGTAATTGTACATCTAAAAACAATTCGTTCGGGTTAAACGGGTCGTGTTCGTGTCAACCTGTGAATAAACGTGTCATATTTAGGTTTACGTTTATGACATGACTTCAGGTTCTACCATGTTTGGATTGGTGTCAAATTTTTGATTTCAAATTGCTAATCAACAAACACGACCAATCTCATAATTCTAGCTTTAATTCCTTAAAGACAAAACGTCAAACTTTTATCGCTCATTGTGCCACTAGTCTCATTTATCACCCATTATGCAAGAAATGGGTTAAATTGGGGTCAATTTGGGCTGTGCCTATATTCAAAATACACAATTAATCAAAATGGATAAATCACATAATACTTGTTACTTAAAACGTGTTCAAACGAGCCAACGTCTTTGCCTCTACCACATTCATCACCGTCATTGCCGAAACCACTACCCTCCGCCAACACTTCATCGTTTTCGCCACCTCCATAACTTAAGCTAACATGGCCACCCCATCATCACCTTGTCATCACCCATTGCTGCCACTATCATAATTGCCACAATTAGCAACACGTCACCATTGTTGCTGCCGCCACTACCTCACCTTCGCCGTCACCGTCACCGCCACTACTAATCGCTATAAGACAATATTGCGAGTGAACCCATTTTAATACTTTTTTCTTATAAAAGGTGACTCATTTCAATCCAAATTCATTTTAATCATTAACAATTTGGACTCAAACATAAATAACACTTTCTAAAACATGTTTTAATCTGTTACCCAACCCCACCGATTCTAATGCTTTCAAACTACACAAATATTACTTCATTACAACAAATTTAAGAGCTAATGAACAATAATCTAACCGATATAACAAAAACTAATATGTTGATCAAATATAAAAAAAAATCTAATACATGGTAGTGGGGAATTTTAAAAAATCCAACGTATGAAAATGTAACTTACATGGTAATAGTTCATAAATCTAGATCATGATGATGTAATCAATACCCACCACCACCACTACTTATTTTACAATTACTAATCATAAGTACGTTATTTTTCAATTAACATTTACAAATTTACTCTTTTATCCCTCACTAATCAAACTGTGGAAACTCATATCCAAACTTGCAATACAGGACGGCGCATGATCTTCACCCACACATTTGTTAAATGATTAATTACTTTCACATTAACACCAACAAAAAAATAAGCATTTAAAACATAGTTAACACTAATAACGAACTTGCCATTAATTACTTATTTATAATCACTTGGCTTCTCCCCTTCCTATATGATATATCCCTCCAAAAATAAATAAAATGGACACCCAATATCCTCCTCTACCTGTGTTCTAGCACTTGTACAAGTCAAACTTCACAATGGAAAGTCAACATTCTTTGGAACTAGAGTGGTCAAACCATGAAATTTTATCCAAAGAAGATGAAGTTTTCACCTTTCAATACCAATTGCCTTCTCTTGATATAAGGTAATCAAGACTTAACCTTTCTTGTTAAATTTTAGAAAAAATGTTAATTTCATGTTCTTGAAATGTAGCACTTGTGATTTGAATGATCATTTGATGAATGTACAAAGTCAAAGTCAAAGTCATGATCTTGATGCTACTTATTTTATGGATATCATGTCTAAAAGTTATCCAATGTGTTCTTCAATGGATATGTTACCAGGTTAGTTATAAAGATTCTTACTTTTTTAATCATTCATATGTTTAGTTTCTTGTTTTGTGATGTTTTAAATTTATAATATTTGTTGATCATTTTTTGTTAGATCTTTCTACACCTTTTGAAGATGGTTTTATGGGTGGAAGATATGGTGATCAATTAGGGTTTCATGATCAAGAAATGTTCATGATGAACTCATTAGGGTTTCCAATGCAAGAAACTTACACAATGAACTCATTTGGGTTGCTTCCAAATCTAGAAACAAACACAATGAATTACTCATTCGGGTTGTCTTCAAATCAGGAATCAAACACGACGAATTACTCATTCGGGTTCTTTCCAAATCAAGAAACTTACATGATGAACTCATTAGGGTTTTCTTATCAACCCCAACAAGATCAGTTAGTTATGGATACAAAAAATGTTAACGATAAAGACGAGAAGATAATGGTAGGATCTGAGTGTCAAGTAGTGCAAAAGGAGGTTGAGTTTAATGATGTTAACGGAAATGAAAACAGAAATGGTGATGGTTGTGGTGTTAATTATCAGTCACGAGTGACATTAAGCAGGGAGGTAATATCACAGTACTTTTACATGCCGATCACACAGGCTGCGAAAGAACTTAATGTCGGGTTGACACTCTTGAAGAAACGATGTCGTGAATTGGGTATTCGTCGTTGGCCTCATCGAAAACTTATGAGCCTTCAAACCCTAATCACCAATGTTCAGGTTAGTCTTCATCTTTTCTTATAAAGATTACATTTTTATCATGTGCACATTATATAACCATCAAAGGGTATTTCTTGAAGGGTTTTTTTATTATATTATTATTTTACGAAAGAGGTTTGTCCCGGGGCGGAACTAAGAGGGGTAAAAGGGTTCGCTGACCCTTGATCACTAGAATTTGTTGAGATTTTATGTATAATTTTTTTTATTATTATGATGACCCTGACTAAAAGGTTATGACCACTTGAGACGCTACTTTTACGAGTGGGGCATTATTGGGTATTTTTCTTTGTGTTCTTGCTTGTGAAAAAAATTCCTGAACCGTAACAGGAACTAAAGAAATCATCTGGGAATGGAGCCGAAGAAGTGATCGAGTTATTGGAGAAAGAAAAGAAGAATATGGAAGAAGTTCCGGATCTACAACTCAAAGATGACACGAAAAGATTGAGACAATCATGCTTCAAAGCGAATTACAAGAAGAGGAAGACATTGAATGTTAATCTGCAGTCATCGTCTTCGTGTTCTAGCACTTGATGATCATGGAAGCTTTGAAGCTATGGAGGATGGTTATGGTGACTGCTTTCCTTTTTCAAGCAACGTTTTGTTTTAACTTTGAAGAGTGTATATGCTTTTGAGTTTTGACTAACACTTTGTGGTTGAACATATGGGATCATAGACCTTATAGTATTATCGTACTAGTTTTTTTGGTCAAGTTGTATCGTACAAGTTAATGTTGCTATTTTGCTCGCATTAAATTTGGAATTTGGATATGTTTACAGTTTACTTCTTCATCTTGAACTCATCTAGCAACTCACTATGCTTTCGTAGGGCTGTAAACGAACCGAACGAATACGAACAATACCATGTTTGTGTTCGTTCGCTAAGGAAGTTAACATGTTTGCGAACGCATATTGAACATTATGTTCGTGTTCGTTCGTTAAGAAAATTCAGTTGTTCATGAACAGTTCGTGAACACTGGCCTCGAACACAAACGAACGCAAACGATGATTGTTTATTGAAAATAAAAAATTGTTATCCTTAAACATTGGATACAAGTAGTTAAATACAACCATCAAATGATAAATTAAAACACAAGAAGTCTACTAAACCACCAAACGATGAATCAAGTTTAACTAACTTAGACATCATTATCCAAAAAAATGTCTTAGAATGTCCAAATTTTAGCTAGCTTAGAAAAAATACGGTTTCAAGTTTTCAGTATGTTGAGATCAAAAGTTTATTATTTATTATTATTATTATTATTATTATTATTATTATTATTATTATTATTTTAATATAATCAAACGAACACGAACAAACATGAACGAACGTAACCAAACATATTACGAACGTTCACGAATGCAGTCGAATGAACGAGACCTGTGTTCATGTTCGTTCGCTAAGCTAACGAACGAAATATTTTGTTCGTGTTCGTTCCTTAAGCTAATCGAACGAACATAAACGAACTTCCCATCGAACGATTCATGAACTGTTCGCTGATCGTTCGGTTCATTTACAACCCTAGCTGTATGCCTGTATTGCACCATGTAAGCACCATGTAGTTTTCAGCACAACAATGACGTCCCTCTTTAACATTGATCATGTGGTTTAGCCTCCCCTTTTTAATAATAATAACAATTATAATAATAATAATAATTATAATAATAATAATAATTTTATTAGCTCACTCAAGATGGCCCACACCATACAAGTCTTTGGTGCTCGTAACTGTGATGGCGAAGGGGATAATGGCGCCCTCCTTTGACGGAGGAGAGACTGGTGTTAGGGGTGTCACCAAGCAATCGAGCCGAACCAGGTTTTATAGAAGTGGGCTTTCATGCAGGCGTGTTTTCCCCAAAACTGGTGACTTGATTACTCAGGTATACGTGCAACTCTGACCGTTGTGAGAGGGGTGCATTTACTCGATTAAAAACAAAGCAATATACTTATCCGGTGATTTAATTCGTCGTTAAAAAAGTTATACCGACGTCTAATTTTCTAAGACGAGCACAAAACGGCCGTCAAAAGATTGTGCGAAACACTACAAAAATGATCCTCCTTTTCCTTGTATATTATCCAAACGTCCATTTCTCATGTCGTTAATATAAATATATGTATATATATCCCACCTTCACCGATAACAATATCTACATCTCAACAACTGATTTCAAACTCGATCACTTCTCAAAAAGGTAATCCAATTTCAATCTGCTTTCAATCCATTATATTTCTCATCAATCTCCATGTTTTGATCTCCATTTCGCTACCGTTTCCGGTTTATTTTCTCTAATTTCTCATTCATAATGTTCATACATGTAAATCAAATAAATTCGAATTAATCTCTGTAATAATTCTGTAAACTATGAAATTGACTTATGGATTATCGGAATTTAGTTGTTGTAACCGTAATTGTATGAATATATGTTGACGATTGTGGTAGTAGTGGCTCCAATTAGACTATTAGGGTTTGAACTTTGAAAAATTATCAAATTGGGGGTTTAAACTTGTTGAATTGTTGAATTGTTGTTGATTAAGGTGTTATTTTTCAGATGGAAGACGAGCGAATTTTACGCGGTGACAGGCCTGTGGTGCCACTGGAAGGGGGGAATTTAGGGTTTGTTACAAAGGGTTGTTGTAGTCAAACTGGTGGTTTGACTACTGATAGTAAGATTGATGAAGAGTGTAATGTGTCTAGTGAGGAAGAACCGTTGATTCAGTCGATAGAATGCCGGATATGCCAGGAGGAGGATAGCGTAAAGAACCTTGAAGCTCCTTGTGCTTGCAGTGGCAGTCTTAAGGTAGTTTTTTTGTTATTTAAAAGGTGGTGGTGGTTTAATGATATTTATGCTTATGTTCAGGGTTTGTATTAAATCTGCATACTTGTTTTATAATGAAAAATGAAGCCTGGCTTATGCAGTTATGCGCTCATGTGTGCTTTATATTGTGGACGGTTTTGTTATGTGAGTAAAGTATGCTGATATGAAAGTACTTTTTATATTGCAGTTTGCGCATAGGAAATGTGTTCAGCGATGGTGCGATGAGAAAAGAGATATAATTTGTGAAATCTGTCATCAGGTACCTAAATTTGTATTTTAATCTGGTTTTGCTGCCAGTTTCTCTCTTCTCCTGTGACAAACTGCTGTGAATAAGATAGCAATTCGTTGTGGTTATTTTCATTTCGACCACAAATATATTGTTTGCGCCAGTCGTCTTTTGAATTTAATATCAGATATCCTGTACTTTTCTCTTGTTTATTTATCTGTACTTGCACTAAGTTATGCATTACTATGTTTCCATTCTCCTCGTTTGAAATATTATTGGTATTGAAATTTGAAGGGTATTTTAGAAGTTGAAACAGTCTAAAAAAGTGAGTTAGTCTCCTTGAAAAGTGCCCATGATATTTGAGGCGATCTAGAGAACGCCTCAAGGAATTGAGGCGGTGCCTCATGCACTTCTGGGTCAATTTTTTGTCAAAGTTGGTCAAAATTAGAGTATTTAGGAGGCTTGTGTGTAAAAACAACTGAAGGACTGTAGAAATTATGAATGTTTTACTTGATAAAAGGATGATAATTAAAAGAGATGCAACTAAAGTTGTACATAGAGCAACGCCTCGCTTACGTGATGCTCTTGTCTCGCGCCTCGGCATTTGAGACCTAAAACGCTTTGGAGAGTGCCTCACGCGTTTTAAAGCCATGTGCTTGAGGCAAGGGTCAGAAGTGTTGGCAGTAAGGCTTCACACTACCTGAAGCGATGTGATCCCCTAAAGCGGGCAGGATGCGGTGCTTCGTTAGATTATGGTATTAACTGATTATTTTGTGTTTTGTGGTTTTTTAGTTGTACATATAACTTGTTTTGTTGTACATAGAGCTTGTTTGGTTGTATACAGATGGAAGAAAATCTTGAATTAAATTATAATTATCTTTATCTATCATCTTTTTTGTTTGTGTTTAAGGATTAATAAAGTAGAAATGTTTTCAAAATTAATATATAAGAATTTCTGAATACCGAATGTCTCGCGTACATGAAGCTCTTGCCTCACGCTTTTATAAAACCAAGATTGAACCCTTTATTGTGTTTTGCTGAGTGGCTAACATAACATCTATAACATGCACTTAACTTTTGTATAAATATCGGTTTAAATGCATTCCCGGCGATATTATTAACGTAATACGTTATATAGATTGCTGACTTCTTGGAAAAATCTTCGTTACACAGCCTTACAAACCTGGTTACGCTGCTCCCCCACCTCAACCTGATGACACCATCATTAACATCAGGCATGTTTTCCTATTAATATCATTACAAATAATTTGATGGTATCAGTTTGAACTGACGTAAATAAATTGTTATTGTTGCAGTGGAAACTGGACACTTTCTGGTACTCCTTTAGATCTGAATGATCCTCGAGTCTTGGCTTTGGCAGCTGCTGAACAACGTTTCATCGAGTCGGACTATGATGAATATGAAGGCAATGGTGCTAGTGGTGCTTCCCTCTGCCGTTCAATTGCCATCATAGTAAGCCCGCATTATCCCTTATAATAAATATAGAAAATGAGAATTGGGTTTTTAGTAGGGATGAGATTCTTTTCCCAAATACCCGTACCCGTACCAATTTTAGGTATTCGGTACATGTATTGGTACCCAGTTTTGTAGATTTTGGTATCCGGTACTTTAGGTATCGGTACGGGTACGGGTAAAAAATGGTACTTGTACCAAACTTTAAGTGTTTTTTTATGTATTATGTTTTATTTCGTATTATGGTATTTATGATACTTGTATCGATTTTACCCATTTGGTACCCGTATCGCATTTGTACAAGTACCTGTTTTACCTATTGGGTACCAATACTGATTTTACCTATTTGGTACCCGTACGAGTGGTCGAGTGCTAAAAAAGTGGCACCCAACTCAAAAGCAGTTACGGTACGTCGGTACCGAAATACCCGTACCTGTACCGTACCATTATATATTTGGTACGGTATCGGTACGGGTACGGGTAAAAATGGTACTTGTACCGAACTTTAAGAGTTTTTTTTATGTATTATGTTTTATTTTGTATTATGGTATTTATGATATTTGTATCGATTTTACCTATTTGGTACCCATATCGCATTTGTACTCGTACCCATTTTACCTTATTGGGTACCAATACTGATTTTACCTATTTGGTTCCCGTACGAGTGCTAAAAAAGTGTTACCAAACTCAAAAGCGGGTACGGTACGTCAGTACCGAAATACCCGTACCTGTACCGAACCATTATATTTGGTACGATATCTGGTATTTTTTAAATTCGGTATCAGTAGTTTCTTCCGGTACAAGTACGGGTATTGTACCAATCACATCCATAGTTTTTAGTTTGGTAAATGGCAGAAAACCCCCTGGGCTTGAATAATTATTATTCTCAACTGTTTTGCAATTTTTTGGTCAGTTGATGGCTCTTCTGTTATTGAGGCATGCTCTGACTATTGGAGATGGTGATAGTGATGATGATGATCCTTCGGTATTTTTTGCTGTAAGTGAAATTAACTGCATCCATATTTATATTTCTGATAAAAATATATTTTGAGGAAGATTATTGCAAATTTTAATAAGTTGTATATTATTGACAGATTTTCCTGCTTCGGGCAGCTGGTTTTCTCCTTCCTTGCTACATAATGATTTGGGCAATCAGTATATTGCAACGTCGCAGGCAAGCACAGGTAAAAGACAATGATCTTTTGACTCTTTGTTAATTTATACAAACCTTGTTTTCTGTTTTTCTTAGAGGTCAATTTATATGACATACGGGTCATTTTGGGTTGCATTTTATTGATAACGAGGGGAACAGTAAGATTAGAAAACAATCTAGGAAACAAGTCAAAGGGGTCTTAAGTTGTTGAAAGTGTGTTCAAAATTTAATTTAATGGTGTTACCCAATAAAGTTACATCATCATCATAAGAATAACGTTTTTGTTATCATTTTTATTAGAGTGTGTTTGTGTGTGTATTAAAAACATGAAAAACGGTGTTGGTGGCTCATTCCCACTTGACATGTTTTCTAAGTTTAATAGTAACCTCTTTGACGTGAGCTCATTACCTGACCCACACCCATTTTACCACCTCTAAAATCACATATCAAACACGTTATATTAATAACAACTGTGGGTGATAAAATCACTATAGCTAGCGTCACATCATGCTACAATGGTTTGTTTTTTTTTTGTTGTCTTTTTGTGTACGTCAACTTTCAACATTGACACTTATCCCCTCCGCTTTCATAAAAACTTTGTAAAATGTCATTTTAAGTCATCTCGCGTTTTACGTGCTTCTTTTTATGTATGTGGGTCAAATATAATATTTTTTGCGTTTTTAATTTATTTATCTACTTTTATGGTTGGTCTACATTTTTACATATTTTTTTTTCCGGAAATGAGTCGTGTTGAATATAAGAAGTTTTCACTATGTTTTCACTAGGCGGTATAAATTCAAGTTACTCTACGTTTTGATGCGGCCGCAATGCGTAGTACATTCTTTAACTTAAAAAACACTATTTTCCTATGTGCTTATTTTTAAGTAAGTTTCGGTATAATCCGAGTTGGTTCACGTTTTGACATAAATTTTTCTCAGTAATTTAGGTCAAATATAATACGTTTTCGTGCTTATTTTTATGTGCGTTTTCAGTTGGTCTACTTTTTGACGTAAATTTTGTTCGGAAACGAGTCTGGTCAAATATTTGAGGGAAATTGGCCTGTAATAATCTCACCTAGACCTTATTAGCCATTAATAATCCCACCTCAGAATATTCCCCCCACCAGTCCCACCTTTCACCTATTTTTCCTACAATGGTCCCCCGTTAAAAAACCTTAACGGAGTTAAGCTTTTTTCCAAATTACAAACATATTTTTTAGGGCTTTTGATTAGAACGACGATACGAGTCCATTGATGTAAAACTTGCCTCGAAACGGTGCTCCAAACGATGAAAACGGCGCTTCAATTCGGGTGTTTAAATTTCCAATTAACCAAAATCAAGTCACTTGGAGCACCATTTCGAAGTAAGTTTTACATCAATGGACTAGTATCATCGTTCTGATCAAAAGCCCTAAAAAATTTGTTTGTAATTTGGAAAAAAGCTTAACTCCGTTAAGTTTTTATAACGGGGGACCATTGTAGGAAAAATAGGTGAAAGGTGGGACTAGTGGGGGGAATATTGAGGTGGGATTATTAATGGCCAATAAGGTCTAGGTGGGATTATTACAGGCCAATTCCCCAATATTTGATGGTATAAATTCGAGTTACTTTAAGTTTCGACGCTGCCACAATGCGTGGCAGGTCAAAATACTAGTTAGTTAATATATATCAAGCACTTCAGTTACATCTATCCCGGAAGAATAGAGAGACTGCTCCAAATGAGACCCCCGGCTCGACACCTTAGTTAATATCATCTAATGTAGTTTCTTTTTGTAATAAAAAATAATATCTAATTATCTATAAGTTTTCTTAAAAAAGGCGTTGTAAACGTGTTGGTGTGTCCGTTATGAATTGACCCGCTTTTGACCCGAACTGTAACGGTTGAGGCAAACCCACATCGGCGGTGGACCAGAAAGATGTTGGGTCATAAGGAATGTTTGACCTTAAATGCCACCGTCATTGATTTTAAAAAGCGTGATGCGCTCCAATGCATTTTGGTCCTAAAAAACTGATGCGCAATGCACGATGGGCACGCATCACATATGCGAGGTGTTAGTAAAAAATACTTAGTTTTAAACATAAAAACACACTTAAAAAGTCCATCCATTGCATATTGGCACTTATTTCTCTTTGTTACAAAACTACCCACTGAACTTTATGTACCAGTGCCTACTGGCTGATTCGATCTTCAAGATTTAGTAAATAGCCAATTTCGTTATACTTTTTTTATGAATAATCAGGAGGTTCAAACATTGGCGGCGGCAGACGTTGCATTCATGATCCAGGCAGGCCAACATAGAGGCTTGCAGGTCACAATTGCACCAGGAACCGTTGTGGCACCATCACCTGCAGTCACACCACCAGTAATCGCAGTTCATGACCCACTTCACTAATATGTACACAAAACCATAACTTTTATATTTCTGTTCTTGAAAATTGAAATTATATAACATGAAATTTGAGTTGTGTGGTTAGGGTGCCATGGTGTCTTAAAGGCTTTCTATCAATTGATTTCTTTTCTTGTATCAAGTTTGAACATACTTATATATATATATATATATATATATATATATATATATATATGTTATTTAATGTTGTACCAGTTAAATAAAATTCACATAATAAGAGATGAATGGGAATAGGGCTGCAAACGAACCGAACGATTGTTCGTTTGCTAATGAAATAATGTGTTAACGAACGGTTTATGAAAACCTATCGAACCAAATTTTCGGTTCATGTTCGTTCATTAAGGAAATAAACGTGTTCATAAATGTTTTACAAACACAAATGGACACAAATAGAATCGGCGGAATGAACACACACTGAACGAGATTTTTCTGTTCATGTTTGTTCACTAAGGAAATAAACATGTTCATGAATGGTTTACAAATACAAATAAAATTCGTGGAGGCTAGAGGTGGATAGTTGAGGGAGCAGTGGAACCTAAAGCCCTACTCATGGAACGGAGGTTGATAGTATTCATTGATGATAATAATGAAAATGAAAGGAGAATGGTGCATAAACAAGGTCAGAATAGGGTTTCCTGTTCCATTTGTTAGGGTAATAAAATAAATAAAAATTAAAGAATATAAAAAGTTTAAATAAATAAATAAATGTACAAAATATTTTAATAAATAACATAAATGAATGAGCATTCATGAACACATTATCGAACATTCGCGAACACAAATGAATGAATGAAACCCATGTTCGTGTTCATTCATTTAACTAATAGACGGAAATTTCTTGTTAATGTTCGTTCACTTATTAAATTATTAAATGAACGAACGTAAACGAACTTCCCGCCAAATAATTTATGAATTGTTCACTAAGCGTTCAGTTCGTTTATAACCTTAAACGGGAACCAAAAAAAGGGAATAGTGTAAAAACAGTAAAGTTGGTCTACTGATTAGTCACTTGGTTTCTCTCCTTGAGGTGCTAAGTTCAACTCTCACTAGCATCACTTTGAAGGACATTTGTGGTGACAAGGAAGTTTAGAACTAGGCCTCTCTGGAGGTCTCCAGTTTGAAACCGAGCCGAACCGGGTTTTACCGCAGTGGGCCTTCGGGTGGGCGGGTTTTCCCCGGAACTAGTGGTTTTGTGGCTCGGATATACATCCAACTCTGACTGTTACGAAGGAGAGGATGCAATTTAATCGATTGAGGGCATCCCAGGATTCTTATCCGGTGATTTAGTTGGCTGTTAAAAAATGGTTACACGGAAACAAAGAAAAGCATAAAGCAAAATCAAGACTGGCTTATATATTGCATGGATATAAGAGCTTGGAATTCTAAAGTTGAGTTCAAGAGAGCATAAAGCAAGCACTTTGGTAACTTCTAATTTATTAATATTTTTTAATATAGATATTTCTATTCCCTCAGCTTTTCCTTTATCTGGCTTTCTTGCACCTGTAGTAATCTCAGCTTGCTTTAAGGATTTAAATTTTGATTCTATGAAGGTATTTAGGATTCGCGTTTTAAAACCGATCATTAGATAGTAGATCTCATACGAGTTGTGACAAAAACGACACTCAAACATTATATTTTGCGCTATAGTGTTATAAATGATTATCGTGTTTAAATAGACACCCAATATCCCAACAGTAAAACATTTATGTACATACCCTTCACTTTGCAAGGAAGTTGAAGAAGAAAGACAAATAAGGATTCCAAGAGTGCTGTTCCAACTTTCTTTTCATTCAAACCTGTCACTGTCTTCTAAAGAACAACCCCCCCCCCCCTCCCCCCCTCTTCTCTCTCTCTCTCTCTCTATGTGGCTTCTATGGCACATTAAACCTTATGATTGAAATGAATCTACTTGTTAGCTTTTTAAACTTTTATTTTCATCCAAATCTCATAAAAGATCATAACATGCCTTATATGTAATATATCCATAAACAAACATATACCATCATCACCAATATCACTCTCCAACCATGGGGATTGCTAATTACAAAATAATGGCGACGACAATGATGATGATATTTGTTTGTATCATGTTGTTATCTACACAATCCAAGACGGTTTCAGCGTATAGAAGCATTGATCTTGCTTTAAGATGGGGAGCAGAAAAATTATTTTCAAGGAATTCACGCGTTCTAAAAGTCGAACAATTTGTGAATATTGCACCAAACACTGCAATGATGTTTGATCCAAGTGAATCAAACAAAAGGCGAATTCGAAGGGGATCAGACCCTATTCATAATACAAGATGAAAGATTCTCAATTTGGAAAAAGAAAAGGAGAATCATAGTTCACAAGTTCTTTTATAGGTGTGTTCAACTTTTTTTTTTTATAGTTTTGTTTGATCAAAATTTAATCTCTCTTGTTCATTCTAAAACCTTAGCTAAATGCATAGTGTAGACTGTAATTTTTTTTTTCTATTTTACTCTCAAGATTAACCGACATTTTTCCGCGTTTTTACACATCTCTCTATCATTTATTGGAAACAATGACAAACCCAAATTATTTATTGTTGGCAACTAACCAAATGCCATTTGGTCCGGCAGTAGTCCCATGGCTTTCCTTATGGGATGTGGGGGGTTTTCTCAATTTTAGGTTTTCTCCCGGGCAGGTGGGTCGGGTCACCACGTCCTGTTCTTCTGACGGAAGGGTGATCCCAGTTCCCAGGGATCTGGTTTTTGCTTGTGCAATTAATTCCTTATAACAAATCTATTAACAAAATCACTACATTATCAAAAAATTTACACTGAGGATCCAAGGTAATTAATAAGAAAACTTTTACAAAAGAGCCATTATATGGATAGTTTAGCATGATCCTATACACAATATATGCATGTGTAAATTAGTAGTCTATTGATAAGAGTGTTATGTTATTAATGAACAGATTTGTAATGAGGTTACGTTTTCATTTGTAAGTAGGTAAAATTTAATTGCGTTTTAGGGTCTAAAGATTATACTCCAACTCCACAAGGAACATATAAGAGATGTAAGATTAAGATTCCGAAAGTTATTTTTTATTAGAATTTGGAAATAACACTTTTATATGCATTAGTAAATTTATAAGTTTCTTAATAGTTATTTAAATTGGATATATTCTTTACAAATTTGGAGGCTTTTTAGTTTCGGGACCTAAAGCTCTTGTTTTAGTGGTCGGGGACTTTCTGTCATCCTCCAAGGACGCGGGAGGTTCGTAGGCCCTTCATTGGAGATGCTTAATAGCTTAATAGGTGCTCGGGTTTCATCTTCAACGTTAAGTATCCGACCATTCACCATAATGTGGGTCGTATTTCCCTTAGATAAGGGATTAAGTATTGGCTTCTTTGGGCTAGTTTGCCCTTGATTCGATGGGCCAAAGTCATAAGAGCTTGTTTAATGGAATGACCTAGAGGACTAGAGGAGTAGAGGTAGAGGTGCGCAAAAAAATCGGACCTCGTAAAAAAACTTGGAACCGTTTTTTAATCCCCGGGTATTCTATACCCGAAACCGACCCTACAGGTAGGGTATATATTTTGATCTCAATACTAGGAACTGAAACCGATCATACCCGATTAATATCTGAAACCGGACAAGAACCGAAACCGGAACCAATTAAACCCGATACATGATTCTAATATCTATTTTTTAAATTTATGTTAGCGAATTTATTTTAATTTTTATCATTATACAATGCATGTTTAATAATAATAAACAAAAAGACAAGAAAATAGAGTACTAAAAACTCAATAGAGTTTAAAAAAACCCTGAAAATAGAGTACTAAAAAACTCGAAAAAACCCCGAAAATATGGTATTTTAATACCCGGTTTCTTAAAAATCGAAACCGAATTCTACCCAGAACCGGGCATATAAGGTATGGTTTTTTGATCAAATAACCGGAACCGAACCGACTATAGCAATAATCAGTTCCAACCCTTAAACGAGAAACCGGAACCGATTATTAAAAATATCCGGTTCCGGGCATGAACCCGGGTATGGAAAAGTCGGCTATTGACCATAACCAAGTTGGGTTCGGGTCCGAGTATGAACTTGAAAAATCATACCTGGTGTCACCAGTTCCAGGTAGGGTATAAAATCGTGTACCCTATACCTGGGTATTTTAATACCCTATTTTCGGGTATTCAAAAAACCCTGTTTTCTGGTATAGATCGGGTTTTTTACATTAAAACTTCAAAATTAATAAGCTATATAAAATAAATAACATAAAAGTCTAGGTATATTATAAGGTAAAAATATTGCAAAGATAAAAAAATTAAAAAGCATAAAAACATAGGTTTATATATCGGGTATTGGAAATATCCAGTCCGGGTATGGAAAAAACCCGATTTCATGTATGAACCAAGAACCGATTTTCGGGTATGATCAGGCCGGTTTTAGGTATGGGTTTTTGTATTAAAATGTATACGCTATGGATAGGGTGATTTACGAATACCGTCCAACCCAAGTTCAAGTTTTTTTTTCACCACTAGACCGACCTACCCAATAAAAATTCTTGGATGGCCATGGACCATGGCCTATTAAACCGTTTTAATTCATTTTTAATTATGTCAAAACTATCATCTTTCATTTTCTTTTTTATTATATCAATAGTTCCCCAAACAAAATCGTATTTTGAACTTTTTTTATAATAACTTAGCTAGCCTACTCATACCTAATATCTATTTTAACTGGAGTGTTTTATGATAAAAAAAAACCCGGATATACAAAGTTAATCTATCTTGGTTAAAATGATTAAAAAATAACTTACACTTGCAATTTGGTCTTAAAAAAAATAATTAGTGTGTTTTTATATATATAAAATGATACAAAATTCCTTAAAAGTTTGGTATACATGAAAAAAATACTTGGACAAATATGTCTTCATAATTTATATTCCAAAAAGTTTAGAGGAAACATAATTTTGGTGCTAACTTGTTTAATCGTTTAAAAATAGTATCGTGTTCTATTTAAATTAACCATCTAATATGCATTTAGAAATGGATTGTGTTTGCAACACATCAATCTTGTTATTACTTTTTTTAGACTTGGATCTTTCTCTGCCATTACACCCGATCTATCAAACCTCATGCTCGTACTTTCTATATTCAACAAAGAACTTGAATGCTCACTAGGGTTCTTCCTTCGTCTCCATGCATTAAATCACGAACTCCTTTCAACATAGGCTTAGTTTGTCCATATGAACCACCAACTTTGTAAGAGTCCACACTAGCTCAAAAAAAAACGAAGATAACATTAAGAGTACTCGTCTCTCATCATCAATAGAGAGAAAATTGTATATATTTCGTTCATGTGACTATTTTTCATCTTTGTACCGGCTAACGATCGTATAAAGAAAACTTTATTTGAAGTGTATGACTTCGCATACATTTGAAGTGCAATCATTGTGCTTCATATTCTCATATTTACGAGTGTGCTTCATGTACTTGCTTTTGGTACAAGGAATCTTCAATGTGTGTTCTAGAATTCTAGAATCCAAAATGAAGTTCATAACATCACAATGGTCATGGCAATGAATAGGTAGAGGTTTGGTCACAAGTTCGAAACCCGGGAGCCACCACGAGTTTTCTATTACAGCGCATTTACTCCAGAGAGTTGGCTTTCACAATAGGGTCGACTCTTGTGGAGGGTGCAACTCCTGTCAAGTGGCAGGGGGCTGGAAATTTCTCGGGGATAGCCAAGCCACATTCGACCAAGGCGCGGACCCGGTTTAAACAACATAGTTCTTGGTAATGAGTGGGGTGACGGGCCTGCGACTAGCAGGTGTGAATTAACCGTCTGTTGTGAAGTTCACCTATAAAAAAAACTATTCTTTTCTCGATGTGATGGGCCAAAGTCTTAATAGCTTGTTTAAATGACTGACATACCCTATAAAAAAATTCTTCGATGGCCATAGCCTAGGCCTATCTAACTCTTTAGGTCATTTTCAGTCATCTTTTTATAAAAATATTTCATTTTTAATATGTACAATTAGAGTCGTAGTTATCCGTGCATTCTCCAGGGGCGTGGTTGGAATTCAGAACGTATAACACATCATTACAACCGATAAATAAATTCGTAAAATTAAATAAAATGATATATAAATGTCCTATGCTATTCGCGTTGTAACTCGGGTCTGAACATCAAAATAATAAGACAATGTAAAACAAGATAGTAAATAACAAAGGTAAAAAGGTAAATGAAAAAGAAAACAATAGAAACTCGGTCGGTTTCGGTGCACTCGTTATAGCAAAGAAAAAAAAGTTAAAAAATATGCTCAAAAGAGTATCGACGCGTTCAAAAAAAAACCTTCGTCACACGTTATTGCAAAGAAAAAAAAAGAGGTTCACAATATGTCTAAAACAATTTAATGTGTTCGTTAAAAAACTATTTAGGGGTAAAAAAGTAATTTGATTAAAATAAAAGAAAAAAATAGAATAGTTAAAGCACATGAGTTATAAATAAAAGTTTACACTATATGACAAAATAGACTAAAGAAAAAAACACTATTCATCCTCTTTTTATTTATAGGAATAATTGATTTTAATAATGCTAACTATTAGTCATTGGCCGGCAATGGTCCCAACTTAAAAAATAACCAGTGGTGGTCCAAACTTTTCATATATTGTAAACTAATGGACCTTAACTAAACTGAAAATGATAAGGGGACAAAAAGAAATTAAGGTTCATGAGTGTAGGTCCATTAGTTTGCAATATGTGAAAAGGTGAGACCACCACTAGTTATTTTTTAAGTTGTGTCTGTTGACAGCCAACGACTAATAGTTTCGGTTATTAAAACCCATTATTCCTTATTTATATAGAGATAAGTATCATCTTTTATTTTTATTTTTAATCTTCAATCATTTACTCCAAAAAAGCCGAATTTTAAGCTTACTCGTATAATAACTTAGTCTACTTTTATATAATGTTCTATGTTAACTATATTGTTGTGCTAATAAAAATATACCAACTTAATCTATCTTTTATATACAATACTAATTAAATGACGGGTATAATGATTAAAAAAATAAGTAAAAATGATAAATTGGGTTTTTCTTTTAGTAATTAGTGTTCTTTTATATTTGAAATGATACACAAACTTCCTTCCGACATTCTATTTGTGAAGAAATAGTCAAAGAAATATGTCTTCATAATTTATATTCCAAAAAGTTTAGAGGAAATTGAAATTTGTTGATAGTATATTTATTTAATCTTTTTAAAACTAATCGTGTTGTAATTAAATTAGCCAACTAACATGAGTTTAAAAATGAATTATGTTTGCAACACGTCATTCTTGTTCTTACTTTCTAAACCAAAAAAGTGAATTCACTGTAATTTCTAGGATATCTTCTCTGAAGATTAATTAAATCATGAATATCTATGAACATAACCTTTTTTTTCTGTATTTCTGTTGGCTAACCATCGCAAATATGCTGTCCCAAATCTGTCGGTAAAATGTGATCACAAACAAGCGGTCCCAAAAGTAGATTAGCTATAAGCATTTTTGCCATGGTAATTTCGGTTGTAAATTGGTAGCAAACTAGCAATAAGACCCGGCCGCATTGCGGCGCCAATCGCAAACAGCGAATGCATTAGTCCAAATGTTGTGTGATGCTTAATCGTATGAACACGCGCGTTTTGACGTATTCGATTGAACTCGAAATAACCTATATAAGAATTCCGATTTATCAAACGTAAAGTAAATCGAATTATATGTGATCCGACTCATACATAGAAAAGAAACTACAATTTGACTCCACACGGTTCGAAACAAAATTTACGAAACATACATAAAATACGCACGAATACATATTATATTTGTCCTGGCTCATCTTCCAAATCGAAACGTAGACCAACTCAAATTTACAGTACATAATAATATGCACGTAAAAATGGGTTTTCTTTAATGAAAACATATTATATTTGACCTGACTCGTTTTCCAGAAAAAGTTTATGTCGAAACGTAGAGCAAATCATATCTATACCAACATGTAAATAAAAATATGCACGTAAAAAATATTTTTTAAGTAAAGGAAGTATACAGGGGTAAAACTCGAAACAAATTATTAGTAAAAAATTAATAGGTTAAAAACGTTCGTAAAACCGTGGTAAGTAGCATCAACGCCACACCACTGTCAGCGACCCCAACATTGGAAAAGTTCGTAAATATAAAATACATAAAAAAGGAAAAATTAACACCGAACGAAAAGCAAACGTAAAATTGTTGAACCATGGATCCCGTTGCGGTGCGTTAATACGAAGAATTAGACCGAAACGTAAAATGTATAAAAGAATAACTAAGTTGAATGGGGAAAAATACACGTGTTGCGACGGGCCTGTCAAATGGGAAAACATGTACCAAAAAACGATGAACCCCACACGCACGTTACGGCGTGTCTTGCAAAATTTAGAATGAAACGTAAAACAAATAACTTGTGAAAGATGAAAATTATGAGGGGCCAAAGATGAAAATAAAAAAATGTTAGGGTTAAATTGCAAAAGTTGTAAAGCATTAGGCTAGAAATGAAAAATCATTTTTTTTTTTGAAAAACTCCGATACATAGTTACTAACTCTAAAAAGCAAGATTTTGTTAGCTACTTCATAGTTTATAACAGCCTTTTGCTACCCGAATTACGAGTGCAATAACCAGGTTCCTAGTAGTCATACAATCTGAACTTTTTTTTTACTTTCTTGTCTTATGTCGCTTCTCAAGAAGTTAAAGAACCCAAAGGCTCTTATGGCACATTAATTTAAAAATCTATTAATAATTTAAACTATAGATATGAATTTACATCGA
The DNA here is from genome assembly GCA_947069175.1 of Scalesia atractyloides. Taxonomy (NCBI): domain Eukaryota; kingdom Viridiplantae; phylum Streptophyta; class Magnoliopsida; order Asterales; family Asteraceae; genus Scalesia; species Scalesia atractyloides. The sequence goes on from CAMTDV010000005.1 coordinate 89,610,233, forward strand.
GATAGATGGTAAACAGACAACAAGCTGTGCCGTTACCCTATTTTGAATAGCAAAACATGGTTCAGTTGTTTTTTTTGTAACCAGACTACTTTCACGCTAGAACTAGAGAGACTCTATAGACCGATTTTGATTTAAGAACATGATAGTTTCCAAATGCATGGAAATGAATATAACTAGTTGTCTGACTAGAGTAATAGGTTTAATAACCTTTGTGTAACGTAGCTAAAACTCAAACAAGAGAAAGAAACAAGTATCTTATTTTTTACAGATATTCACAATATGTTTTCTATGGTAACTGAGTTCATGAATTATGGCCAACAAACAATACGAGCTGCAAGGTAGGTTGGTTAAAGTTTCATGATTACTTTATCACACACGAATTGTTTACACGTAACTGTTCAATGCCCTTACAAAAATTTGATCTCATCTGAGCGTTTCCACAGTCAAATTCACTTAGAATTTGATAAATGCATTACTTGTGAAGTGGGTCTAAAATTTCATTTAAACTCTCAAAGCAGATTCTAGCCTACTTATCACCAACAACTTGCCATGTAGATCGAAGACTCCATAGTTCTCATGCGCCACGTGGCTTTGTCATACGATAGCCATAATCCCATAATTTAAGTAAGACCACCCGTACTCGTTGGCGTTTTGTACGCGAAAAACGCCCAACTTCGGCCCCTATGGACGTTTTTTTCAATTTTTTTTCTGTTTGGCGTTTGATTTACAACGCCTTTGCCCATTTTAAATTTTGTTTTGTTCGAGATTTTTTGACCGTTTCACAACGGTTAAAAGATTAATTAATTTTTTTCAACTTTAAACATTATTACCCACCTTTCATTCCATTTTTTTAAAAAACTTTCACCTCTTCTCTAAAATTTTATAAAAACTTCACCTCTTCTCTATTCTCTATAATCATGAATCCCTTCCGACCTCTATTTGGTGTGCCTTCGAGACCCGGTAACCCCAACGCGTATCGGCCGAACACCACGCAATCCCAACCGAGCTTCAACCTACAAGACATGGATCCTAACTTTATCGCGTACGCTCAAATGTTAGCATCGGCCGGTTCCCAACAACTATTTCAAGTTCCTCAAACTTATCAAAACATGGGAGGTTCGCAAACGCCTCCGGATATAGAAACGGTGCCGGAGACACAACCCGAACCCGAGCCCGTTGTCGAGGCCCCGAAACGCTCAAAGTCTAAAAGGTCTCACAAAAAAAAGGAAACAAGCAGTCCTCGTCGAAAAGGAGACTACCTTGCATGAGACAAAGACGAGGAGTATGCGTTGGCAAAAGCTTGGCTAGATATATCGGAGGCCTCTGATGTTGGTTAGTTTTTTAAAAATTTTCATTATTATTTTTGGTCCTACTAGTATTTTTTTTATCTGTAAAATATTACATTATAATTATTTATTTTCTTTGTAGCTAATTACTGAACGTTACCGATATTTTGGCAAAAGATTCTAGCAACGTTCTTTAAGGCTATGGGAAGAGGCGATGAGTACCGCAAAGATGATTCCCTTTCGAGCAAATGGAGCGATATCAACTGGAAATGCCATCAGTTTCAAGAGGTCTTTCAACGCAATTGGGACAACAGGGAAAGCGGCGAAAGCGACGCTAATGTTATAACAAAAGAGTTGGAAGAATACACTCAAACGAAAGGCAGTTTCACTTATTTTAGATATTTTAGATGTTGGGAGCTTTTAAGAGGTAGTCCCAAATGGGCAAACGTACCGACGATGACGTCTAGCGGCAGACGTAAATCAAAGCGGTCAAAAACATCATCGTCGGTTGACCCGAACACACCAATCTCCGATGCTCAGAACGTTGATTTAAATACCATCGTAGACGAAGAGGTAGAATTGGAGTTGGAACGACCGTCGGGTAGAAGAAGTGCCAAAAACAAGGGGAAAAAAACGGAGTCCTCTTCTTCTAATCAAGATATATTGCACCAAGATTTCGAAGAGATGAATCGACGTCTTTAAGACATTCGGGATCTCGGTCATAGGCGTCAACAAAGTATCGACGAAAGAAACGTCGAAAACAAAAAGTTTGTCGCGATACAAGAATCGAGACAAATGGAAAAATATCGAATTTTTGGCTAAACCCATCGACCATCTCACAGGCGACGCGTTGATCCTAGCCCAAATGCGTCGGGAACAAATCCGTCAAAAATACAATCTCTAGCTTTGTTTCGGTTTTTTTAATTTATTTGTGTCGGTTTTTTTAATTTCTTTCGGTATTTCTTTTTAAGTTTAGTCGGTTTTTTTTATTTTAGTATTGTAATCTTTTTTTATTTAATGAAGAATTTTAGTTTTTAATTTATTAAAAAATTAATAATTGTCTAACGATTGGAAGGGGCGTTATAGGGCTTTATTCCATTACGCCTATCTTGTAAAAACGCACAATAAAGCCCTTTGATGACTGGACTGCAACATGGCAAAAAACGCCTAAAGATGGAGCTTTATTCACCCAAACCACTACACATGATCTAAGCACTTTTTATACATTTTAGCATGAATCGTGGGCCCCATATGATTATCTACAAAATATATAATTAACCCAAAAACCAATAATGGCCCTTCATAACTTCATAACATAAACTTGAATGGTCTAAAAATGTACACATGAAAATAAATGTGCACATTATAAGCATAATAAATATTTAAAATATATGAATGGTGTTAGAAAGATCCATTGTCATTTCATGTCTAGTTTTATATATCTTAAAAACCAATTACAATTATTTATTATATTCGGAGGAACCAAGAATGTGATACACGCACCTGAGCATTCATCATGAAAATAGATAGGAGTTTGGAGATCCAGATCGTTGAAATTCTTTTAGAGAACCTCAATTCAGTATCTGCATATAGCACCAGAATATTCATCATGAAAATACATAGGAGTTTGGTTTCTACCCCTTCGGTTTGGAAAAAAATGAAAAAAATTAGTGTAAACTTTGTATAATTTGGAAAAAGTAGAGAATTATTGAGAATCTAGCAAAAGGAACCCCAAGAAAAAATCCGCCATTATGTTTGTTTACCTTGATTTTGCACTATTCTTTGTTTTGATGATTTTGAGAACACGGGACAGGTCTGGAACGAGTCATGACTCATGTATGTAGATTTATGCCTCGCGTAGAGAACTAGAAATGTGAACCTCGCCATTTTATGAAGAACACAAAACAATTATATGGATTTGAAAAATCGTTAAGTTTTTTGCTCGTATAATTTAGCGAGTGTTAGTAATGAAAAGAAATTAGGTTTTATTCGGTACATTATTTTAGGTTTTATTCGGTATGAACACGATTTGTAGTTAGTTAACATCCACCGGTTAAACTATTTCAGAGTCTAACCCGATACAATTAAAAAAAAGGTTTTTAAAACATATCTACCAAGAACATTGAAGAGATGTAATTAGTATTCTAAAAATGGATGCTCTTTAATTTGGCATATTCAAAGATGAAAAAGAAAAACACGTGGGCAACATCAATATCAGTGATGAACCTTCTATATTTTTTTACAGAGCGAATATTACTCTCACCACTATTTCTGAAGTAAATCAAATTACTTATAATCTACCCTATAGTCCGAAAAAGTTAAAAGACATGTGTTTTTATTATAAGAGCATCTCACGTCTTAAATTGGAGGCCAAGTACCTCCATTGAATAACCCCATTGACGACCCCACCCCCCTTTTCACATAATTTCTAACCAACCTTCACACATGGTTCATGTGGTTGGACCTAGAGGTGAAAAAAAAACAGGTTGGAAACCAAACCCATTTTTGAACCTGGACCGGATCCCATTTTTAAACTTGCTTGGTTAAATCCAAACTGAACTATAGGGTTGAAATCGGGTTGTAATCCTACACTTCGAAATTGATCTAAAATAGGTCAAACCTAAACTAAACTTACCCATCATGGTAAATTCGATTTACGCTATGTTTCGACACCGCCGCACACGCGGGAAATTTACTAGTTATATAAAAAGATGATGGTCTCAAATTTGAGAAGAAAAAATTAAAAGCAAATTCCGATGACAAAATAGTTGAAAAAACAATAATAATCATAATAATAATTTAAACTCTTTATGGACCATTGCAAATCCTGCTGCAAATTCTGCGACTGAAATCCTATTGCTAAAAGTAGTTGCAAAACTGGATTTGCTTTAAGGTTTTCTGCCACAACAATTTTGGTTGCAAATTGGTCGCGACTAGCAATGATAAAACTTGATAATTTTAACTATATCGTCTGTCATTGCTCAAGAAACCGGAGGCTGTTATACCAAAGAACACGCAACATAACCAGGTTAATTGGTTTTTGTGATCATGCTACTTTTTCGCTTGACAACAGAGATTTTATTAAATGATTTTATTTTTAGAATGAGGTAATATAAATAGTAGTTGGACTACGTAAGTTTGTTTACAAACATAAAGACCCAAGCCTATTATTATTTCATTTAAATTGTTAATGTACATTTCAGAGTTGTTATGGTAAGCTACATGATATGTAGGAGACTCATCCATATTTCTCAAGGCCAGATGACTCTATCATTTAGCCATAATCCCATACAAGTGGAGAGCCCGTGCTTCGCGGCGTGGCGTGGTTGGATCCTTACGTTTCATGAGTTTACATTTGTTATTTTTTAAACATTCTTATGCAATTCCATGTCCTTTTTATAGGTAATAATTTTAGTAAATTGCCATTTTAGTCCCTGAGTTTTGTACAAATTTTCCATTTTAGTCCAAATAGTTTTTTTTCGCCTCTGGATCCCTGAGTTTTTCATTTTGTTGCCATTTTGATCCAACCCACTAATTCTGTTAGATAATGTCAGTTAACTAGTTTGGTACTTGCCATTATCATCCAAAACTCTTTTTATCCCTTTATATATAATAAAGAGTAAACTGCCATTTTGGTCCCTGGGGTTTGGTCATTTTTGTCACTTTAGTCCAAAACTCAAACTTTTTGCATCTGGGTCCCTGTGGTTTCAGTTTTATTGCCATTTTGGTCCAAAAGTGAAATCATGTCATATTTGTCTTATAAAACCATGCTATTTTGTCCTTTTCTTCAGGGGCAAAATGGTCATTTCAAACATTAATATATATATATAAATAAAATAAAAAAACTCAAAACCCTGCACCTTCTGTCTCTCTCTCTCTAAGACCACCGCCACCTCCTCCTCCCCCTTCAACTTCCGGTCGCATTTGGAGGTTGAACTTGGTTTACACGCATACCTCAAAGAACATCTGATTATAACTAAAACCTCTGTAAGTCACTGTTGAACATAATCAAAGCTTCAATCCACCATGAACACACTTCAATATCCCTTTATTCTATCAACTGAAAACCCAATTCAAAAACATCGTATGGTGTGTGAAACCCTAGCACCTGATTTCAAACCCTAGCACCTATATACTGCCCCTATCCATCCGTCACCACCATTACAGGTTCAAGTTCTCAGATCCGGACTGTTGCTTCTCATGTTCCGGTGGCGGAGGTGTTAATGGGTGTCGGCGCCAGAGGTGTTGCAGATCTGAGGTTGGTGAAGATGAGTGGTGGTGGCCAGGTGGTGGTGGTCGAGCGCAGAGGCCGGGTGACAGTGGCTGGATGGTGGTTCTGGAGAACAAAGAGAACACAGTGAGTTGGGGGAAGATGATAACCTTGTTGCTTTTATAAGGTCAAATACAGCTGGATGGTGTTATAATAAAAGTATAATGACCATTTTGCCTCTGAGAAAAAGGTCAAAATACCAGAATTTATTAGACAATTTTGAGCTGATTTTACTTTTGGACCAAAATGGCAAAAAACTGAAACCACAGAGACTAAAATAACAGTTTTGGACTAAAGTGGCAAAAATGACCAAACTCAGGGACCAAAATGACAGTTTACTCATATAATAAATAATACATATACTGTTATTTTCTTATAATGGTACCTCACTTCATTCTTACACAGGCTCTCTTCAAGAACACAACAAACCAGTAAACCACACCATTGTGCATCACCGTCTAAATGTCAAAAAACCACCACCTACCACCGTCAACCACCACCCAACTGTCACAGAACCACCACCACACTTCCGGCACCACTAACCACCGTTCACCAACCCCAACTGTCACAAAACCACCACAACACTTCCGACGCCACCAACCATCGTTCACTACCACCCAACCATTGGAGGTCACCAAAGAAGGGGCCGCCACCCACTACTATGTCTTCTATAGCCTCTCTAAGGCCATCATCGAACCGAGATACCGCATCCTCCATCAAATGGGGTTGACAAGTCCGCAGCCCAAAAAGTAACTTAGCAACCCCCATGCACGACCTTAGCAGAAGGAGTTCACATTGGGGATCCCCCAGGCAGGGTAAGAGTTTCATGAGGTCAACTGCCCCCGAGGCCCGCCGCCCTGCCAACTCCACAATAAAGCTAGGATCTCGACTAAGAGCTCCACCAAGGAGCTTAACCCCCTTCTCTGGTCTACCGATCCCTCTCGGGAAGAGCCCATCCTGAACTTTCTGCCCATCACATGTCGGCCAATAAACCTCTGTTTTCTTAATGTTGAGATGAAGCCCTAGAGATGGCCCCTCCTCGTTGATGATGTCTAAGGCCTTAGCAACCTCAGAGGCATTGCCGATAATCGTCCCATCATCCAAGTACCAAGCATGAAACGGGAGTTTACAACAACACCCGATGACAAGTACATCCTCACCAGCATCCTCCTACGACTCCGTCGCGAAGCACGGCTCAAATACAAGTTCACCACAATTTTCCGGTTCTTTCGAGTTTTTTTATGGTATTAGAGCTTTATTGTTCACGAGAACAAAATCATTCAGCTTTTTTATTTTAATTTGTTTTTAAAAAACAGCAACTGACCCTGAATTTCAAAAACGGGAACAACAAATGCAGTAATGATTTAGCAAGAATCAGGCACCGACATTGAATTTTAAAGACCAGAACAAAATTCAAAATACAAATATATATATATATATATATATATATATATTATATATATATATATATATATATATATATATATATATATATATATATATATTTCAAAGGAAGAGAATGTATAAGAATGAATCATGAAGGTACTGTTACTATGACTTTGGCTTTTCATATGCTCGATTTGCTAGAATTTGTTCAAGATATATGTTGTTCCATATGTCTAGCTTAAGAGGAAATGTTATCATCTATCATAGTTATTATAATTGTTTGATTTACCATTTATACTTAAGTTTGTTTGAATTTTTTTTTTTAAAATCTATAAATATAATTCATATATAAGCTAGAAAACTTGTCTAAGTTACATCAAAACAGAAGGTAGCCGGGCAACAAGCTGCGCCGCCAATCCTTTCTGAATTGCAAACCCTAACCTTCCAAATACAAACTCTTGCCCCATTGGGTTTGAACAATTGCTGTAGACGACCCGTTGAACCCTCGTCAAGAAGTGGATAGCTTTTGGCGCTAGGGAGCCAAAAGTATCAAAGGCAAAAGGGACAAAGACATGCTGGTTCTTTGCGCTAGCTTTAGCGTGCTTATCCACTTTCTTTGATTCTGCCTTTCTTGCCGCTTGTCCAACTATAAACATGTTTTCCCTTAAACCAACCAAAGGGGAAACCCCCGTGAGGTCTACACAAGCATGTTTCCCCTAGCCCAGCCAAAGACGAGCAGATCCGCTAGTCGCAGAGTAGATCTCCCTTCCATAGGGTCCGTGAGGAAATTCACAGGGGCCTCTTTCTTAGCCGAAATCCCAGCTCTTCTTAAGATGTCCCACAAAGCATCACGCACCCAGTCGTGCCGATATTTGAACCCAGGGAGCTCTTTACAGTGAACTGCATGCTCCCCGTATTTATCCATACAAGCTTTACCACATATCAGGCTAGTTTCATCTTCCGGGTACATAGGGATCATCAACCGATATTTGAGAGTGGCTCTATATTCTACTGCAGACATACATTGTCCCAACCCCTCAATTGGTATAACGGTCAAAAATTCCTCATCATGGGGACCTTTCAGGCACTCAAACACCGCCTTCTGGCGGGATGACAAATCAAAAGCTTCTCCCATGCTTTGAGCGATTTTGCTAAATAGAGCATTCGCCAAAGTTTTTTGTGGTGGGCGGTTTCCTTATTAGAGAAACCGCCAATATCCAAGTCTGGGAGAGAGACATTTATAATTTGATTTCTAATTTTTATAATTAGTTGATTTGTGTAATTTTACTGGGTATGGTTATTGTTGTATTTTTATTATTAGTTAGTTAGCTTTATTATTTTCTTTTTTCACTCTAATCTTGCTATAAAAAGAAATTTGGTTTTCAATACAGAACAAAAAATTCATCAATACAAATTAATATTCGGTTCATTTGAATTATTTCAATTACTGGATAGGCTACCTACACTATGCTCGTTACGTAGGCGGAATATTCACATTGATTCGGACTTGTGCCCTTATGTGGGGAGGGCCCGGAAACACTGGATCACTTATTTGTGTCTTGTGGCTTTGCGCAATGTGTATGGCAGTTGGTTTCACAATGGTGTAAGGCCGGTCCAGTTTTCGCGTTTAGGTTTAAGGATCTACTGGATTTACATGCATACATTGGTGGATCAACTAAGGCTAAGAAGGCATTCTACATAGTGTGTTTAACTACTATTTGGTGTATATAGAAGTGTCGAAACGAGGCGGTGTTTAGTCAAATACAGCGTACTGTGCAAAGAACTTTTGGTAATATCAAGTCCTTGAGCCTACTGTGGATAAACGCTAGAACTAAACAAGCAAATTTGAGTTGGAATGTCTGGTGTGGGTACAATCTGTATAGAATAGGTTGGTGATTTGCAATTGTTACTGTTTGGGTGTTTGCTAGTTTCCCGCTAGACATTGGTGATTTAATAAAACTTTCATTGTCCGTTCAAAAAAAAAGTTTTTGAATTATTTCAAACCTAATGCTATCTTACTGTTGAAACAATAGAATAGAAATAGTCAAAACTGCCAATGAGGTGGTGGTGGAGTGGTAAAGGAGAGACTTGATGTTTTAAGGGACCCAAGTTCGATTCCTGCTCTGTCCACTATTTTCTGCGGCACCTGGTGATGATGAGAGACTAGGCGAATAGGTGGAGATCGCTAGTTCGATCCTTGAACTGAGTGAGTTTTACCTCATCGCACTGTCGTGCCTTCGGGCAAGTGTTCACGGGCTTCGGTCCTAGGTGAGGGTTTTCTCCGGTTCAGAGGCGAGTGTATCCCGATGTGGTGAATTTCGCCAGTAGCCCATTTGAAGGATACTTTAAAGAAATAGTCAAAACTGAAAAATGAAATGCCAAACGAAAACAAGTCAATCACACACTATAAATCTGTTTACACCAAGACTTCATAGCATTGGTAGTGTCACGCTGACACCTAAACATGTTGGTTCCCAAGTGTTGGGCTTGTAAATAACACATAAAAACAACATACGTTTTACCAAACGTGAAGAAACTGTGAAAAAGAAGCCTTTTTTCTTGCCACTTATAACCACGTATTTTAACCCTTCATATTTAAAATGAAAATCCTATTTCGGCAAGCTGGATTAATAATTCTCTATACTAAACTTCTATCTACAAATACACATTATCATATGCCATAAATGATAGACCATGATAGTCAATAAACTATTCTAGCTACTAACTTCGACATCTTATAGCACATGGCTTAATAAATATCATTGATTCATAATAAAAGATCTGAATATCTTTTTTTTAAATAAAAAAAACTTAAAGCAAATGAACCTTTTATAGAGTAAAAATATTTTATATAACCTGAACGATATGAAATTAAAAAGTTTTGTTTTTTTGTGCAAAATACAATATTTTAATGAAAAAAAAAATGGAAATAAAAAGGGTATTTATAATCTAATAACGCTATTTGGTTAACTTATAAATGATTGTGGAGAAATCAGGTTCAAACACATGCTTACGTTCTATACCAGAACATTCAAGTGATCATCCGGGCCTTGTAGGAAAACACTAACTTTCAGATTAAGGATTATTAAAGTATTTCGATGATACTTTAAATCTTTAATATAATTCTAGAAGAAAACAAGTACAAGTATGAAAATTTTTGTTGTGAAAACTTTTACCCAAAAACGTAATTAAAATAGACCAAATACTTATTTACATAGCTAGGCTAAAGATAGTAACGTCATTTAAGTTGAAACATCACGACTATGCATTAAAGAGTTTGTCAGTTGGCGGTTAAAATTATTACAAGCATGTAACTTAAATCAACAAGAAAATCGTTAGCAGAAAATCAACTGTTAATCTCTTCCTTTAGACACTACTAAACAGTGGGCATCCAGCCATGAATAGATCCCATCAGAAGTCCATTAGTGAAAGTGGTAATTGGCGATAATTCGCTGGTGATACTTAGTCGGAAAGCATAGTGTGTGTAGAGAATTTACAGGTGGATTTCACCTAAAGATTACTGAGAGATCACCAACAAGCCCGCGGCCTCAGAAATGAGGTATGCCTGTAGCGACGAATTACTGACCGCCACATCACAACAGATTACCGATAACTTATTTAATTATTTACCGGCAGATCACTCATAAAGAGTTGTTGGTAATTTTGAATTTTAATATAAGTAATATTTAGAGTTAACTCACCTAGAAACAAAAATGTATAACAATTTTTGTAAATAAAAAGTTACAAAATGCACAATGAGCTTTGCAAAATAAATACAAACTTCACTATCTATTGTAAACAAAACGCGTCCTTTATTTGATAATAAAAAAAATATAAAATTCAATCGATTAGTTTATTAAAACATTCTGCTTGAAACTTATTTATTATTTCTGGTAAATAAAAGGGTCTCTGGAAAGCAGCCCCTCTTGGCTACTGCATTAAAATTGTGGTATTTTTTTCCATGACCTATTTAAATAAAATTACTTAAGCATGAGGCAATGTCTCATCACCACATGAGCATATCAAAAAGCTTCGTGACTTTTTATGGATCACATTTATACGCACAAAACTAAAGGTAAGTTGTGTATGATATATAAAATTAATTTTTCTGTTCTCATATACATTGTTTTTGTTTACATATTTCATGATATTATATTTCAAATTTAGTAAATAGTAAAACAACATTATAGCATTGTTATGTTAATATAACCATTATTTTAATAAGAAACTAGATCATATATCACAAACAAAAAAAAAAAAGAAGTAAGAACTCTGTAATCAAAAGGGTAAAACAAGAGTAACATGCATGGGATGGCTTGATGTTATGCATGCCAGCCTAAAAGCCAGGCATTAACTCCTCAAATTTATGCCATCCTTCAATTAGGAAACTTCCTTCTCTAGGGTGGAACCATACTTCCACTATGGGATTACCCCTTTTGTTTTTAAAGGATCTTGTAAAAAGGATAGAACATTTGTCCCAATTAATGCTTTGCCCAACCTTGACAAATTCAAACAAGATACTTATACTATATAATTAAAACAAAAATCTTTTTAATCAAAAGTTCTAAGTTTAAATTTGCTACTAATCAGTAAATCCCACCAATAGCAAAGCTAAGGTAGGGTCTGAAGATGATTAGATGTAGACAACCTTCTCTCTACCACGTAGAAATAGAGAGGCTGCTTCCGGTGAGACCCCGGCTCGATAATAGTTTTGCATCAAGCCTTGGACATAAGGCACATAACACTCAGCAATTAAGACAAAGGCCGATTAGGACATGTACTCCCTTGTCTTTCGGCTATCAGTGCCACCACATGATGCATGATTAACCATCGCCTCTTTTAACGTTATTTTCACAAAATTAGTAAAATAACGTTAAAATTAGTGCACATTCACTTTTGGCTCCCGAATGCCCACACATATATAAATTATATACGCATACCGCAAGCGAGCTTTACTACTAACATAATTTGTATGAATATATTGCAACCGTTTTGTAGAAATAAAGGTAAGTTACATCGATCTTTCCAATATTGTGCTTTGGTTTTGATATAGGTTGGCTATCGTTTTTGCATGATATGTCGGTTATAAACCAATTATTTTAAATAGAGTTAAATGTCACTTTAGTTTCTATGGTTTATGTTATTTTGTCAGTTTAGTTCAAATGTTTCATTTTTTCCCTATGGGTTCAAAAAGTTTTCACCGTTGCCATTTTAGTCCACTGGGTTAACTTCATCCATTTTTTCTATTAACGAGAAGGGCAATTTGGTCATTTTATATGGCTGAATTGCCCTTCTAGTTAACAAAATTACATATAAAATGATCGAATTGCCTCTCTCGTTAACAGAAAAAATGAATGAAGTTAATCCAGTGGACTAAAACGGCAACGGTGAAACTTTTTTGAACCCACAGTTGAAAAATGAAACCTTTGGACTAGACTGGTAAAATTGCCCAAACTACGGGGACTAAAAAGGCATTTAACTCTTATAACCTGGCAATTCAATCACCTATATGAAAACTAGGGCTGTAAACGAACCGAACGTTCAGTGAACTGTTCGACGGGAAGTTCGTTTATGTTCGTTCGATTAGCTTAACGAACAAAACGGACAAAAAATTTGATTCGGTTAGCTTAGTGAACGAACATGAACACTGGTCTCGTTCGTGCGATTGCGTTCAAGAACGTTCGGTAATATGCTCGGTTACATTCGCTCGTGTTTGTTTGATTATATTAAAAGAATAATAAATAATAAACCTTTTATCTAAACATATTTGAAAACTTTAAACCCTATTTTTTTATAAGTTAGCTAAAATTTGGACATTCAAAGACATTTTTGGGGATAGTTATGTCTAAGTTAGTTAATCAAAGACATTTTTTGGGATAATTATGTCTAAGTTAGTCAAATTTGATTCAACGTTTTGTGGTGTAGTAGACTTCTTATGTTTTAATTTATCATTTTATGGTTGTATTTAACTATTTATATCCAATGTTTAAGGATGGAAATGTTTTTATTTTTTTGTTTTCAAGTTAAATGTCCGTTTGCGTTCGTTTTTATTTGCTTGCGTTCGTTTGTGTTCGAGACTAATGTTCACGAACTGTTCGTGAACAACTGAATTTACTTAACGAACGAATGCAAACATAAACTTATGTTCAGTATGCGTTTGCGAACATGTTAATTTCCTTAACGAACGAACACGAACATGGCCTTATTCGTGTTCGTTCGGTTCGTTTACAGCCATAATGAGAACCAAATGCAACCCGGTTTTTCAAAGGGGTTTGATAACCTAACTAAACCTGATTTTTATTACTAGCAAAGTGTATATTATTTTTCAAATCATTTTATAAAAAATTAAAGTAATAAAATTTATGCAAAGAAATAACCAAGAAGAAGTGTCTGAAAAAGTAAAAAACTTCCACAAAAATCAATAAGTTCAGCATAATATCATTTTTTTAACAAACAATAGCAGATAACAACTATAATCTAAATAAAACAATATATACACTTAGCACAACAAATAATATAATCTAAATAAAACAATATATAGACTTGGCAGATAACTATAATCTGTTACATGTGTATTACGTTGTACACTGCAAGCATAAAAATAATATTTTATTACAAAAGATGGTAATATAAGCATTATGAATCATAATATGCTAGTATTAGAATATATAAAACTTCTATAAAGACGTAACTTTATCCATAACAAATGATAAAATGAATGTTAAACATTGTAATCGAATTGAATTGAGTTGAGTAAGAGTATATGGTAATTATAAGTTTGTAAGAATTCACCCGCTTTAGGGAACCCAGTTTATTACTCAAAACAAGACACTAGAGGTATTAAAATTTTAATTGGTGTCATAAAAGATTATAAAGCACCAGGGTGAGTGGAATTCATTGTTCTCATCCTTCCCATTCTTCTCCTCCTTAAGCTTTTTTTCCTTGTTAAAATAATTGGTGTCATAAAAGATTATAAAGCACCAGGGTGAGTAGAATTCATTGTTCTCATCCTTCCCATTCTTCTCCTCCTTAAGCCTTTTTTCTTTGTTAAATGTATACAATCCTCTCAATTAAAATGACAAATTATTGTTTTGAGTTAGTTGTGATTTATTTTAATTATTTGTTTTGTGCATAATAATGTTCGAAGTGTTGGAAACCAGACCTTCTTCAATTTAAATAAACAATGTATTTAACAAGAAAAAAATTCTTTAATTAAAATTAAAGATGCATAAACCCTAACCTATAACCCTTGTAGAACAAGTAATCAACTCCTATAAGGAAACCAAATAAAATAAAAATAATACAAAACGTAAACTATAAGGAAACCAAATAAAATAAAAATACTATAAAACCTAAATCTACCTACAAAAATAAAATACACATAAAAAAACCATTTACATCCTCCAACTTTTGAGTAATTACAAGATTAGTTCCAATAATCACCCCCTAATCTTGTCAAGTTCCTCCTAGGTCTTTGATGTGGTGTGAAACACACATCTTTTCCCTTATACTTTATACTTTATTTTAGTTAATTTGTATTAGTTTTTTGTATGTTTTTGCCTTGTACTTAGTGTTATGTAGTTCTACAGGTGTTCGTGTGCAGATGAAGCAAAAAGAGCTAAAACGTTAAAGAAATGAGCACACAAGAGAATGTTTGGGCTTTGTGAATGATTCTCTTGGAATGGAATAGGATATCTGAGAATATGAGATGATAGAAAATTGAATTACGAAGACAAAGGCGAAAATGACTAAGAAAACAGAGTTGAAATGAAGAAGTTATGAAGAAAACACTTTGTCACTAGACGGTTAAGTGTTGATTGTGTGTGAGCGGGTCTTCTTTAATTGTCTTATGATAGTTGCCTACTTAAGTTCGATGAACTGTTCTTAGATTACCCCTCTACACTTTAGGGTGCATTGAGATTATTGTGTTGTGAGGTAGACTATCTTTTGGGTACTTTAGTATTATTGGACTCGTTGTGAGGCTATTCGACTAACCGGTGAGTTTAACAACTTTTAGGGTTCTTTTAGGTGACACCTCGAGAAGGGTTGAGGGTTCTTTAGAATTTTCTGTTAGTTTATTATCAAAGATCCTGTTCCATCTTAGTTACCATTATCAATAGAAAACCATGATTAACAAATAGGATTCCAAATCTAGGTAGTGTTCCTTCCTCTTGAGTATCTCTAAATAGTCAAAATTCCTTAGTTGTTAAGTCTTAATTTGATTTCCTACTATTTCAGTAAACCCCAAAATACCATTTAAGTCTTAGTCGAGTGATAGTTAATTTAGCGCAACACTAGTGTCCTTTGGGTTCGATAGTCGAGTGTTAAGTCTTAATCCGATGTACTATCCAAAGATCTATTAGCCAATGACTATAATCAAATAGATTGGCAAATGAAAATTTTGGAAGTAACCTTCTGTCTAGCAAAGGTGAACAATGTTCTACTTTCAAATTTATCATTTCTCTATGTTAACTCACTATGTGGAGTTAATCCTTAAATTCCATGACAAGTATTGTCGCATTAATCAATTGGGTAATGACAATGTCCACACCCTATCGCCTATGTGATCAATTAGATCCTGGCTAAAACATTCAAACACTCAATAGTAGTGTAAAGCCAAATATGCAATAATAACAGTAGTGACGCTTGATAAACTATCTGATAAATACTGGACTATGTCCAATCTATAAATGCCTATGATGGTCCTTTGAGACCTAGGTTATATATATATATATATATATATCTTTTATCTAAATTCTGTATGGTTATAGAACCATGTTATGGAAAAGGGTATACCATAGTAACTGACCAAATTCATCTCGATATTTAGAAGTAAGTTGCAGCGATGGTGGACTCTAATGAAGTAAACAGTAAGCGCAATGATGATGACGCCAATGAGAATATCATCATAAGTAAGAATGACTTGAGAGACCTTATTGCCGCAGAAGTTGGACAAGCCTTGAAGGATAGGTTTGAACGTCAACCTGAGTCGAGTGCTTCTCGCTCCAAGCCTGTTTCTAAACCTAAATCTCAGCCTAGCCACTCAAAGCCAAAGAAGAGTGAGGCACACTCTTCAAATGTGAAGAGTGATGTGCATCCTAAGAAACCGAATGTTGATGGCGATGGATGTTCCTACAAGTACTTTGTATCTTGTAGACCCTGTGATTTTGACGGCGAAAAAGGAGTCGTGGAATGTTTAATGTGGTTGGACGAAATGGAAACATTGGTGGATATCAGCGGATGCGCTGATAAGAATGTTGTTAAGTATGTATCTCAATCGTTCAAGGGTGATGCCCTTATCTGGTGAAAAGCTTTAGTCCAGTCTACGGGCAAAGTTCATCTCTACAATCTTAGTTGGTCGAAATTTGTGGAACTAGTGAAGGATACCTACTGCCCACCTCATGAGGTGGAGAAAATCGAGTCAGATTTCCTAAATATGACTATGAAGAACATGGATTGTCAGAAGTTTGTCACCGACTACAACTCTCTCTCAAGGCTAGTGCCTTATTTGGTTACTCCGGAGCCCAAACGTATTGCACGTTTCATCAATGGGCTACCTCCTGAAATCAGGAGTATGGTTAAGGCGGTGTAGCCAGGCACCTACAAATCTGCTGTGGAGTTGTCCCTCTCCCTCACACAGGACTATGTGAGCAAATATCAGTTAAGACTGACAATGATGGGAAGCGAAAGCGGGAGGACAACAACTCCCAGAAGTTTAACAAAAAGGGTAAACATGGGTTTAGCAAGGATAATCAGAAGCCAAGTGACAAACCCACTTGTAAGACATGTGGGAAACAACACTATGGATAGTGTCGCTTAGAACAAAAACCTAAGCAGTGCATATCTGCAAGAAAACAGGGCATCGGTCACATGAGTGCCGAAACATAAAGGATGCTACCTGTTTTGGATGTGGTGAAAAAGGACACATCAAGACAAACTGCCCTAAATCAAATACTGAAGGTAAGGCCAAAACCACTGAGGCAAAGAAAGGCACTGCTAGAGCCTTTCAAATGAATTCCAAGGAAGCAGTGAATGACAACAACGTTATAACGAGTACGTTCCTTATCAACGACGCTTTTGCTAGAGTTCTTTTCGATTCGGGCGCCAATAAATCGTTTGTAGATCATAAGTTTTGTGAACTATTAAACTTGCCCATAAGAAATCTAGACATAACTTATGAAGTAGAGCTCGCTGATGGAACTATAGAAACCGCTTCTTCCATTCTTGACGGATGCTACATATCCATCAAGAATCATTCTATCCCTATCTCTCTTTTACCTATTAAACTAGCGGGATTCGATGTAGTCTTAGGCATGGACTGGTTATCACATAACCAAGCTCGCATGGCCTGCGATAAGAAACTCATTGAAATCAAATCTCCGTCTGGTAAATACCTTACTCTTCATGGAGACAAACACTTTTGATTGCCCGATAAAGCTGTTCTGCTTAAGGCATCCAGATGTATGCGGAAAGGTTGTGTCATCTACATGATACAAGTTACCATCGATGAACCCAAACCAAGGATTGAAGATATTCCTGTCATCTCTGAATACCCAGACGTGTTCCCAGAAGAATTACCTGGCCTACCTCCTGATAGGCAGGTAGAGTTTCGAATCGACATCCTACCTGGAGCAGCTCCTATAGCTAAAGCTCCATATCGTTTAGCACCAACCGAGATGAAAGAATTAAGAACCCAATTGGACGAACTTTTGGAGAAAGGTTTTATTCAACCGAGTTCTTCGCCTTGGGGAGCTCCTATCATATTTGTTAAGAAGAAGGACGGATCAATGCGGATGTGCATTGATTACCGTGAACTCAATAAGATAACGATAAAAAATCGTTACCCTTTGCCCAGTATCGACGACTTGTTTGATCAATTGCAAGGTGCAAGTTACTTCTCGAATATTGATTTAAGGTCGGGATATCACCAACTTAAGGTTAGAAATGAAGATGTTCTGAAAACTGCTTTCAGAACGAGATATGGACATTACGAATTCCTAGTGATGCCTTTTGGGCTCACTAATGCACCAGCAGCATTCATGGATCTCATGAATAGAGTCTGCAAGCCATACTTAGATAAGTTTGTCATTGTCTTCATAGACGACATACTTATCTATTCTCGTAATCAATCTGATCATGAGAAACATTTAAGGTGCATTCTTGAAATATTACGTCAAGAAAAGCTGTACGCGAAATTTTCTAAATGTGAATTTTGGCTTCGAGAGGTTCAGTTCCTTGGTCATGTAGTAACTGAACATGGTATCCAAGTGGATCCTGCAAAGATAGAAGCGATAATGAATTGGGAAGCACCAAAGACACCTTCCGAGATACGAAGTTTCCTAGGATTGGCTGGTTATTATCGAAGGTTCATTGAGAACTTCTCACGAATAGCCGCTCCTTTGACAATCTTAACTCGTAAGGATTCTAAGTTCAACTGGGGTCCGAAGCAGCAAGAATCTTTCGAAACCTTAAAGCACAGATTAAGAAATGCCCCAGTGTTAACTTTGCTAGAAGGCGTAGAAGAATTCGTGGTTTACTGTGATGCATTGCACACGGGCATGGGATGTGTGCTTATGCAAAAAGGCAAAGTGATTGCCTACGCCTCACGACAACTAAAAGTGCATGAAAAAAACTACACCACCCATGATTTGGAGCTGGGTGCAGTAGTATTTGCACTTAAACTTTGGAGACATTATTTATATGGAACAAAGTGTATCATCTACACTGACCATGAAAGTCTTCAACATTTGTTCAATCAGAAGGACTTGAACATGAGACAACGCCGTTGGATGGAAACACTGAACGACTATGATTGTGAGATTCGATACCATCCAGAAAAGGCGAACGTAGTCGCTGATGCGCTTAGTCGTAAGGAAAGAATTACACCTCTAAGGATCAATGCCAAGAGCATTGAACTGAAAAATAACTTGAACGAAAAACTACGAAGTGCACAAAAGCAAGCCATGTCAGAAGACAACATTACTAAGGAAGGATTAGGAGCAACTATTGATCAATTAGCATCAGGAAAGGATGGAATGTTCAAGATAAACGATCGAATCTGGGTTCCGATCTTTGGAGGACTTAGAGATGTAATCCTCCAAGAAGCACATAGTTCTAAATATTCGGTTCACTCGGGAAGCGACAAGATGCATCAAGATCTTAAGCCCAGTTATTGGTGGATGGGTATGAAGAAAGATATAGCCAATCATGTAGCAAAGTGCTTGACGTGTTCTCAAATTAAGGCAGAACACCAGAAACCGTCAGGACTTCTACAACAGCTTGAAATCCTAGTGTGGAAATGGGAAATGATAACTATGGACTTCATCGCTAAGTTACCTAAGACCAAGCATGGCAATGACACGATTTGGGTTATCATGGATAGATTAACCAAATCCGCTCATTTCTTACCAATTAAGGAAACATGAGATTCTGATAAGCTGGCTAAGCTTTATGTCAATGAGATTGTGTCCTTGAACGGCGTGCCGATATCCATTATATCTGATAGAGATACAAGATACACATCTCACTTCTGGAAGAGCTTCCAACAATCTCTAGGCACGAGTTAAACTTCAGTACGGCTTACCATCCGCAGACGGACGGACAAAGTGAGCGTACCATTCAAACCTTGGAGGACATGCTTCGAGCTTGTGTGATCGACTTAGGCGGAAGTTGGGATGATCACTTACCCCTAATCGAATTCTCTTATAATAGTAGTTATCACACAAGTATTGAGGCTGCTCCTTTTGAAGCCTTATACGGAAGAAAATGTAGGACGCCTGTGTGTTGGGCTGAAGTTGGAGAAGCTCAACTATCTGGACCCGAAATCGTTCTTGAAACCACAGAAAAGATTGTGCAAATCCGTGATCAACTTAAGGCAGCTCGTGACAGACAAAAGAGCTATGCCGACAAAAGGCGTAAACCTTTACAGTTCCAAGTTGGGGACAAGGTTATGTTAAAAGTGTCACCTTGGAAAGGTGTAATGCGCTTTGGGAAAAAGGGCAAGTTAAACCCAAGGTACATCGGACCATTGATGATAACCGAATGTGTTGGATCTGTAGCTTATAGGCTTAAGCTACTTGAGAAGCTGAGTGGAATCCATGATGTTTTCCACGTCAGCAACTTGAAGAAATATCTAGTGGATGAGTCGCTAGCAATGCCTCATGAAGATATTCAAATTGATGAAAACTTGCGTTTCATAAAGGAACCAATTGTAATCGAAGATCGGCAAGTTAAGAAACTTCGTAGGAAGCATGTACCTATTGTGAAAGTCAAATGGGATGCCCGTCGGGGTCCCGAATATACTTGGGAGGTCGAGTCCAATATGCGAAAAAAGTACCCTTATCTATTTGAATAAATCTCGAGGTCGAGATTTTTATTAAGGGGGTGAAGATGTAACACCTCGAAAATTTTGTCGAATAAAAATCCGACACGTGTCCCAAAGATTCTTGGTTGCCACGTGTAGCCGAGAGGGACCAAAGACGCCGTCATGTTATTTTAATAACCTCTGAACGAGCATTGGAAAAAGTCGGAGGATCAAAGTGGAAAATGCCAAATTTCAAAATTTATTAAGGTCCTTGCGGACCGTAACCATATCTGGTTATGGACCGCAAAATTAAGCAAAACATTGTTTCTGTAAGGCGGTTACGGACCGCAAGCCTTTATGGTTACGGTCCGTAACCATTCAAAATCTGTGGGCGCCAGAGGCCCTTACGGACCGCAAGACAAAAGCCTTACGGTCCGCAAGAGACCCCTAGCGACAGATTCTTGGCAGCTTCCTGCCCTGCCACTTATCTCGCGTTTTGCCACCAATCTCTTGCTTATGCCACGTCCATAAACACCTGGTGACCCCTCTCACCTGTCCTAGACACTTAGCATGGCATCATGCTTCATCCTTGGCTATAAATACTAAGCTAAACTTGCCAAATTCCTTGCTCATTCTTCAATCCTTTCTTCTCTTGCTCATTTGGGAGTTCCTGAGATCATTGGGAGCACCCTATGAGTTCTTAGTACTTCTTTGGATCACTTGTAAGTGCTCCAACTCTCTTTGTTTAGTTTTGTAGGCTTTTAAGCCAAAGTCAAAGCGTTTACGTAAAAACGCCTTGACTTTGAGCTAAGACCATTATGGTCCAGCCAATGTTCGTAACGAACATGGCTACGTGATCGTAATAAGGTAGGTGATAATCTCTCAAGAGGGCACCTCCTGATTACCATGTTTGCTTGGTCAATTGACGGGTCAAAGTTATGTTAATAAAAAGTCAAACGGGTCAGTTTTGAAATAAAATCATAACTAGCAATGTAGGTGTTATAAAATCTGTGTTGACACTCTAATAACTTGGTAAAAATTATAAGAACATGTAAGAACATGTTCGGCTCGTCAATTCCAGGTCTAAGGTCGGTTCGCAACCGAAAGTCGTAAAAGTTGACTTTTGCTTTGACTATCAGTTATGACCCGATTTAGCAACATTAGCCATTGTCCCTAAGTTTCATTATGACCATGTTATAGTATACTATAAGGCTATGGAGTTATAGGACATGGTCATGTAGTAACCTGAGTTTTTACACAAGTAACTGTTAAATATGCCAATGTTTGCAAAAAGGCCCCTAATGTATAAAAATGAGGTTTTAACCATTAAAAAGTATATAAATGAGTTGTAAACTGAATTATTAAATTAATAAACTTATTTTGAGGTTAATAATCTGATCATAAACCAAATTTTTATTATTTAAGATATAAACGCATTTAAAGTGACCAAATCGCCATTTTGGCGTATAAAATAGTTTAAACATGATTTTGACATCAAAATTCATTACCTACCGATGTAATGTCCTTATAAGGATTATTTGGGATATTTATTCAGATTGCAAACTGAGTTTAGACTATAGTTTGCATATTATGTCCTTAAATGACGATATTGCCCTTTCAGCACTTTAAATAGGTTTTAAACATTTTTATGAACCAAAACCTTAAACTTACTGATGTAATATATATATTAACATATTTTGGTCATAGAAACCTGATCACAACAACAGTTTCACTTAAATACCATTTAAATCGTCATTTAGCGACTTAATCACCGTTTCGGCGCATAAAATGGTTTAAAACCATATTAGAGCATCAAGACTTGATACCTACTGACTTCAAAACATAGTTTCAAAATATTAACAGTAGGTACATGTCCCAAACTCAGATTCCCAAATAAGTTATCGAGTTATGTGTGAAATGACCAAAATGCCCTTCCGGGACATAGATTGGTCTTAAACTATAAACCACACATATAATTGATATCCTATAGATATAACATCATAAAAGAGGTGATTTTACATAATGTTTATGACAATAACATCAGTTTACATATAAACTCATTTATTACATTGTAGAATGACCAAATTGCCCTTTTTAGGCATAACTTGATTTTAAAACCATAACGGGCCAACATATTGATAACTTACTATTATAATAACATATTTTAAACATAATGGCATATGCAACTTTTATAGGACTCACCCGGTTACCCAGTTTCGCTTATATGCGTACGGTTCGGCCCACGTAACTAGTTTACGTAAACTAACCGAAACGGGTTTAACCATATCAAAATATTCTCAAATTCCAGAATGTAAAATGGTAACCCATATTATACAAGTCCTAGTACTTGTCAGGTCCAAAATACATTTTTCCGGTCATCGCTTAATCTAGCGTTTCGTACCGTACTCTTTATTTTAAGTTAGTCGGTCTAAGTCAATGACTAAATTAAGACCCGCTAGCTAACTAATCGGTTAATAATACCATCCATTCCAGACTAGAGACTTCCGGTAGATTGTCGCCAAGCTAGTTATTTTGATTATGGCTGTGCTTTGCTTATTTTCTTATTTACTAAAGATTTTGCAAGCCAGGTAAATCTTTAACTTATTTTCCCTTATACGGGCTTGGGATACGATATACTAATACCGCATGGTTGGATATGGGATCAAAGACCAATGAGTCAGGAATTCAAATAATCCATTTTAATTCGTATTGCTTAATATTAAACATTTGGGGGGTTAAAACGACCGTGTCCTGGATATCCACCGCTCATTTAATTGCTAATGGCCACGACCTAAGCACGGGGTGTAGGCATACACCCGTCAGATGCTAAATTAAATTATAACCCATTAGGGGTGTACCTATTAAAGGTGTTAAAGTGGAGTGTCGATTAATCATGATCCCGGCATAGTTTTCGGGCTCTAAATGTATTACTGGCATGTAAAACTGATAACATGAAAATTATTTATCCTAAGTTATTTATTAAATTAAGTACCATTGTGTACACTAAATGTTTTCGAAATGTTTTCAAAATGAGTCGGTTAAATGTATTTACCAGTGAAAACTGACGTATTTTCAAAAGACTAAGCATAGGTGACAAGTATACGTAATTAGGCTGGAAGTGCTCGGCGAAGCTTAAGAGGAAATTGCAACCCTTTGCTTAGAAGGCCTTAGTCTGTTAATTTTCCTTTTGTAATCACATTTCGATCCGCATGTGGATCTAATTACAAGCGTTTTATTTATTTTTGAACTTTGAACATTTAAACATTTATAATAGTAATTATCCAGTCTTCCGCTGTGCTATATTGTATTGTTTGGTAATGATGATATCAACTTGCGTCACGATATTCCCCAACCGGGCCCACCGGGTTACACGTGGAAATTAGGGGTGTGACAACAAATTCCCTCAACAAAGCAGAATTTTGCAAATTTCCATGGGTTTTCAAAAATTCACGAAAACTGCTTTCTTCTTTGCATATTCTAGTTGATAAAGAAAGTTCCCTAGCCCTGTAGGATCCAACTTATATCTCCCCAAAGTTCTTCTCATACCTAATCCGACTATTCCATCATAGGTAGTGTGCTCTTCGACCTTGTGAACTCGTTAGGACCGGTCTTGGCTCTCCAGGTTCTTTCAGTCGTTACCAAATGCGAGAATATGACAACTAACAAAATGCTTTCAAACATTTCCGAGCACTTTCAGCAGATTAAAAATTTTCTCATGCGGAAATAAATATAACGTTTTTAGCCCATAATAGTAACGTGACCAAACTTGACGTTTACGTCGGTTTCAGTGACTACCCCACATTCTTCAAAAACACGTGTTTTCATCATCCTTTATCATCCCAAACTGATTCGGTGTGCTCCCGAACTCGTACTCATTGGACGTTGAAGCTTGGTTCAAATAAACTTTGTGAACACCTGGCCCAATCTTGTTCGTAGCCTAAAAGATATGTATACAAAATCCCGACCCATGATAAATAAACCATATTATGAATGGCTTTAATGAAAATAACCAGACCCAGGCCCAATAAAGCTTGCTGTTTAATTATAGTCTGTGGTTTGTTTCAGGATTTGGGTGATTATAGATTTCAGAACAATTTATGAAGCTTGTTGTTTAATTATTTGTTTGTTTGTTTAGTTGAAAAGATATCGGGTTGAACCGACAATTTGCTACTAACTACGAAAACGGTTCGTTGACTATAATTGCAAAACTTAATTGAATAGTTAAAAATAATATATGAGAAAACCAATCACACCCGGATTTTCGATTAATAAGTATCTAGAGTTATTTCACATGAATGGTTTGATAATTTAAGGAACACCAATGATTTCTTAAGTTTTAAAATTGAAAACCTAATTGTAGACATCAACAATCATCTAACATACGAAAATGGTGCAAGAAAACCTTCACAATATGAATCAAAGACATTTGTATGCTTTATAGATCAAGAAAAATGAACAAACCCTAGCACGAATCATAACTCATCTCTTGATATATGTTAAAATACACATACTTTAGACCCCCGTTTTATCCCCATTTTACACGTTTTCGGCCGTAAAATCAAGAATTAGACACTTAATCGTGTATGTTTTCATTTACAGGCCTTAAATAGCGGGCCAGACAAGAAGATGCAAAAAACAAGGATTTTCCGAGCGAAAAGGCGAAGTTGCAAACTTTTTGTGGAGATTCAGGTAGTGCACGGCCGTGCAGACGTTTGGCACGACTGTGCCAATCCAAGTCAGAAGACATGCACTGACCGTGCAAGCCCTGGTGCAAGCCTGTTTCTAGGTGCGCACGGCTGTGCGGATGGATGGCACGGCCGTGTGGATGGTTTTTCCTCGTGTGCACTGCCAGTGCAATCTCCAGTGCAAGCACATCTCGGACACGCACGACCGTGCCGATTTGAAATCTTATCCGGATAAGATGACGTTGATCGGAGTGTCGCGCCCCAGTCAAAGATAATATTTATATGCCCAAATTCCCCTTAACAATGCATTAGTGGTAGTAAGGGGTCGATCCACGAAGAGTATGTGGTTTACGTATGGACTAATTCGATTATGAAGGTGTCACAATTTTATGAAGCTTGCTAACTTGATTTGTTTAGATAATTGAGAAAATGTGTTGGAACTAACCAACGGTGATTGTAATTTTTATTGAAACTACGAATGATTGACTATAATTAACGAAAACACAACTAATGATTCAAACAATATTTGAGAAAAAGGGTTCACACCCGGTTTCGGTAATTGCCAATCTAGGGTTTCTACAAGTTTTAGACTCAACTCAATTGCATAACGATTAACGGATTTAGTGTACCGTGACTTAGGTGCCAATAACTATCAACGTTCCGAAGAACGGACAAGAATGCACTTTGTAATCATAACAAGTAAAACCTAACCAAGACAACGCATAAATACACATAACCATTTTGTAAAGTCATAACTTTATCATCGCTCGACAATTTACGAATACGAAACAAATGCAAACAATTGTCAAAGGTTTCAAAAATCAATACAATTTGTCACAAAGTTAAATCAAGAACAATTCGAAACCCTAAATTAAACAACTACCTATACCAGGGTGAAACCGAGGTGATTAGCCGCTCATGGTCGAAGGAACTTGATCACCGAATGTTGAAAGCTCGAGTCTTGACATCTTGAAACTTGGTAATGGAGATGGATGGTAAGTAGGATTTATGTTGGACGAGGTGTGTGGATGAATGATGGAAAGGTTGATGATGAAAGTGATGGTGATGAGATTAGGGTTTGAATCGAAAGGTGAAATCGGATGGATTGGATTGATGGAAGAAGATGATGGTGGTAGATTGTGGCTCCAAGAACTAGTTTCAAACTCCCAAAACTCGTAACTCCCAGAAAAAGTCAAAAAGTGTGTTTTAACTCGTCCCCAACTCACAAAACCAAAAAATTCGCGATGTTGATTTAGGAGGTCTGTTGCCGACGGCCAGATACCCCGTCGGCGACGGCACGTGCATTCTAACCCTTTCTCTGACGCATTATCCTCCTGTCCACGCACATTTCGTGCGACGAGGGAACACACAGGCGTCGCCGACGGCCCATAAGGGCATCGGTGACGGTGCCCAGAAGTCCAGATTCTTATTTCGTCCGTTTCTTGGTTCCGGTTGCTCCAGTTTGCGTCCCGGCGCTCCGTTTGGCTCCCAATTAGCTCGTTAAACTCCATAAGACCTGTAAAACACAAACCTTATTAAAAGTAGGCTATTCGGAATTAAAAGTCACATAAACACATAAACTTAAACCTAAACAAACACCGGTTTTCGACCATGTATCATATCCCCACACTTGTCTTTTGCTTGCCCTCAAGCAAATCTGTTTATGACTTTCACATGAGTTGAACAAGAAATACATTTCCCATTCTTGAGACGTCAGTTAAGATCTAATGTCATACCCAGTTCTAGCTTTTTGCAATTTTCAAAATATTCTAACGGTAAATGATTAATCACATCAAAATGGTTATTCAAAATTAACCCGCCCTTGAAACTCACAATTCATACACATCTCTCACAATGTTCACTCCACTCGGTTCATCACTTGGCTAATTTTTTTCGATGTATTAGCACTTTAGAAATAATAACTCAAAACCGACTAGAACACGTACCCGCATAGGCTTGCAACTCAATCATTCGCCACCACCGACATGAATACTAAGCACAAGTCAAAAGGTCTTTAGAGGTTGTAACGAGGCTAGGCTATGGGTATGGAATAGGATAATTAAAGTGGCTAAGGTGATGAAAATTCGATCTTTATTACAATTTCACTAAACCGACTAAACACAAGTCGACAAATTAATAGGCTAAAACGTTCGCCTTTTATTCACAACTACCGCACATCTTTTTGTGTTTTTCTTCAATAATTCTTCACTATTTTTCATGGTATTTTCTGAATTTTCTCTCTTTTTTTTACAAACTATATACACAGCTAATACTATGATCGAATTTCCATCACACGAGTTAGAAAGGTTTAAGGTTAAAGGCTAATTTGGGTAATCAAACGAAAGGATTAGGCTCAACATTGGCTACTAGGGGGTATGTTTGGGTAAGGCTAGATAAATGGTTTAAAACAAAAAGGTTTACCTATTGCCTTAATCATTCTCGTGCTTGCATTCGGTTTATGGTCTCAAACGTATCAAAAGATGCAAGTTCTACAATACATGACTAACGGACCCATCAACAAAGAAACATGTATATGCATAATGTATACAAGTGGCTCAAAAACTCACATATTAAGGGTATGAAATTTGATATGCACAATTACAAGTTTCTTAGGCGAATTATTCCCATATAACCACTCATTAAATACTTTTCATGCCCTTAACTTGAACTCGACCATGACAAAAGACCAAATGGTTCGTGCCATCCCTCGCTAACTTAGTTAATTGTGCTTGTTTAGGTTGCTCCAAACAAAGACATTTTTGAAAATTTTTTGAAATTTTCCCCATCCCCACACTTGAGGTAAACATTGTCCTCAATGTGTAGTGTTCAAATGAACGGGTCAAAATCGAAAAACTTTTACTCCCCCATCCCCACACTTGAGGTAAGCATTGTCCTCAATGTGCAAGAACTAGAGATTTTAAAATGCACAACGGATGTGACACGACTAATTTCCCAAAAAAAAAAACATTTCACCCCGAAAACTAAGATACAATTTACACTCCACTTATTATCTAACTGAAAATCAAAGTAAAAAACAACGTATGCACCTGATTTCCGAGCTCATTCTTCATTTGCTCCACCTCCTTCAACAAAGTGGCCGTCTCACGAACATAATGTACCTACAAATCTCAACCCTTGTGTAGAAGCATGCTTCTCACAACCATCAAAATTTGTTAGCTACCTAGTTCTACCACTTTTATGAAAATATCACCGATCCATACGTTAATTTACTTTAATTTTTCATGGAAAATAATGTACAACAATAACAATCCTACCTCACTTTCGTAGGAATCACGGTTGCATTTAGCTCATGCAACAAGCCCTTTTAAACCTTCCAATAGCTTGGAAGGACGAGCAGGTCTCGTGAGGATTATATAGGGAACACATCCACAAAGTTCATTTAACTAAGAAAGCAGCAAACTACTACTACAAACAAAATAAAACTATAAATGTAAAAGAAATGAAGACTATACAACAACAACAAAAGGCATACCTCGCCTATCTTTGGTATTGCTCATTCGGATCACGTGGCGGGTATGGGTTGTAAGGATAGCCGGTGAGAGAAGACATCATCTCCTTCGAATTATCAAGAGGCCTCGCTCCCCTTCGGATGGTGTCAGGAACTGCATCGGGAAGAAACTTGAGCCCGACATTTCAGGCCAATGCGGAGATGGGTCGGAAGGTCATTGAGGCACGGGAAGGTCCTCATACTTGGTCCATGGCGTATGTTGCTGAAATGGCAACCCGACCATCAAATCCCGTTGATGCCTCTCTTGATCATGTAGGACCTTGGCGTTATTGATGGCTATTTGTTGATCTGTGCCGGTCACCATCCAATGCCTATCTTCATAGGCGTTTCGTTCTATCCGGAGGCGATCTTGGTTTTCCTCCCACTCTCTTCGTCGATTGTAATTGCAATGGTCGGGTTTTCGTTGGGAGACCACAATCCGAGCCACCTCATTCGGACCTCTTGGTGGGCTCGTGCGTATCTTTGACGGGGTCTCCTATCAACCCCATGCTCTTCTTCTTCTTCTTCTTCTTCACCCATCTGTACATCCCCTTGGGCTTCTTGATCCACAAACTGAAAATTGTTGCCATGCTCATCCTTAACTGTGTATTGTTTTCCAAAAACCAAAACATGAAACTTCCAGTGGCGCTTCATCGATGCAAAAGAAATTTGATCGATTGGTTTATCTACCCATAGTGACTCCGCAGGCAAAGCGTTTTGCTGCAGAATCATGGCACTGATTATCCTCACGTAAGGGATCATCTTTCTGTTGCACGCCTCTCGTGTATCCCATGTATTCATCATGACTATCTGGCGCCACGACAGCATTGGCGAACTGTATAACAGAGCATGCAACACCCGAGAATCGGGAGCTTTGACTTTCCCGCGGTCTCCGAACCGCACCATCACATTCTCCAATGAAATGCCTTGAAGAATCTTTCCTTCCAAAGGCAAATAATTCCTTGATTCTCTCAAACCCCCGGATTTTACCAACACCGCCGCCAACATACCCGGCGGATCAGCACCATTCATCTTGTTATCCAGAAATTGATCACTTGTGTAGTAATCATAAGCATCGGCCCCCAATGAGTCAAATCGAGCTATTGCGTTCATATGTTCAAATGATATGATCATTTGGTTTTTACCAATATCACCCACTAACTGCCACGTGTAAGCGGGCCCATCCTGATTAACAAATCTTAATGTTGACAACCACTCGCATACAGCCGCTAGATAGACTCGGGGTGTGATATCCTCACACTAGTCCAACACGCGTCCCCACCCAAGTTTCTCAAATTTCTGAACAATCCTTATCGCTCTGAATTCCTCCACATTAACAGACCTTTCCGGTACAATTCGTTCCGGCACTGAGGTAGTAACATTCCATGAAATGATTTTCCATTTCCACATTTTAGCTTCTAACTTTTTGTTGTTGTATCGTGAAAGAGGTTTCTTCTTCTCGTTGTTCCATGCTGATGCGGTACGACTATTCTTGAACTCTTCCCAAGCCCAATCTTGTCGATACAATCTTGCATCCCTTTCTTCGACCGCACTCAATTTTTCCCATTTTCGTTGAACATAACCCGAGCCAGAACCGGCTCCCGAGGATGAGCCTTCACCAGAAGTCTTACTCCTCTTCCTTCCAAACATGGCTACAATCACAAACAACAGAAACAATTAGCTAAACCCACTTCAAAAAATTCTGAAACCTTGAACATAGTCACAATGTTGAACCAAAATCAGATTTTAGATGTAAATTAGCTTGTTTAAACTTGAAAAGTCGCAAACTTTATCCTTTAGTACTAATTCTTTCATGTTTCACTCTTAAATTATTAAAAGTTCCACAAGATTCAACATTATATGCATGTTCAAACATGTAAACAACAAGTGTAATCACGTCACTATAGTTGTTGCATGCCCAAAACCTTCCCAAATCAAAGATTCAATCTCAACTTCAAGCCATAACATCATCAATTGAAATAAACAACCTACTCTAAGTAAAAAGCTTAAAAATTTTGGAAGAAATAAACTAACCATATGATATTCATGCTTGAATTTAAGTAAAAACCATACCTTTGATGTTGTCTAAGCAAGAAGAACTAGAAAAAAATGGAAAGCTTGAAGCTTGATGAACTTCTTCGAAAAACCCGAAAATTCACGCCCCGAAATCTTGCAAACTAGCAAGAATTATTGAAAACAAAGTTTGGGGTTTTGTTCCTCTCGAAAAACTAAGCAAAATAGGCTCAAGAATCACTAGATTTGGTGGAGATTTGAGAGAGTTATGAGAGATTGAAGATTAGGGTTCTTGGTTGAAGGATGAAGAAGGTGAAGGTGAAAGGGTTGTGGTGGAGATAAATGCAGAGAATAGATGGTCTTAAGGTGTTTATGAATCAGATAGTGGTCCCCTGTGTCGAATTTGTGGATAAAATAATGTTCGGGTCAAGTTTGGGTGGCTAAAAACGGGTTAGGGTTCGAAATTTATCGTCAATCAAAAGTCAGCGTCGGCTGACAAACCAAGACCCGGCGCCGACGGGCCATTGGTGCGTCGCCGACGGACCCTAAATTCCCAAAAACCTCCGACGCGTTAACCTCCCGTCTCTGGAAATTTTCACCGACGGGACTTTTACGCAATCCGTCGGCGACGGCCTGGTGCCCCGTCGCCGACACAACTCCTATTTCCATTTTTTAACGAAAATATGGACAAAAATATCAACTTTTTATAAAGGGAGACTATGCTAGAAAAATTCTTAAAAATTTTTAAAATATTTTGTGTGGCGTTTTCGGTTTTAATACTCACTATCAACCTATCGTTTAACGATCCTACCACCCCCGAATAGTCGTGTATTGTCCTCAATACACATAAACAAGTTCAAAAGCATACCTCATGTCTTCAAAACTCGTTCATAGCTTCCGAAACTTCACATATCTCAAAGAGTTGTTAGATCGAAACAATAAGCCTAACTATTTAATACAATGCAACTAAACAATGAAAAAATAAAAAATACAAAACTCTACAAGATTGTGTTACCGTCCTCTTTCAATCGTCCTCATACACCGGAACGGTTGCCAAGAAGCTCACCACTTCCTTGTCGTGTTTTACACTTCCGTTACCATCAAGAAATGGTTTGAGTCTATGACCATTCACCGTTTGTCGTGACCCATACTTTGGATCCTTGATCGTAACCTCACCCAGTTGTCTGACCCGGGTGATCACATATGGTCCTACCCATTTACTCCGGAGCTTCCCTGGGAAAAACTTGAGTTTAGAATTGTAAAGCCATACCTTTTGCCCCACCTCAAACTCTTTCTTCCTCAACTTGGCATCATGCGCTCTTTTCATTCCGTCCTTGTATTTGGACGCGCATTCATATGCCATCTCCCGTAGCTCCTCTAGCTCGCACAAATTAAGCTTCCTTTCCTTACCTGCATCATTTGTCACACCCCGACCCGCAGCGGAATAAGAGTCGGGGCATAATTGGGTTATCACCAAAGCTCATGATGTTTACTAAAATGTTTCATATTATTAAATTCAAATTACAACTTAAATATCCAAAACAAAATTCATACAATTACAAGAAAATGAAACTACATAATTATTCCAAAACTTAAACTTGTTTATTCCTCTAGGCCTTCCTATGTGTTTCTTGTCTCAGCTGGATCACCTGTATCATGTGTAAAACGGGGGATATTTTGGGTCAACAAAAGTTGGCGAGTGAACCTTGATAAAACATTGTATTAATTTCTTGTTTTATTTAATAAAGAAAATTTGTGCAATAATCACATGTGAGCAAACATATATAAATAAACAAACACAAACCACTTTGGATGAGTATATGATATGAATGATGATGTATGTGAGATCAAGGCTCAATCAAACGGAGCCGATCTAATGAGGCACCTGATGCTCAACCCGTCTCCCACGGGGAACTGATGGGCCTAATGAAATGCGTGCACTGAAAATGATAAATCCAATCTACATATAATTCACACAACAATTGATACACATTTGATACACATTTGATCACGGATATGATGTATGCACAAGTGTTTAAATATAATAAAAGAAATATACGACACATGATACACCCCAAAACATGATTAAAACGGGGAATTGGTAGAGATTCACTCACATTGGGTGCGTTCTTTGATGACGTTGGATGCGCATGAATTTTAGGATTCGATCGACGAGGGAAAAACTAACCTAAAATAATAACGAAATGATTCGGTAAATAAATGGATTTTATTTGAGATTAATATTTTTAACTAGTACTCTTAATGGGATTTTTAGATTTATTTTTGTGAGTTTAAGGAAATTTTCTAACTTTAAAAATCTTATTTTTAAGTATTTTTAAATGATTTTTCAATTAAATAAATAAAAAAAGAAAATAAAAAAAGTTGACTTTTGACTGTTGACCGTTGACCGGGTCTTGACCGGTCAGACTGTGTTTTCTTATGCGCTGAGTGAGGTTCGAACTCGGGACCTCTCGTATACGTGCACGCAGCTCTACCAACTGAGCTACGTGTCTAACCCGAAATATACTCTATTTTAATTATATTTATATACTAATTAATTTTAAACTTATTTGGTTTTTATTAAAAATGATTTATATGGCCGAACCGGTTGCAGAGACCCGGAGTCGAACTTGGGTCCTTCGGTTCGAGTGCGCACAGCCTAACCAGTTGGGCTGTGTGTCTAATCTGTTTAACTAATGAATTATATTACTCTTATAAACATTCTGTGACTTGATCTGATTAAGTTCTAAAAATGTTGGTTTTATTTCTGAAAGTCGGTAACGTGTGCGATTCGAACCCGGGACGTGTGTATTGTTTGTGCACACAGTCCACCGCTGGACTGTGTGTCTAACCCGTTCGAATATCCAGTTTTAATTATATTTATACATATACTCGAGTTCATCTTCTTCGTTTACAAGAATACAGAACAGTGAAATCCGACTGTTCTGTTTAAATCGATCATCAAATCTTATAATTGGTTGGAATGAAATAGATAAAGAAATTAAGGAATAATATGTACCAAAACAGAGCGTTTACTTCAGATTTCCGGCAAGAGTCGTCGGCTATGATTTGTGACTCTCGGCTGAGTGAATTGCTTAACAGTTTAGATCATTGTGTTATGCAATTAAGTTACTGAGCAAGAGATATCAAGAGGGTTTAGATGATTATACCGATCGACAGTGAGGCTTCGGTTTTTCAGTGATATTCCGGTGAGTGCGGGGATTTCCGGCGACGTTGTCTGAGACAGATTCTGGTTGAATGATTAAGGTTAATACATGCCGAATAATGGATTACAAACAAAAGAGTCGAGAATTTTACCGATTAGAAGTAAAGCCTCGGTTTTCCGGTGAAAGTCCGACGAATACAAAAATCTCCGGCGACGTGTTTTGGGATGAATAAAGCTTCGGAAACGATCGTGGTTCTGAGCGAAAGGATTTTCAGAGTGTTCAAGTGGGTATTTATAGTGGAAACAGGCTGAATTGGGTTTGAATTGAGTCAAGGTTCGCGATTGAAGATTTCCGTCGGTTATGACTGAAATTGATTGCCGGCAACGGTTATAACCGACGTCGACATCAATTTGTGCGGTTCAGTCAAAAGGAATATGGCCAAAATCGCGGATTGCCGGATTTTCCGGTGATTGCGAGTTCTGGCGCATTGATTACCGGATTTGACTTCTGGTTTTATTATATATGTTATTTGTTTTACTGTTTATCACAAACATAGTGTGTGGCGGAGCGGTGTGTTGTGTGTTTGGGTTTGTGGGTGACCCGGGTTCGAAACTCGGCGTCTCCATTATTTTTTTAATTCACTATTTTTTTTGTTATTTAATAATATGGTTTAAAATTCTAATATATATATTAATTATGTATTGTTTAAAATTTATCTGAGGAAAAAATACGCAACGAAAAATTATAACTGAGTATTTGATTAATAAACGAAGCGGGTCTGGAAACCCGTTTTTCGACGAATGTTACAGTATCCCCTACTTTTAGAAATTTCGTCCCGAAATTTAAGTAGTAGTGGTAACAGGAAAAAGATGCGGGTATTTTTCGCGCATTGAGTCTTCACGTTCCCAAGTAAACTCGGGTCCTCGTTTTGACTCCCAACGTACCCTGACAATTGGAATACGACTTCGTCTTAAACGCTTCTCTCCGAAGTCCATGATTTCTACTGGTATTTCAATGAAGTGCATAGATTCATCGATCTGAATGTCTTCTAGAGGAATATGGAGGTTTTCATCGGCGAGGCACTTCTTCAAGTTTGATACGTTGAATGTGGGATGAATTCTGTTGAGCTCTTCTGGTAGGTCAAGCTTGTATGCTACAGGACCTACTCTTTCGAATATCTTGAAAGGACCTACGTAGCGTGGTGCTAGCTTGCCCTTCTGGCCAAAACGAACCACTCCCTTCCACGGTGATACTTTTAAAAGTACTTGATCACCAATGTCAAACTCCAAGGGCTTTCGTCGTTTGTCTGCATAACTCTTTTGACGACTTTGAGCCGCTAGATGATTGTTTCGAATTTGAATGACCTTGTCGGTTGTTTCTTGAATTAATTCTGGACCGGTGATTTGTGATTCCCCAATTTCGTGCCAACATACTGGAGATCGGCACTTACGACCATATATAGCTTCGAAAGGAGCCATGCCGATACTTGAATGATAGCTATTGTTGTACGAAAATTCAACTAATGGTAGATGAGCGTCCCAATTCCCTTTGAAGTCTATGACACATGCTCGAAGCATGCCTTCAAGAGTTTGGATGGTGCGTTCAGATTGACCATCAGTTTGAGGATGAAAAGCGGTACTGAGGTCTAATCGTGTCAACAAGGCGGTTTGTACGGCTCGCCATGTTCGTGAGGTGAAACGACCATCACGGTCTGAAATGATGCTTAAAGGTACACCATGACGGCTTACGATCTCGCTGATGTAGATACGAGCTAACTTCTCGTTCTTGAAGTCCTCGCGAATCGGAATGAAATGAGATGACTTTGTAAGACGATCGATTATTACCCATATAGTGTCATACCCACTGGAGGTGCGAGGTAACCCGGTAATGAAATCCATGGTTATGTTTTCCCACTTCCATATAGGTATTTTGGGTTGGACTAGAAGTCCTGAATGTCTTTGATGTTCAGCTTTTACTTTGGAGCAGGTAAGGCACTTGGAAACAAAAACAACAATATCCTTTTTCATGCCAGGCTACCAGTAGGTGTATCGTAGGTCTTGATACATCTTGTCGGCTCCTGGGTGTACAGAGTACCGTGTTTTGTGCGCCTCATTCATGAGGAAATCACGAAGGTTATCGCGATCAGGAATCCATATGCGATTTAAATAGTATAGAATACCGTCGGATTTGGTTTCGATTTTGAGTTCAGCTCCACATGACAGCTCATCGCGTACGTCATTTTCTGTTACAGAAACATGTTGAGCTGCTCGGATTCGATCTTTGATGTCGGTTATGATTTGCGAACAGAGAAGACGAATGGAGTTCGCATAACCTTTTCGACTGAGTGCATCAGCCACCACGTTTGCCTTGCCAGGATGATACCGAATTTCACAGTCGTAGTCGTTAAGAAGTTCGACCCATCTTCATTGCCTCATATTCAACTCCTTTTGGTTGAAGATATGTTGGAGACTTTTGTGGTCAGTGTATATTTCACAATTGGTACCGTAGAGGTAATGTCTCCATATCTTGAGAGCGAACACAACGGCTCTAAGTTCCAGGTCGTGGGTGGTGTAATTCTTCTCATGAACCTTGAGTTTCCTAGAAGCATAGGCTATCACTTTTCCTCTTTGCATTAATACACAGCCTAGCCCTTGCCCTGATGTGTCGCAATATACTACAAAGTCATTGCAACCCTCGGGGAGTGTGAGGATAGGTGCGTCACAAAGTTTTTTCTTTAGAGTTTGGAAGGCTTCTTCTTGTTTAGGTCCCCATATGAAGGGTTTTCCTTTATGAGTCAGAGCCGTGAGTGGTACAACAATACGGGAAAAATTGGCAATGAAGCGTCGATAGTAACTAGCCAAATCGAGAAATGACCTTACTTCGGTAGGGGTACGTGGCGCTTGCCATTCTTGCACTGCCTTGATTTTTGAAGGATCAACATGAATTCCCTTGTCATTGACGACATGTCCAAGAAATTGTACTTCTCCTAACCAGAATTCACATTTTGAGAATTTAGCATAGAGCTTTTCAGTCCTTAAGAGTGTAAGGATGAGCCTAAGGTGTCTTTCATGATCGGATTTAGACTTGGAGTAGATAAGAATATCGTTGATGAAGACTATGACAAAACGGCCGAGGTAGGGTTTGCATACCCTATTCATTAGATCCATGAAGACCGCGGGGGCGTTGGTTAAACCGAATGGCATGACCATGAATTCGTAATGACCATAACGAGTCCGGAAAGCGGTCTTTGGGATATCTTCTTCATGTACTCTGAGTTGATGATAACCAGAACGAAGGTCGATTTTTGAAAAGCAGGTGGCGCCTTGAAGTTGGTCTAGGAGGTCATCGATGCGAGGTAGTGGATAGCGATTTTTAACCGTTAGCTTGTTGAGTTCTCAATAATCAATGCACATGCGAAACGTTCCATCTTTCTTCTTCACAAAAAGAACAGGTGCACCCCAAGGCGAGGAGCTAGGACGTATGAATCCTTTGTCAGTCAGCTCTTGCAGTTGACTGGCCAGCTCTTGCATTTCGGATGGGGCTAACCTATAAGGAGATTTTGCGACTGGTGTAGCGCCAGGTACAAGATCGATGCGGAATTCGACTTCTCTCACAGGAGGGAGTCCTGAAATTTCGTCGGGAAAGACTTGTGGGAATTCTTTCACAACTGGAATATCTTCGAGTTTTCTTTCCTTGTTTCCCTTTTTGACGATGTGAGTTAGGAATGCGACATAGTTCTTGCGGAGATATCTTCGGGCTTGAAGGCAGGACATTAGTTTGAGTCCTTTCGAAGGGGTTTCCCCAAAAATACGTAGGGTCTTACCGTCTGCAAGAGGAATGCGAATGAACTTTTCGCGGCACACTACTTCAGCGTGATGCTGGCTGAGCCAGTCCATACCGATTATAACATCGAAACTTCCCAACTTCATAGGAATGAGGTCAACTGGAAAATCGTGATCGTTTAGAGTGAGGGTACAATTGCGTATAATAGAATTTAATGTAACAGGTTTCCCGTCAGCAACTTCCACCATTAGAGATTCCATGAGATTAACACGTGTTTGGTTGAGGATAGGTTCAAATTCTAAGGACACAAAACTCTTATCCGCGCCAGTATCAAATAACATGGATGCATAACTACCATTGATGAGAAACGTACCATTAACCACGTTGTTGTCAGTCCTAGCTTGGTTGGCATTGATGTTGAAAGCTCTTCCTCTGGCAGGTGGAGGAGCCTGGTTAGCTTAGTTTACCGGGTTTGCTTGAGTTTGGGCATGGATGATGTTCACCAAGCGTGGACATGTGTTCCTGAAGTGGTTTGGGTCCCCACAGTTGTAACAAGCTCGCATGGGTTGCATCATGGGGTAGTTGGGTTGGTAGTAAGTTTGGGCTGTGTGTGGTGCAGGTGGTAGAAGTAAGGGTTGTTGGGCTTGACCCACTATCTGATGGTGGGTTTGGATTGGGGGTTGATTGCGGTTCATTCGTTGAAGAGTACGACAGGTTTGGATGGTGTGACCTGCGCGGCCACAACTTGTGCAATGTTGGCAAAGAGTTTCGGGAGGGTGGTGGTATTGACAACAGTTGCATATTGGGTGTGGGCCGGTGTATGGCTATTTAAATGGTGCAGCTGAGGGAGCAATTTGGGTGATTGGTGCAGCGGTGATAGGAGGGTTGGTTTGAGTGACAGCAAAATTCTTGCTGTTTCGTGTCCTCTTACCAGCAAACTTTGAGGAGGAGACTGAGTGGTTTGTAGTTGAGGTCTCTATGGGTGCTTTCTTCTTTTCATCTTTGAACTTGCCGTTTCGAATGCGATTTTCAGTGAGTTCTGTAGCTAACTCCATCGCGGCTTCAAGTGTTGCAGGCGAAGTGCTTAAAACCGAGTCTTGAATTTTCGAGGGAAGACCTCGAATGTAATGTTCAACCAAGCGGTACACGGGGGTGAACAGATTAGGGATCATCTGGTTCAGTTCGAGAAATCTCTTGTTATAGGAAGTGTGATCTCCTTCCTTTTGTTTTAGCGCGTGGAATTCATCTTCCAACTTTTTGATTTCGCTTCTTGGACAGAAGCGTCTTGTCATGAGTTCCCTTAACTCTTCCCATGTTAAGGCCATGGCATCTTCAACTCCTCGTTTACCCTTTTCCGTGTTCCACCAGGTAAGGGCTACCCCAAACAGTCTTCCACTTGCATAACGTACCTTGCGATCCTCGGGACAATCGCAATTGAGGAAAGTGTTCTTCATTTCTTCAAACCAGTGAAGGAGAGCAGTAACACCTTCGGTCCCTTCATACCTTGGGGATCGCAAGATTTGAAGTGTTTGTAAAAGCACTTTTTGGAGGGAGGGTTGGCGACGCTCTGGTCTTCTTGATTGGGAGGGTTGATGGGATTTGCGGTGAGAGCTTGTTGAACTTGAATCACGATGTCAGGAAGCACTGCGGCCATTTGTTTAGCAATTTGTGTGGCCAAGCGTTCATTTGATCTTCCTGACTTTCTACCTCCACGTAGTTGCCTAGCCGACATCTACAGGAACATACATAGGAAGATTGTGAGTTTAAGAAGTTTTTAGGTGTCATGTGTCGTTAAAAGAATGAAAAATAACATAACTGACAATAATGCAACTACATCCATAGGATGTCTTGGTTTGCTCATGTTTGGGCCTCCAATGTCCCCCATACCATCGCCTGTGGAGTCATGTGGGCCCCCATGACTATTGGGCTTGGTAGGATTCACATTGGTGTTGGCGGATTAACACTCGCACCACCCGAATGAAAATCAGAAAATATAATTGCGAGATGTATGGTAGGAGGGTGTCCAGGTGTAGACACAATGACAACTCAAAGTGGGGTTAGCTCACACGACGTTTGGTATAGCATGCTTTGGACTAATAGGTCCTTCGTACTCTCATCGTTAGTCCCCAGGTAGGCAAACTGGTCCTTTATCTTGGATTTATACGAATGCCAAGCCTAGACAGGACGTTTCGACTACCGGTACTCGTACCCTTCCAGTTACTACATGCCCGTCATGAGAACTCACTTTGATGTGATTTGAAAATACAAAAATCATTGCAAAAATCATGTTAATCGTGAGGTGTGTGCTCACATGGATATGATATG
Source organism: Scalesia atractyloides (assembly GCA_947069175.1). NCBI lineage: Eukaryota > Viridiplantae > Streptophyta > Magnoliopsida > Asterales > Asteraceae > Scalesia > Scalesia atractyloides. Next base: position 89,649,959 of record CAMTDV010000005.1, read on the forward strand.
TTATGAGGATATGATTCATGATGAGCATTGTATAATATTATGTATTTGTGAGCATGCTTGCATAACATTGAGTGTAACAATAAACATAAAGCATATAAACATCATGAATTTTGTATGTAACGCATAAGCAATTTAAAATTTTAATCAACTATAGTATAGGCTCTAAGGGTCTAATAACCTATCCTATATCCCTATAGTCATGGCTCTGATACCAATCTGTCACACCCCGACCCGCAGCGGAATAAGAGTCGGGGCATAATTGGGTTATCAACAAAGCTCATGATGTTTACTAAAATGTTTCATATTTATTAAATTCAAATTACAACTTAAATATCCAAAACAAAATTCATACAATTACAAGAAAATGAAACTACATAATTATTCCAAAACTTAAACTTGTTTATTCCTCTAGGCCTTCCTATGTGTTTCTTGTCTTAGCTGGATCACCTGTATCATGTGTAAAACGGGGGATATTTTGGGTCAACAAAAGTTGGCGAGTGAACCTTGATAAAACATTGTTACTAATTTCTTGTTTTATTTAATAAAGAAAATTTGTGCAATAATCACATGTGAGCAAACATATATAAATAAACAAACACAAACCACTTTGGATGAGTATATGATATGAATGATGATGTATGTGAGATCAAGGCTCAATCAAACGGAGCCGATCTAATGAGGCACCTGATGCTCAACCCGTCTCCCACGGGGAACTGATGGGCCTAATGAAATGGGTGCACTGAAAATGATAAATCCAATCTACATATAATGCACACAACAATTGAAACACATTTGATACACATTTGATCACGGATATGATGTATGCACAAGTGTTTAAATATAATAAAAGAATTATACGACACATGATACACCCCAAAACATGATTAAAACAGGGAATTGGTAGAGATTCACTCACATTGGGTGCGTTCTTTGATGACGTTGGATGCGCACGAATTTTAGGATTCGATCGACAAGAGAAAAACTAACCTAAAATAATAACGAAATGATTCGGTAAATAAATGGATTTTATTTGAGATTAATATTTTTAGTTAGTACTCTTAATGGGATTTTTAGATTTATTTTGTGAGTTTAAGGAAATTTTCTAACTTTAAAAATTTTATTTTTAAGTATTTTTAAATGATTTTTCAATTAAATAAATAAAAAAAGAAAATAAAAAAAGTTGACTTTTGACCGTTGACCGTTGACCGGGTCTTGACCGGTCAGACTGTGTTTTCTTATGCGCTGAGTGAGGTTCGAACTCGGGACCTCTCGTATACGTGCACGCAGCTCTACCAACTGAGCTACGTGTCTAACTCGAAATATTCTCTATTTTAATAATATTTATATACTAATTAATTTTAAACTTATTTGGTTTTTATTAAAAATGATTTATATGGCCGAACCGGTTGCAGAGACCCGGAGTCAAACTCGGGTCCTTCGATTCGAGTGCGCACAGCCCAACCAGTTGGGCTGTGTGTCTAATCTGTTTAACTAAATCTTATAATTGGTTGGAATGAAATAGATAAAGAAATTAAGGAATAATATGTACCAAAACAGAGCGTTTACTTCATATTTCCGGCAAGAGTCGTCGGCTCTGATTTGTAACTCTCGGCTGAGTGAATTGCTTAACAGTTTAGATCATTGTGTTATGCAATTAAGTTACTGAGCAAGAGATATCAAGAGGGTTTTGATGATTATACCGATCAACAGTGAGGCTTCGGTTTTTCAGTGATATTCCGGTGAGTGCGGGGATTTCCAGCGACGTTGTCTGAGACAGATTCTGGTTGAATGATTAAGGTTAATACATGCCGAATAATGGATTACAAACAAAAGAGTCGAGAATTTTACCGATTAGAAGTAAAGCCTAGGTTTTCCGGTGAAAGTCCGGCGAATACAAAAATCTCCGGCGACGTGTTTTGGGATGAATAAAGCTTCGGAAACGATCGTGGTTCTGAGCGAAAGGATTTTCAAAGTGTTCAAGTGGGTATTTATAGTGGAAACAGGCTGAATTGGGTTTGAATTGAGTCAAGGTTCGCGATTGAAGATTTCCGTCGGTTATGACTGAAATTGATTGCCGGCAACGGTTATAACCGACGTCGACATCAATTTGTGCGGTTCAGTCAAAAGGAATATGGCCAAAATCGCGGATTGCCGGATTTTCCGGTGATTGCGAGTTCTGGCACGTTGATTACCGGATTTGACTTTCGGTTTTATTATATATGTTATTTGTTTTAGTGTTTATCACAAACATAGTGTGTGGCGGAGCGGTGTGTTGTGTCTTTGGGTTTGTGGGTGACCCGGGTTCGAAACCCGGCGTCTCCATTATTTTTTTAATTCACTATTTTTTTTGTTATTTAATAATTATGGTTTAAATTTATAATATATATATTAATTATGTATTGTTTAAAATTTATCTGAGCAATAAATACGCAACGAAAAATTATAACTGAGTATTTGATTAATAAACGAAGCGGGTTTGGAAACCCGTTTTTCAACGAATGTTACATCATTAACATCTTTAATTGCCCATAATGATCGATGCACCAATTCGACCGGTAAATGACAGTTTTTTTCCATAAACTAGTCGGTAAGGAGTTGTGCCAATGGGTGTCTTATGCGCCGTCCTGTAGGCCCATAAAGCATCGTTCAATTTAATTGACCAATTCTTACGGTCCATCCGTACGGTCTTTTGCAAGATCTGTTTGATCTGCCGATTTGACACCTCCACTTGCCCGCTTGTTTGCGGGTGGTAAGGGGTAGCAATTCTATGGTCAACACCATACTGTTTTAATAGTTTGCCAAACCGAAAGTTTTTAAAATGAGATCCTCCATCACTTATAATGACACGAGGAATCCGAAACCTTGAAAATATGTGGGATTGAACAAAACTAGAAACGACGGTATGGTCGTTCGTCTTGGTAGCTATTGCTTCGACCCATTTCGACACATAGTCAACGGCCACCAAGATGTACAAGTTACCATAGGAATTAGGAAATGGGCCCATAAAGTCAATACCCCATACATCAAAAATATCAACAATGAGGATTGGCTGCATGGGCATCTCGTCCCTTTTTGAAATGCCCCCTAACCTTTGGCAATCGACACAATTTTTAGCGAACTCGAATGCATCCTTGTATATAGTTGGCCAATAAAGACCACTGTTTAACACTTTTAGTCCTGTTTTGTGACCACTAAAATGGCCACCACATGCAAATGAGTGCACGTGTCTCAACACGTTAGGAATGTCTTCGTCGGCAACACACTTCCGGGTTCTCTGATCCGCACACTCTCTCCACAAATCTGGTTCTTCTAACTGATATATTTGATTTGAGACAAAAATGTTGTCTCCTCCGTCAATCCCAGTGTTCAGGTAAGTCACCTGTAACAAGATAATTAACAATGTTAGCATACCATGGCAACTTAGATAAACTCAAAATATTCGCGTCCGAGAACGACTCATTGATCTCTACTGATGTAGGATCCTCCTCAAAACCACCCGGGACAAGTGGTCGGCCACCACATTCTCACTTCCCTTTTTGTCCCGAATTTCCAAGTCAAATTCCCGCAACAACAAAACCCAACGAATTAGTCTAGGCTTAGCATCCTTCTTTTCCATGAGATACCTTACGGCACTATGATCCGAGTAAATAATTACTTTACTACCCTAGCTCTAAACTTATCCAATGCGTATACCACCGCAAGTAGCTCTTTTTCGGTTGTCGTGTAATTCAATTATGCGTCCGAAAGAGTCTTACTTGCGTAGTACACCGCAACGGGTTTCTTGTCAACCGTTTGACCCAACATGGCCCCAACCGCATAATCGCTTGCGTCACACATAATTTCAAATGGAAGTGACCAATTTGGTGATTGTAAAATTGGGTCTTCAACTAACTTTTGCTTCAAAATGTTAAAGGCTTCTCTACATTTTTCATTAAACTCAAAGGGAACATCTTTTAATAAAATATTACATAAAGGTTTTGTAATGTCACTAAATCCCTTAATAAACCTCCTATAAAAACCATCGTGTCCCAAAAATGACCTAATGCCTGTAACACTCGTGGGGTAGGGTAAAGTAGAAATAACCTTAACTTTTGCCCGGTCTACCTCTATCCCACGACTTGACACCACATGTCCCAAAACTATCCCCTCTTGAACCATGAAATGGCTCTTATCCCAACTCAAAACCAAATTAGTTTCGACACATCTTCTTAGTACCTTTTCAAGTTGGTCTAAACAAGTCTCAAAAGATGATCCAAAAATGGAGAAATCATCCATGAAAATCTCCAAAGACTCCCCCACCATATCCGAGAAGATACTCATCATGCACTTTTGAAAGGTGGCGGGGGCATTACATAATCCAAACGGCATTCGCCTAAATGCGAATGTGCCATATGGACACGTAAAAGTGGTCTTTTGTTGATCTTCCGGATGAATAGCAATTTGATTGTATCCGGAATATCCATCCAAGAAACAATAAAATTTTTGTCCGGCTAGTTTCTCCACAATTTGGTCAATGAATAGTAATGGAAAATGATCTTTAGAAGTGGCGTTGTTCAACTTCCTATAATCTATGCATATACGCCACCCGGTTACCGGCCGGGTAGCTACCTCCTCACCTGCGTCATTTTTTACGACTTGAATACCTGCCTTCTTGGGGACGGTTTGTGTAGGACTCACCCACTGGCTATCAGAGATGGGGTAAATGATACCCGCATCAAGCCACTTCACTACCTCTTTCTTGACAACTTCCCGCATGTTTGGATTCAACCTCCTTTGTGCATCGTGGGTGGGTGTGATGGTGTCATCAGTGATGATCTTTTGCATCACTACCGAGGGACTAATACCCTTCAAATCCGCAATGGTCCATCCAATAGCCGCCCTATTAGTGACTAAAATCCCCATCAACTTCTGTTCTTGTTCCTCGGTCAAATTCGAAGAAATTATGACCGGAAGTGAGTTGCCCTCCCCAACATACGCGTACTTGAGATGTTTGGGCAACACCTTCAACTCAACTTCCGGAGGCTCTACTAAGGACAGCTTCAACTTTGTATCAATAGTCTCCGGTAAGCTCTCCACTTGGCGCGTCCATGTCGGTTTTCCCTCTTTAACCGCAAGCACCTCCAAACTCTTCACCTCCAGTCTATGCTCCTGTTTGTCTCTACCTGTGACCTGTCAAACATAGAACACTCCTTCATTGTGTTCTCATCATACACGACTATGTCGCAAAGATGTATACACTGGTCAATAACATCTGCCATATAGCATTCGTCATCAACTGAAGGATTCATCAGTCCGGAAAAAACATGTAACCTCAACCTACGATTTCCAAATGTTATGTCATCCGTCCCCTTTTTACAATCAATTTGAGCATTTGAGGTTGCAAGGAACGGTCGAACCAATATCACCATAGGTTGTTTGGTTGGGTCCATGGCCACATAATCAAGTACCAAAAAGTCCACCGGATAATAAAAATCCTCAACTTTCACTATCACATCGGAGATAATCCCACGGGGTAATTTAGGCGTCAAGTCGGCCAACACCATGGTGGTATTTGCCGCTTGAAGGGGGCCAAAGTCATATTGGTCATATAAACTACCCGGTAGGATGCTCACGCTAGCACCAAGATCAAGGAGCGCCCGGTTAATTTTAAAATCGCCCACTTGGACCGAGATAATGGGTGCCCGGATCTTAAAGCTTGGGTGGAAGTGCACCCTAAAGGATTGAACTCACATTTTCTGTTAAGTCTAATTTCTTTGGAAATTTATGAGTCCGTTTTTGGGTACATAATTCTTTTAGGTACTTAGCATAAGACGGAACTTGTTTGATTGCATCCAAAAGAGGTAAATTGATTTTTACTTGTTTGAAAACTTCTAACAACTCTTCTTGTTGTGGACTCTTTTGTTTACAGTCTTTTTAATGGGTCCCTTCCATGCTTCGGGATAAGGGGCGGTATTACCCTCTACCCCCTTTTCCTTAGCAAGAGGGACGAATGTGGTCACAACGGGTGTTTTGACATCATTTTTGACAACTTTCTCGTTTCGACCCGTTTGACCATCATCACTCTCTTCATCACTCACCTCATCCACCACCCTTTCAACAAACTAAGATGGTGGAGTTTCGACACCATTATCAACGACTCGACCACTACGTAAAGAAATTTTATTGATTGGTACCTCACGTGTGTTCTTTCCGGAAGAGCCTTGATGTTTTGGGTTCACCATCTCCTCCGCTAGTTGGCCCACTTGCTTTGCTAATGCTTCATGTGATTTGTATCGAATCTCATTCTCTTTCTTAGACTCTTGCATCATCGAAAGCATCGCATCCATTTTAGCATTCAAGTCACTACCACCCTCACTTTGATTTCCCGTACCACTTCCACCGCTACCTTGGTTGTTGTAATTCCTGTGGTACCCACCTTGATAGTTACTATTGTCATGACCTTGGTACCCTTGGTTGTAATTACGTTGATAACCTCCTTGGTTACCCCCTTGACGGTTTTTAAAGGAAGATCCGCCCTGGTTACCCGCATGAAAATTTGGGTTCATTTGGTTTTCGGCGTTCCCGTAATTCGGGTGATTTCTCAAACCAGGATGGTAAGTGTTTGAGTTCATATCATTATTCTTGCGATCGCCATACACTTGATTCACTTCTTCAACCTCTTCGGCTTTCTCCATTTGACATTCACTGGTCCGATGGTCAAGTCCCCCACATCCGTCACAACCTGCGAAATGCACCGCATTCACATCCTTTTTCTTCATGCGTGCCAACTCCCGTTCTAACGTAGCGATTTGATCTTTGGAACTAGAATCAAGATTGAGAAGTGACCGGGAGATAGGGTGCTTCTTAGTTCGATCGGCCGACTCTTTGGCTTTTGATCTTTTCGCCATCCTTTCGAGGAATTCCCAATCTTCGTCCTCGTGATTACTTAGTATCGTCCCATTGCTAGTCGACTCGAGATGGTTCCATGTCTCACCATCTAAACCCCGTACAAAGCATTTCACCAACTCCCACTTTTCAATTTGATGATGTGGGCACTTTCAAATTAGTTCTTTGTATCTCATGAATGCTTCGTGTAGTGGTTCACTCGAAAGTTGTTTAAAGGATTGGATTTCATCCCGAGCATCATCAGTTTTGGACATTGAGTAGTATTCATCAAAGAATGCTTGTTGCATCTCAACCCATGTACGGATACTATTGGTGGGAAGGGTCAAAAACCATTGCTTTGCCTTGTCTTTCAATGAAAATTGAAATAATCGAAGGCAAATCTCATCTTGGGAAAAGTTCCCCCCCCCCCGTGTCACACCCCAACCGATGGCAGAATCATCGGGGCGCGACACTAGGCGAACCAGATTGTCTCATGAGAAATTCCATAACACTATTTAAGCGACAATCTTTAATCGTTAATATCCCATACTACTAACATACAATCCTTAAACAATTATAGATTTCAAACATTCTCATAATACAAATCAAGTTCGATATCCCCTAGATTTTCTAATACATGCGTTTCTAGAGATAAAATCCTACGTCCATTTGCAGCAAGTAGAAAGCATCAACCTGCAACATACGTTAAAATAATTTGTCAATACAAAAATGTATTGGCGAGCATACAGGTTTGATATAATAGCATAGTAGATAAAACAGTGTCGCGAATTCTTTCATACATAAACATGATTCCTATAACACATAAACTCACAAGATAATTTCTCATGCTATACTCTCAGAGAACTCGGGCGTACATCTTAGCTAAACCCCGTCGGGTGAGAGCCCATCTATAGTACCATACTAGCCAAGGTGGAGATAACGAAAAGTGCCCTAGCATACATGTTCTAGCAATCACGTATAAATATGTATAACAGACATTCGCATGTGATAAATCAGTTTAGCGTGCGTTGTGTATTTTTTATAGGAATGTATGTTACACCCAAAAAGTGTATTTAAGTGAAAATGGCAAGTATACTCACAGTTGGTACGTTTCGGTAAGTTTGGAGATCTAAGAGGAGTTGCGGAGAGCGCCGGATCAGCCTGTAAACGAACAGAAGTGCATCAGTCTTCCCAAGAGCCGAAAGGGTGAAGTTTGAGTCAGGCAGTAAGCAAGTTCGGGCGAACTTGTGTGTAAACACACAAGTTTGAGCGAACTTGTGCAATTTTGGTAAGTTTAGAGTCAAGTTCGGTCGAACTTGATGAGTTTCTTTGAGAAACTTGTCAAGTTCGGGCGAACTTGTTGGAAAGTCTTACTGAAGAGTCAAGTTCGGGCGAACTTGCTTAGTTTCTTAAGAAACTAGACAAGTTTGAGCGAACTTGTGACAAAATCTGATGAAAAGTGACCAAGTTCGGTCGAACTTGACCCATTTGGGTACAAGTTCGGTCGAACTTGACCAGTGAGCTGGTGATTCTCGAGCGAACTTGATGTTTTCGGGTCCAAAATCTTGTTTTTTCGCGTGGTTTGCTGAGGAAATCGAGTGCCCATCCCTGCAACCTTAAGCCACTGAGTTCAACTTAGGCTGGAGAGGTCTTTTTGGAGCGAACTTAGCCATTTTACAGAAACTCGGGCTAATCCGGGCGAACCGGAGGGTTCGTACGGGTTAGTCCAGCTTGTGTAAAGTGACGATTTCGTCCTTGTGCTTCCGGATCTGAAATTGTAGCTTCACAACGCCTCGTTCCACTCAAAAGTGAACGAAACATACGTCATTAGTCCGAAAATGGTGTAAGAATCAATGTTTTAAAAGGTTTTTCTCAGATCTATAACTTACAAGCCGAGATCTTGCAGATCTCGTGTTTGGGAAGTCTCTACTAACACCAAACAAACTTGTGTCGTGTAGATCTAAGCTTAAAACAAAAGTTTGGAGGAAAAAGATGAAGGTTTTAGTAAAAGAATGAGATTTGATCAAAACAAAGGCTAAGTCTTGTGCCAAAATCGTTGTAAACCATTGTTGATCGTTGATAAACGTCGTTGTAGCTGAAATCGGGTTGATTCTTACTTAGAACACGAGAGATTTGGAGTGAGAGAGCTCTAAGAGAACTTGGTCAGTAAGGGGAGTATGAATGCGGAGCATGGGTATTTAGAGGAGAAGGCAAACTGATGAGTTGGTGAGACCAAGTTCGGCCGAACTTGCATGATTTCCATGCAAGTTCGCGCGAACTTAGTAGATTTGAAGAGACAACAGTCAAGTTCAGCCGAACTTGTACATAGCTGTACAAGTTCGAGCGAACTTAGGGTTTTATGAGGGAAAGTGAGTTGGTCAGCCAAGTTTGGCCGAACTTGGTGTTACCAAGCTCAAGCGAACTTGACCCAGTTATTGGGTTTTCTTCGTTTATTTCGCGTTAAGGGTTCGTTTGGCATTTCGGTTCGTATTATATAGTTATATTAAGCGTTTTAGCGAAGTAATAAGCGTATTAAACAGTCGTATTTACGTATAGTCCATAATTACTCAAAAGTTCGATAATTAATCGATTAAAGTGCGTGACTTCAGTTCCCAGTCTTACGAGTGTCGCGTTGCAGTTTAAGCGATCTACGTAGCCACGGGAACGTCACGTAATAGTTGTGTTTGTGATTGCGATAAAAGCGTTGTGTTAATGCGATATAATGAGCTGTGTTGTGATACAGTGCGAAAATATGCGATGTAGAGTAATAAGCGATATAGATTACATTATGATCCGAATCTCTGGTGCTAGGCGTAACGGGAGCAGCGAGCTGCGAAGAGTTAACGAGCTGCGAAGATGCGGGTTGTTACACCCCGATGGTACTACAAATTGTCAAAAAAGTCTTGTAAGTGCGTGTACGGCTCATCATTTGATCGCCCATTGAAATGCGGAAGAATGTTGATGTAGTTGGGCTTGCAATCGAAGACTAATCTTCTTCGAGGTGGTACGATTGGAGAATCATTCTCTGATATCAATGGTCGAAACCGACCATCAACCCCTTGTGGTGGACGTTGGTTGTTGCGGTTGTCATTTCTTACCGGACCATTCACCTCTTGGTTAACCGGTGGTCCACGATTTACTCGTCGGTGTTGTGGTTGATTAGCCATACCCACAAACGCGGGAATCCAAATGTTGTTATTGTTTCGATTGTTGTTCGGATTCCTTTGGTTGTTGTTCCGGGGTTGGTGATTGTTTTGATAACCGACATTTGGTTGTACCCACCATCATACTCGTTCCCATAACCGTACTCGTCATCTCACTCTTCATTCCCGTAGTTGATGTTGGCATTTTGATACCCCTCTTCACGGTCGAAACCCCTACCATCGTAGAAGTTCCCATCATTCTCATTCTCCCCGAATCCATCATCCCTCTCATCTTCCGATTGCCATGTGTTAACACTAAACCGATCCGGTGACCGGTAACTTGGAACACTAAATCTAGCATTATCTGGAATGTTGTTCCTTAACTCATCGTAATTTGGTTCATACTGATTCGCATCATTCGGGTCTACCCGTTCGAATTCGGGTTGATTGAAATTTTGCTCAGGACCCAAGTTTTGGTTGCGGTTACGGTTGTTGAGGTTGGGTAGAGTGTTTTGGTTTTGAGGTTCGTTTTGTCGAAGTGGGTTGGCCGGTGGGCGGTTGTTGTTGCCCCCCGAGCGGTTATTACGGTTTTGAGGGTTTGGGTTTTGTTGATCCATTGGAACGGTTCCAACAGACTGTGTGGATGGTGAGTTTTGGGTGTTTTGGTTAGGGGCAAGTGTTGCCTCTAACCGGCTTGCTAGATTCCTTCTTGCCACTCGCTCGATTTCTGGTTACGGTGATGTTCGCCCGGAATTCCGTGTACGCATGCACTACCTGTAATCGGCACAAGTAACACACCCCGCGTAACACAAAAGCAAATAAACTGAAAGAAACAAGCAATTAAACAGATAATCACGAAAATCAATAAATCCAAACGCAAAGCGCACTAACTCCCCGGCAACGGCGCCAAAATTTGATCGGAGTGTCGCGCCCCGGTCAAAGATAATATTTATATGCCCAAATTACCCTTAACAATGCGTTAGTGGTAGTAAGGGGTCGATCCACGAAGAGTATGTGGTTTACGTATGGATTAATTCGATTATGAAGGTGTCACAATTTTATGAAGCTTGCTAACTTGATTTGTTTAGATAATTCAGAAAAGGTGTTGGAACTAAGTAACGGTGATTGTAATTTTTATTGAACTATGAATGATTGACTATAATTAACAAAAACACAACTAATGATTCAAACAATATTTGAGAAAAAGGGTTCACACCCGGTTTTGGTAATTGCCAACCTAGGGTTTCTACAAGTTTTAGACTCAACTTAATTGCCTAACGATTAACGGATTTAGTGTACCGTGACTTAGGTGCCAATAACTATCAACGTTCCGAAGAACGGACAAGAATGCACTTTGTAATCACAACAAGTAAAACCTAACCAAGACAACGCATAAATACACATAACCATTTCGTAAAGTCATAACTTTATCATCGCTCGACAATTTACGAATACGAAACAAATGCAAACAATTGTCAAAGGTTTCAAAAATCAATACAATTTGTCACAAAGTTAAATCAGGAACAATTCGAAACCCTAAATTAAACAACTACCTATACCAGGGTGAAACCGAGGTGATTAGCCGCTCATGTTCGAAGGAACTTGATCACCGAATGATGAAAGCTCGAGTCTTGACATCTTGAAACTTGGTAATGGAGATGGATGGTAAGTAGGGTTTATGTTGGATGAGGTGTGTGGATGAATGATGGAAAGGTTGATGATGAAAGTGATGGTGATGAGATTAGGGTTTGAATCGAAAGGTGAAATCAGATGGATCGGATTGATGGAAGATGATGATGGTGGTAGATTGTGGCTCCAAGAACTAGTTTCAAACTCCCAAAACTCGTAACTCCCCAGAAAAAGTCAAAAAGTGTGTTTTAACTCGTCCCCAACTAACAAAACCAAAAAATTCGCGATGTGGATTTAGGAGGTCCGTCGCCGACGGCCTGATGCCCTGTCGGCGACGGCACGTGCATTCTAACCCTTTCTCCGACGCATTATCCTCCTGTCTACGCACATTTCGGGCGACGAGGGAACTCACATGGTGTCGCCGACGGCCCATAAGGGCGTCGGTGACGGTGCCCAGAAGTCCAAATTCTTATTTCGTCCGTTTCTTGGTTCCGATCGCTCCAGTTAGCGTCCCGGTGCTTCGTTTGGCTCCCAATTAGCTCCTTAAACTCCATAAGACCTGTAAAACACAAACCTTATTAAAAGTAGGCTATCCAGAATTAAAAGTCACGTTAAAACATAAACTGAAACTTAAACAAACACCGGTTTTCGACCACGTATCAGATGTCACCCGATCGCGCGAATGGTGCACGGCCGTGCAGGACCCAAAAATTTATAAAACACATGTTATGCATTCTGATGAGGGGACTGGACTTTTGGGAGCAATTCTGGCGATTTTTGGGCTTCGGTAACAACTTGTTTTGCTCCGAATCAAGCCTCCATAGTGCCAGGAAGCTCCATTATCATCCGGTTCTTCAATCTATAACTTGTTTATGGTTTGATTTCTTAAATCTTTCCATAATTTTGATTATGTTCAAGCATTAGATTGTTGTTTATGTAATGTTATAGCCTTATGGCAAAAACACTATGAATTTCTTGCTTGTTAAACAACCATTAGATGTTAATTATGTTTGTAATGACACTTAACAACTTTTTATGTTAGTCCTTGATGATTGTTTTGCAACCTTGTTATTGATATTGGATTCTTGATTATAGTTAATTGTCTTGGATGATTAGTACATGGTTAGTCAGGATATTTGAAAGAAGAAGCTTAATATTTCTTGTATCAGTAAACTTTTAGCTTTGTTAAAATGTTTATCCCATGAGACTAGAAATGGGTATTGGGTTAATAAGGGGTAATTAATATTAATCAAGAGTGTTTTCCGTCACGTAAGGGCCTTAGCGGGTTAGATGGTGTCGTTATGAATTCTTAACATAAATCATAAGCTTAGTTAGTAGTTTCGGCCAAAATTGCTCTCCTGGTGAATTTATGTTTAAGATTTGTAAAATGAACTCGGTTGTGATCTAATCTAGGTTATGCTTGTCTCGGTGGTTACATTGTGTTTATTGGTGTCACTTTACTTGATTAAGTGAGGTTAGAAAACTCCTAACGGATGACTAGCTTATTTTTAATGGATTTTCATAAACATTAATCAATAGGGCGTTAGAGAACAATTTTAGGTGGTTAAAGTGTGTTTATCGTTTTAACTTTCCGAAGGGTTGTCATGTTGGGATTCTCGAAAGGGATACTAATTGTCTTTAAGAAAATTGACCAAGTGACTTAGTGGCTTAACCGACTTAGTTAACATATTCCGGTTGTTTATAAAGCAAGGCTATACTTATATTTTTCATATTCGGAGTTTTTTTGTTTATAAAAAGAAAAAGAAACAAAAATATTATGTTTTAGTCATTTACTAGTTTAAATAACTTTTCAACCTATCTTTTCTACTGGTGGAATAATGACAAAGGTTTAGTATTATCGTCTCCGCACGATATCTTGGATCGATACTTGGTTCTTACCGATACTTTACTACATATATGACGTGGTACACTTGCCCTTTCGTGTATGTTTTAATGTTGAAGTATAAATCATTTTTATAAATTTAAAACCGAATCGTGTGTAAAATTCATTGTAAAAATATGTATATACACGCACACGTCAAGTTTTTGGCGCCGTTGCTGGGGAATGTGGCGAGTTTTAGGAACGACCCAAGTCGATATTTTACCGGTATACATACTTGTAATTATTTGTGAATATTATTATTATTTATTCATTTTTAATATTTGTTTTGGCATTTATTCATTTGTTAATATTTTTTTTTGACATTTATTCATTTTTATGATTATTTAAGCATTGATTAAATTTTTATTTTCATTTATTGGTTCGAATTCGAACTCATTATTCGTTATTTACTAAATTTTTCGGAACCGAAAAACCATTTTTGACACTACCGGTTCGATTGTTTTTGTGAGTTTTTGATTTTTCTACAAATTTTTGACCTATTTCCAATTTTTGAAATTTTTTATACAATAAAACAGGAAATTCAGGATTTTTACAGCAGCAAAAAAAATCAATAATATAATAATAATATAATATTCATGTGCGTCGGTTTTTCATTTGCAGCTTGATGTCCTCAACCCCCGCGGAAGAAGCAAAATGAAATCAAGATTTGGCCGAAAAAGAAGCATGTCCCCCGACCTGTGATCACTCGGCTCAAGTAGTATACTGGGCATTCCTTCCTATCGCAATGCCCCACGAGAAGTAAGAAAGCTTTCTTGTAGTTCCGCTTATTGCTCGAAAAATGAGGAAAGACTTGTCATCTGACGAACCCGAACATGATCTGAGGAGGCGACTTCGAGAGAGATCCCGCGCGGTTGCGCAACAAATAGAGGCAGCTAGGGACGAGCCGGTGGTAACCTCTGAGACCGAGAGCTCAGAGGACGAGGGAGGCATAGCCATGGCGGACGACGACCGACCGCTGAACGAGACAAACCAGCCAGGAGGTGGTGGCTTGGAGTCGAGCATCGCCCGACCGATGGTAGTAGCGCCTAATTTTGAAATTAAATCAAGTATAATTAATATGGTGCAGAATTCGGTGCAGTTTGATGGACGAGAGCATGAGGATCCTGGTCTACATATTGCAGCCTTTCTTCAGGTATGTTCAACTTTCAAGATACAAGATGTTTTGGATGATGCGGTTCGGTTGTGACTTTTTTCATTTTCATTGCGCGACAAAGCTAAATCGTTGCTTATGTCACTTCCCGCGGGGTCCATCAGAACATGGGACGAGATGGCGGAGTTGTTTATGCAGAAGTATTTCCCGCCTGAGAAGACGACAAAGCTTAGGAATCGTATCATGACATTTCGGCAAGATGACGGGAAGTCTTTACACGCAGCCTGGGAGAGATTCAGAGATCTACTACTTGATGTTCCGCACCACGGTCTCTCCAAGAGGCAATTAGTTCTGACTTTTTACCAGGGACTCAACTATGACTCGCAGGAGCGTTTGGATGTTTATGCAGATGGCGATCTGGGAACGAAGACGCCTAATGAAGCTTACGCGATTATTGAGAGAGTTGCATTGAAGTCGAGTTCATGACATGGTGGAGAGAGGAGCCGGGCATCTTCACGCCCAGGAGTTCGTACTGTTGACGATTACACAGCAATTTCTGCACAGATCGCAGTGCTAGCATCGAAGTTTGATAAATCACAATCCTAGATAGTGGCACAGACTAGTGCGGGATGTGATCAATGTGGAGTTTCGCACGAGCTAGGTGCGTGTGACCAGGGTGTTATGTTTGCGGGTCAAGAAGAGGTAGACTTTATGAGTAACTAGGCGAGGCCGCAAAACAATCCCTACAGCAACACGTACAATCCGGGATGGAGGAATCACATGAACTTTGGATGGAGAGCAAACACGGTAATCAAAACCCGCTCGGATACAGTCAGCGAGCTCCAGCACCGCAGTAGGCTCAAGGTCAATCATTTAAGCCATACAATTAATCATACCGGCCTCGTTCTTATCAGCATCAGACTCAGGGCGTCGAGAGTAGTTCTCAGTAACAAGGCCCTTCGGATAATTCCAAGCTGGAGGAGATGATGGCGCAACTTCTGAGTAGCTCTACCAGTGTGAATCAGCTAGCCGAGAAACGTTACCAACAGAACAAAAAACGTTTCTTGGCTCACGAGGGAGAGATGCGGAGTCTGGAGGCCTCGATTCAAAACATCGAGAATCAGGTAGGGCAGTTGGCGAAAATGATGTCAGAGAGACCCCGGGTGGTCTCCCAGGCAATACCGAGCCGAATCCACGAGGGCATGTAAATGCTGTGATGACGAGGAGTGGGAAGACCATGGGACCCAACATATCAGACTCACCACCGATCACTGAGGCGGTCCAGACTGATGCTCCGGACGAGGTGCACGCAAGGCGAGGCCCAGCAAGTACAGCACAGCTCCGGGAGCCAGTCAAAGATTATACTCCTCCATTTCCGTACCCAGGCAGGCTAAAGAAGCAGAAGAATGAAGAACAATATGGTAAGCTTTTAGAGTTGTTCAAGCAGTTGCATATAAACATACCATTTGTCGAGGCTTTAGCTCAAATGCCTAAGTACACGAAGTTCCTGAAGGACATCCTCTCTAACAAGCAGAAACTTGAGGATATGTCATGTGTTGTTATGAATGAGAGTTGCTCAGCTATACTTCAAAACCGTCTGCCTACGAAGATGGGAGATCCGGGCAGCTTTACTGTTCCGTGCCTTATTGGCAATATGTCGGTTAGTCACGCGTTGCCGGATTTGGGAGCAAGCATTAACCTTATGCCGTATAAGGTTTTTACTAAGTTGGATCTAGGTGAGCCGTCACCTACGAGGATGAGCATTCGACTAGCGGATCATTCTATCAAGTATCCCGTGGGTTTGTTGAGAATATGCTTGTCAAGATCGAAAAGTTTGTGTTTCCAGTGGATTTTGTTATTCTGGACATGGATGAGGACTCTAGGGTGCCTTTGATACTCGGGCGTCCGTTCTTGAACACTGCAAGAACGATTGTAGATGTAGCTGCCGGGCATATTACACTCCGGGTTAATGATGAGCATGTGACCTTTGACATCAAGCGATCAATGCAACACCCATAGAGTCAGGATGATGCGCTATACTATGTTGACATTGTCGATACGTATGTGAGCACCCATTTCCACAGCACGATTGAGGAGATTGATTCGGACACACCTTTGTTAAGTGGGGACCTAGATGGCATTACGCAGAAGGGCCACTACTTAGAGCAGCCAGTCTATCAGATTAGTGATGATGATTCCCAGAGTCCGGATTGATTTACGGAAATTTATCGTGGAGTTGAGGAGAAGTCAAAGCCTTTGGTTGAAGATCCCCCGTCCTTAGAGCTTAAGGAGCTTCCGCCACATCTTGAGTATGCCATTTCTAGACGAGGAGCACCGTCTGCCGGTTATTATTTTATCATCTTTGTCGGGCGAGGAAAAGAGCAAACTTCTCGATGTGCTGCGACTTCATAAGAAAGCTTTAGCGTGGAAGATCATGGACGTTAAGGGAATCAATCCTTCATTCTGTACTCATAAAATTCTTATGGAGGATGATTACAAGCCGTGTGTGTGCAGCCACAGAGACGACTAAACCTGAACATGCAAGAAGTTGTGAAAAAGGAGGTGATTAAGTTGCTAGATGCGGGTTTGATCTATCCTATCTCCGATTCAGTTTGGGTTATTCCCGTGCAGGTAGTGCCCAAAAAGGGTGGCATGACGGTAGTTACGAATGATATGAATGAGCTTATTCCAACCAGGACAGTCACAGGATGGCGAGTTTGCATCGACTATCTCAAACTCAATGACGCCACTCGCAAGGACCACTTCCCGCTTCCATTCATCGATCAGATGTTGGAACGTCTATCGGGGAAGTCATATTAATGTTTTTTGGATGGATTTTCCGGGTATTTTAAGATTCCTATCGCTCCTGAGGATCAGGAGAAGACTACCGTCACATGCCCATTTGGCACATTCGCCTACCGGCGTATGCCTTTCGGGCTGTGTAATGCACCGGCTACCTTCCAGCGCTGCATGGTAGAGATTTTCCATAATATGATCGAGGATTCCATGGAGGTATTCATGGACGACTTTTCAGTTTTTGGGGATTCTTTTGATCATTGTCTGGAAAATTTGAAAAAGATGTTGAAGAGGTGCGAGGAGACAAATCTGGTCCTAAACTGCGAGAAATGCCACTTCATGGTGAGAGAGTGCATATTATTAGGACATAAGATTTCTCAAGCTGGGATGAAAGTTGATCCAGTGAAAGTTGATATCATTTCCCGACTTCCACCCTCGCACTTTGGTGAGAGCGATTCGGAGTTTCCTTGGTCATGCGGGGTTTTATCGGCGATTCATTAAAGATCTCTCAAAAATTGCCAGACCCATGACCCGTTTGTTGGAAAAGGATGCTCCGTTTATTTTCTGTGATGATTGCTTAAAGGCTTTTGACCTTCTGAAGCGGAAGCTTGTGGAGGCCCCTATCTTTGTCACACCCCGACCCGCAGCGGAATAAGAGTCGGGGCATAATTGGGTTATCACCAAAGCTCATGATATTTACTAATATGTTTCATAATTATTAAAGTCAAAATTACATTCCCAATAATCCAAACATGTCAATACAATGCAAAGAAAATAACCAAACAAAACAATTCCAAGCTCTAAATCATTTTATACTTCTAGGCCAATCCTATATGTTTCTTGCTGCAGCTGGTTCACCTGTATCATGTGTAAAAATGAGGGTTTTTGGGTCAACATAAGTTGGCGAGTGAACCTTGTTAGATAAACATTTATTATTGATTTTCTTGTTAGTTTATCAATGAAAAATTGTGCATAATCATAAATGAGCAAATGTAAATAATCAAACAGCAGCAATAGCAGTCACAACTATAACATACAATAACATATGATAGCATACATTAACATACCAACATCATACAATAAATAACATGAATGAAACTGTGAGATCAAGGCTCAATCAAACGGAGCCGATCGTATTGCATGTACTGAAAAATGATAAATGTCTGTGCGATCAAGGCTCAATCAAACGGAGCCGATCGTATGTTGACACGCCAGGTTCACGCTCATAATGTAATGGGGAACTTGCTCAATGCTCATAATGTAATGGGGAGCGGCGGCCTATGAAATTGCATGTACTGAAAAATAATAAATTAAATCTAACAATAACCACACAAACAGTTGAAACAAGCTGAATACACATTGGTTCATGATATGATGTATGCACAGTGATTTAAATATAATAAATAGCAAGACACATGATACACCCCAAAAACGTGATTAAAACGGGGAATTTGTAAAGATTCACTCACATTGGGTGCGTTTGATTGGAGATGGTGTGATGCGCACGAGTTGGAAGAGCAGAACGAGAATTAACTAATCTAAATAATAACGGAAAATATAGTAAATGAGTGGATTTTATTAAGGATTTTAATAAAATTTTTAGATATATTTTTACGAGTTTAAGGCTATTTCCTATCTTTAAAAACATTATTTTTAAGTATTTTTAATTGATTTTTAAATTAAATTAAATAATTAAAAATATAAAAATATGTTGACTTTTTTTTGGGTTGACCGTTGACTTTTTGACTTTGACTGTTTGACCGGTTTATTGTGTAATTGCAATGCGCTGGGTGAGGCTCGAACCCGAGACCTCCCGTTCGCGTGCACGCAGCTCTACCAACTGAGCTACGTGTCTAACCCGAAATATTTCTGTTTTTAATTATATTTATATACTAATTAGATTAATCTGAAAATCATTTATTTTAAAAAGATTTTAACGTAACGACTCGGTGCACTCCACAGGTCTCGAACCTGGGACCTGTGGTTTAGTTTGGCACACAATCCACCGCTGGACTGTGTGTCTAACTTGGTAAATATCCTAGTTTTTATTATACTTAACATATAACGGAGTTAACCCGGTTCAGTTTTAAACAAAAAGGCATTTTATTACTGCGAAGGTGCGTGTGTCAAGAATCGAACTCGGGACGTATGCGTGTTTTTGTTCGCACACAGTCCACCGCTGGACTGTGTGTCTAACCCGTTCAAAATACAAATTTTAATTATCCTTATAGTGTTATCACAGTTCATCTTCTTCGTTAGTTTTTACAGGCAGTAGATTACACCATTATATCTTGTTTAATTCGATTGATAAACATTGTACAGACTAATATGAAATGGCAGAGATGATAATTAGAAGTAAACATACCGGTGAACGATTTATTTCAGAATTCGGGCAAGGCGTCGGTCTCTGTTTTTATGAACTTCAACTGAGCAAGACAATTAACCGTTTTGATTAGCTAATCGTGGAATTGAAGTGATAAACAAACGTTAACAGAGTGTTTGAATGTCCTTACCGATTCACAGATGAAAATAAAGATTTCCAGAAATTTTCCGGCGAACTGGAATTATCCGATAGCAGCGTCTGAATTTGATTTCAATTGAAAGGTTCGAGTTAGAAATAGCTTAACAATTGATAGACTACGACGGTATTGAAAGACTTACCGTTTTGGTGAAGAATACGGTTTTCCGGCGGACTTGCAGAAATTTTCCGGCGAGTAAAATAAACTTTTCTGATGAACTGAAAGTATGACGAAAGTGAAATGGAAGGTTTGTGGAATGTTTCCGAGTCGCGAGAAAGATCTTTGATTGCAGTAATTCAGATTATGGGATATCTTCGGTTATAAAACCGATCATCATCAGAATTTAAGTCAATTCAAGTCTGAATTGATTAGAATCGTCGGTGCATCGGTTATAAACCAGAATTCGCGATTATTCAAACGTTTTAGACGGTTGAATAGCCGATTACGGTTTTCAGTTGGCGCAACCGGTTAATCTATGTTTGTTTATAAGATTTATTTGTTTCCTAAAGTTCACAGGAAACAAACAAGTGGCGGAGTGGTTATGCGTGTGAGTGTTAAGTCTTTGGAGTTCACAACCTGGCTGACCCGGGTTCGAGTCCCGGCAGCCCCATTTTATTTTTAGTTACTTTATTTATACTTTTTATCAATTATAACTTTTATGGTTTAGTTTGTTTATTAATTATGTATCATTAAAAATTAAAATAAACATAAATAGGCAACGTCACATTTATAACTTGATATTCGATTACAAACGGAGCGGGTTTGGTAAAACCCGTTTTCGACAAATGTTACAATCTTGATCGCACCGGATTGGACTTTGCCATTCGAGATTATGTGCGACGCAAGCGATTATGCAATAGGGGTAGTTTTGGGACAGCGGAAGGACAAACACTTCCACCCGATCTACTACGCCAGCAAGACTCTTTACGATGCGTAGGAGAATTACACCACCACGAAAAAGGATCTTTTGGCGGTAGTTTTCGCGTTTGATAAATTTAGGTCGTACTTAGTGTTGTCCAAAACAATTGTCTATACCGATCACGCGGCCATCCGTTACCTGTTCAGCAAGCAAGATGCGCAACCACGTCTCATCAGATGGATTTTACTGTTACAGGAGTTCGATATCGAGATTCATGATAAAAAGGGTTCACTGAATTTTGCAGCCGATCATCTCTCTAGACTCGAGCATGAGTAGGCAGAGAACGCGCGGGAGGAGATGATAAATGACAATTTCCCCATGAGTTTCTCATGAGCGTGGAGGTGAGTGACGAGTCGCCTTGGTTTGCTGACTTTGCGAACTACCTTGCGTGTGGGATCCTTATTAAAGGATTGACGCATCAGCAGAAAAGGAAGTTCTTCGTGGATCTTAAGCATTACATATGGGACGACCCTTACCTGTTTCGTGTTGAACACTGCAAGAACGATTGTAGATGTAGCTGCCGGGCAGATTACACTCCGGGTTAATGATGAGCATGTGACCTTTGACATCAAGTGATCAATGCAACACCCATAGAGTCAGGATGATGCGCTATACTATGTTGACATTGTCGATACATATGTGAGCACCCATTTCCACAGCACGATTGAGGAGATTGATTCGGACACCCTTTGTTGTGTGGGGACCTAGATGGCATTACACAGAAGGGCCACTACTTAGAGCAGCCAGTCTATCAGATTAGTGATGATGATTCCCAGAGTCCGGATCGATTTACGGAAATTTATCGTGGAGTTGAGGAGAAGTCAAAGCCTTTGGTTGAAGATCCCCCATCCTTAGAGCTTAAGGAGCTTCCGCCACATCTTGAGTATGCCGTTTCTAGACGAGGAGCACCGTCTGCCGGTTATTATTTTATCATCTTTGTCGGACGAGGAAAAGAGCAAACTTCTCGATGTGCTGCGACTTCATAAGAAAGCTTTAGCGTGGAAGATCATGGACGTTAAGGGAATCAATCCTTCATTCTGTACTCATGAAATTCTTATGGAGGATGATTACAAGCCGTGTGTGCAGCCACAGAGACGACTAAACCTGAACATGCAAGAAGTTGTGAAAAAGGAGGTGATTAAGTTGCTAGATACGGGTTTGATCTATCCTATCTCCGATTCAGTTTGGGTTATTCCCGTGCAGGTAGTGCCCAAAAAGGGTGGCATGACGGTAGTTACGAATGATATGAATGAGCTTATTCCAACCAGGACAGTCACAGGATGGCGAGTTTGCATCGACTATCTCAAACTCAATGACGCCACTCGCAAGGACCACTTCCCGCTTCCATTCATCGATCAGATGTTGGAACGTCTATCGGGGAAGTCATATTACTGTTTTCTGGATGGATTTTCCGGGTATTTTAAGATTCCTATTGCTCCTGAGGATCAGGAGAAGACTACCGTCACATGCCCATTTGGCACATTCGCCTACCGGCGTATGCCTTTCGGGCTGTGTAATGCACCGGCTACCTTCCAGCGCTGCATGGTAGCGATTTTCCATAAATATAATCGAGGATTCCATGGAGGTATTCATGGATGACTTTTCAGTTTTTGGGGATTCGTTTGATCATTGTCTGGAAAATTTGAAAAAGATGTTGAAGAGGTGCGAGGAGACAAATCTGGTCCTAAACTGCGAGAAATGCCGCTTCATGGTGAGAGAGTGCATATTATTAGGACATAAGATTTCTCAAGCTGGGATGGAAGTTGATGTAGTGAAAATTGATATCATTTCCCGACTTCCACCTCCCACTTTGGTGAGAGCGATTCAGAGTTTCCTTGGTCATGCGGGGTTTTATCGGCGATTCATTAAAGACTTCTCAAAAATTGCCAGACCCATGACCCGTTTGTTGGAAAAGGATGCTCCGTTTATTTTCTGTGATGATTTCTTAAAGGCTTTTGACCTTCTAAAGCGGAAGCTTGTGGAGGCCCCTATCTTGATCGCACCGGATTGGACTTTGCCATTCGAGATTATGTGTGACGCAAGCGATTATGCAATAGGGGTAGTTTTGGGACAGCGGAAGGACAAACACTTCCACCCAATCTACTACGCCAGCAAGACTCTTTACGATGCGCAGGAGAATTACACCACCACGAAAAAGGATCTTTTGGCGGTAGTTTTTGCGTTTGATAAATTTAGGTCGTACTTAGTGTTGTCCAAAACGATTGTCTATACCGATCACGCGGCCATCCGTTACCTGTTCAGCAAGCAAAATGCGCAACCACGTCTCATCAGATAGATTTTACTGTTATAGGAGTTCGATATCGAGATTCATGATAAAAAGGGTTCACTGAATTTTGCAGCCGATCATCTCTATAGACTCGAGCATGCGGAGGCAGAGAACGTGTGGGAGGAGCTGATAAATGACAATTTCCCCCATGAGTTTCTCATGAGCGTGGAGGTGAGTGACGAGTCGCCTTGCTTTGCTGACTTTGCGAAATACCTTGCGTGTGGGTCCTTATTAAAGGATTGACACATCAGCAGAAAAGGAACTTCTTCGCGGATCTTAAGCATTACATATGGGACGACCCTTACTTGTTTCGTGTTGGAGCGGACCAAGTGATCCGTAGGTGTGTATCTGGGAAGGAGGCTACTGAAATTTTGCGCCATTGTCACGAGTGACCTACTGGAGGGCATCACGGTGCTAATTTCACCGCGAAAAAGGTGCTAGACTCCGGGTTTTATTGGCCGACAATATTCCGTGATGCGTAGAGATGGGTCAGTGCGTGCGATGCGTGCCAGAGGGCCACAAATATATCTGCACGTAATGAGATGCCTCAGAATTGGATTCAGGTTTGTGAAGTTTTTGACATATGGGGTATCGACTTCATGGGCCCATTTCCATCCTCACGCGGAAACAAGTACATCCTAGTGGCGGTTGATTATGTATCGTAGTGGGCCGAGGCGCAAGCCTTACCCACTAATGATGCTAGGGTGGTTGTGAGGTTTTTGAAGAGTTTGTTCGCCCGGTTTGGGGCCCCAAAGGCGCTTATTAGTGATCGAGGCACACATTTCCGAATGCGCAGCTTGAGCGAGCCTTGTCCTGCTACGGCGTTCATCATAGACTATCTACGCTGTATCATCCGCAAACAAGCGGGCAGTTGGAGGTTACTAACCGAGGTTTGAAGAGAATCCTTGAGCGGTCGGTGAGCCAAAACCGCAAGGATTGGTCCGAAAAATTAGATGACACACTATGGGCCTTCCGGACTGCATATAAGACACCTATCGGGACCACTCCGTTTAGGTTTGTTTATGGGAAGGCTTGTCATCTACCGGTGGAGGTTGAGCACAAGGCATTGTGGGCTTTGAATACAACAAACTTGGACCTGAAGAGCGGCGGTGAGGACAGTTTTTTGCAGATTCATGAGCTTGAGGAGTTGAGGAGCCATGCCTATGAGAGCTCCATTTTGTATAAGGAGCGAGTTAAGAGATTTTGCGGCAAACGGTTGAAAGATCATAAGGATTTCTAAGTGGGAGATCTTGTTTTGTTGTATAACTCGCGGCTGCGT
The DNA here is from genome assembly GCA_947069175.1 of Scalesia atractyloides. NCBI lineage: Eukaryota > Viridiplantae > Streptophyta > Magnoliopsida > Asterales > Asteraceae > Scalesia > Scalesia atractyloides. The sequence goes on from CAMTDV010000005.1 coordinate 89,674,388, forward strand.
TTGTTCCCCGGGAAGTTGAAATCTCGATGGACGGGACCGTACACGGTCAAAGAAGTATTTCCATACGGAATCATAGCGATCGAGACTCAAATGGGATAGTTTATAAAGTCAATGGTCATAGGTTGAAACGTTACATTGACGGACTGGTTGACTCGACGGTGGAGATGATTGATCTCTATGCCCCGCACGCGAAATAAGTGTGGGGAGGAGAGTCTAAGCTACTGACTCGATGACTAAAAATGTAGCATGCACATTTTGCGCGCATAGGGGTAATTTTGTCATATTTTTAGTTTTTACGTTTTTTGTGGTTTCGATGTGTTTTTCGGTTTTTAGTTAGTTCGTACAGCTTTGATCCATGCCATATAATGTTCCGAAATTGAAATATTGCACAAGCAGTTTATATCCTGCAAAAATGAAAAATTCTGTGGCAAAAAGGGAGTTAAAAGCATTCTGTCAGAACTGTCTGAAGAATTGCCAGATGCCGCACGGCCGTGCCAAAGTCCCGCACGGCCGTACCAGCCGTTTCATCTACAAGAAACCACCGTGCCAAGCTTGGTGTCGGGCACGCACGCCCGTGCGAGCCTAGAACTCCAGTGCACACCGGTGCACTCCTTGATCCGCACACTCGTGCCAAGCTTCACACGTCCGTGCGTGACTTTTTCTGCACATTGGTTTTACAGGGGTATAAAGGTAACTTTTCAGTCAAAAAGTTCATAAAACCCTAAGGCAAACGCACACAGCCGTTCCAAACCTCCCTTTTCTCAAAACCCATCACTTTTTGCAAGATTTCTTTCAATATCTTCGAACAAGGTATGGATCTCTTCATAATTTCTGTCTTAAATACTGTTTTTAGTTCAGATTAGGGTTTTTGTTCAAGAAAAGTTGGTGTTTTCTTCATAATCACAAACCGAACCCTGGTTCTTGAATTGATTGTGCAAATCATAAGTCTAATCGCGGCTCGTGGTCCATTCGTCTAGAAAGTACTTTATTTTGAGAAAAATTGGTTGAAATTGGTGAATGGACCAGTTTTTAGCGATTTACAGCCGACGCACGGCCATGCCGTTTTCTGGCACTACCGTGCAAAGCTTATTGTAGGCTGCACCAGACTTGCGATCTCGGGCCGCACGGTCATGCCGACTGCTCACACTCCTGTGCGTGACCGATGAGCAAGTAACCCTAATCTGCACTTTCGAGCCGCACGGGCGTGCCAAAGCCTCGCACGACCGTGCACAACTTGTACAGAAAAAAGAACAGAATGTTCGTAACTCGCTGTTCTGATGCCGGGACCTGAAATTTTTTAGCTTGCTCTTATATTTCTGCTATCTTATGTGTAGATGGAACATCCTTTCCTTGTTTTTGACCCCGATAACAGCAAGGACCGACCGTGCATAAATAAACTACAAGCCTTATGGAACCGGAGAAACAAGATCGGTACACCGAGAAGGCTGAGTTGGCCTACCATTCAAGCGTTGAACCAAACCGATAGGCTTACCGAGATGATTTCTATGCCTATGTCTCGACTGCTCAATATCCGACGACCGGTTTACTTGGAACTCACTTTGGAGTTCCTCGCCTCATACAGTTATGCCAAACCAAGGGGAGGAGAGAACCCCGATTTCCGACACGCCAAGAGAGTGAAGTTCAAGCTCGGAGGTCGGTGGCATAATTGGTCAGTTGCGAGACTCCGGAAAAGATTGGGGATTGAGGAGGAGCTAGACTCCGACCTGTTCACTTCAACCTATAATTTTGAAAGTGACAATGCTAGAGCTGCATTTTGGGCTCAAGTGGCGGTCGGACCAGTATATGATCCCAGAAAATCCAAGGCAACACGCTTCAGGGATCCACTCCTTAGGGTACTCCACCAGGTCATTAGCTACACTTTTGCTGGTCGTATGGACAGTTCCGGGAACTGTCTCACCCCTGATTTGATCTTCTTATACTCGATTGTTAATGGGGTGCATGTTAACCTTGCTGCGCGAATGGCAGAATTCTTTGTAGGCAGCATGGGCAAGACCGCAAGTAGTGAAATACATGGGGGAGAGTATGTGACTCAGGTGGCTTACGCCACGGGGATCATGACGGATGAGATGTTGAATGGTCTAACCTTGGTCACTGAAGGGTATGATGTTGATCCTCGCGCATTGAAGTTTATGGGGCTGAAGGTGGACACCGACAATGGCCCCAAATTGAGAGGATTGCAGGGGGAGATATGGGATCCTCTACCACCACAGCAGAATGACGACGAAGAAGAAGAGCAGGTTGAGATGGAGCACGATCACGACGAGGGACACCATGATGACATCTTCGTGCAACCACTACCCCAACATCAGCAGTATCAGCAGCAGCAATGGCCACCGGGCATCCCTTCCTACCCAGAGTTCTACCAGCAGTTTGATCAAATGCGGGTGAACCAAGACATCATGAGACAGGAGATGCACTCGGAGTTCTTTTATATTTTCGGTGGCCTATATAACGCTTTCCCAAACTACTTCGGGGATCCCCCGCAGTTCCCATTCGGGAACCCGGGTAGCCATGGAGAGGCGGGTGCATCTGGCACCCGCCATGACGAGGATGACGAGTAGTGGGGAGCGTTCACACTTGATGCTGCTATCTTCTAGTATTTTTATTTCATGTCTTTAGGTTGTTATTTACTCCGGGTGTTCATTTGGTCGTTATTTTAAAACAGCCTCGACTATGTTTTTTTTATTTTTAGACATTTCCTTTATTTTTATGTATGGATGTTGGTATTATTACTATCTATATTCTGTTTTGTTTCGCGATCGGTTTGTTGCCTTGTGTTTTGTTTGGTGACGTTTATGTAGGTTTAGAGGCATTATTTGGACAGGAGAGAAAGAGCCGAACCGGCAGATCATCCGTTAATCCTTTTTCGTTTTAGGGGAGTTTCATTATCCTTTTTTCACTTCATTGGATTTCGCATTGGGGACAATGCGAAGTTCAAGTGTAGGGAGGGCTTACTTGCGTACTTTGTTTGTCCGCGTATATATATGTAAAAAAAATTAAATTAAAAATTCAGAATTAGCTATTAACTAAATAAACCGGTTAGTTGTGTTTTAGAAAGCATCAGATACGATAAAGAACCGGCAAGCCGAATAAAAATAGAAAAGGATAATTAAAAGCGTGACAAACAAAAGAACGACTTGCATGTTAATTTTCACACTTTTACCCATTCCCTCCATCATGTGAGCATTGTTTGAGCCTTGTATTCGTTATATGTTTATTCATTTCGGAACAAGAGTGAGCCGGATGTCTCGTATGATTTAAAACTTGTCATTAGCATGCTTGTCGAGACCATAAACATGTGAAATTGTGTGAAAGTGATAGAGGCACTTAGGACACCTTTCTTGTGTTAGCCTTTTCCTTTGTATATATCCCCTACCCGCCATTACCCATTAGTTCACCATGTTGAGCCTTTCCTATGTTTTTCCGATTTCACCCACTTAGCCTAATTTAGCCTTTTTATTTTTAAACCTTGTGTTAAAACTCGGTCTAAATTACTATTTAACTCACTTTACACTCAGTTGTTTTGAAAAAAAAAAACAAAAAAAATCAGAAAATCGAACACCCTAAAAACAGGGTGAAAACGACAACATCCGAGCAATTGTAAGTGCTAAAATAGCAGAATATCGTCGATTAGCTCGATAACGAAAAATTTGTCGTTTTGATGCATTATCTATGTATAGTTGTTATGTATTTACGCTTGTTAAACGCAATCACCGAGTTTTAACCGTTTAGTCACTTATAAACATCCATTCCACACCTTTCACCCTAGCCATTCGTTAAAACCCATGAAGACCTCTTGATTTGCACATTTTCGCATGTTAGTTGGTGGAGATTAGATCTCTTGACAAGCTTATGATATTGTACGATTCATTGTCTAGGCATCGAGCGTTTACACATACACATCTTATGTATGTTTCACAAAATATAGCCGAGTGTGTGTGAACATTGTGAGATGTGTGAATATTTGCATGCTAAGTCAATCGATAGTGGACTCATTATCTTTACATATATTTACATGTGCTTGTTAGGTTCGAACACCTCGACGATGTCTTTCGAAAAACCGGCTAACCGTTGTGTGTGTTTATTAATTATTTTGTTAGAAACTTTTGTTCATTCTGTTTTAATTTTAGTATCCTTGAGGACAAGCAAAGTTCAAGCGTGGGGAGGTTTGATATATGTTAAAATACACATACTTTAGTCCCCCGTTTTATCCCCATTTTACACGTTTTCAGCCGTAAATTAAGAATTAGACACTTAATCGTGTTTGTTTTCATTTACAGGCCTTAAACAACATGCCGGACAAGAAGATGCAGAAAACGAGGATTTTCCAGGCGAAACGGCGAAGGTGCAAACTTTCTGTGGAGATTCAGGTAGTGCACGGCCATGCAGACGTTTGGCACGGTCGTGCCAATCCAAGTCAGAAGACATGCACTGATCGTGCAAGCCGTGGTACAAGCCTGTTTCTAGACGCGCACGACCGTGCGGATGGATGGCACGGTCGTGCGGATGGTTTTTCCTTGTGTGCACTGCTAGTGCGATCTCCAGTGCAAGCACATCTCGGACACACACGACCGTGCCAAACTTGGTATGGCCATGCCGATTTGAATCTTATCCGGATAAGATGACGTCACCTCATCGCGCGAATAGTGCACGGCCGTGTACTTTATCAGCACGGCCGTGCGGGACCCAAAAAGTTATAAAACACAGGTTACGCATTCTGATGAGGGGACTGGACTTTTGGGAGCGATTCTAGCGATTTTTGGGCTTCGGTAACAACTCGTTTTCTTCCAAATCAAGCCTCCATAGCGCCGGGAAGCTCCGTTATCATCTAGCTTGTTTATGGTTTGATTTCATGAATCTTTCCATGATTTTGATTATGTTCAAGCATTAGATTGTTGTTTATGTAATGTTGTAGCCTTATGGCAAAAACACTATGAATTCCTTGCTTGTTAAACAACCATTAGATGTTAATTATGTTTGTAATGACGCTTAACAACTTTTTATGTTAATCCTTGATGATTGTTTTGCAACCTTGTTATTGATATTGGATTCTTGATTATAGTTAATTGTCTTGGATGATTAGCATGTGGTTAGTTAGGATATTTGAAAGAAGAAGCTTAATTAATCTTGTATTAGTAAACTTTTAGCTTTGTTAAAATGTTTACCCCATGAGACTAGAAATTGGTATTGGGTTAATAAGGGGTAATTAATATTAATCAAGAGTGTTTTTCGCCACGTAAGGGCCTTAGCGGGTTAGATGGTGCCGTTATGAATTCTTAACATAAATCATAAGCTTAGGTAGTAGTTTCGGCCAAAATTGTTCTCCTGGTGAATTTATGTTTAAGATTTGTAAAATGAACTCGGTTGTGATCTAATCTAGGTTATGCTTGTCTCGGTGGTTACATTGTGTTTATCGGTGTCACTTTCCTTGATTAAGTGAGGTTAGAAAACTCCTAACGCATGACTAGCTTATTTTTAAGGGATTTTCATAAACATTAATCAATAGGGCGTTAGAGAACAATTTTAGGTGGTTAAAGTGTGTTTATCATTTTCACTTTCCGAATGGTTGTCATGTTGGGATTCCCGAAAGGGATACTAATTGTCTTTAAAAAATGGAAAATTGACCAAGTGACTTAGTGGCTTAACCGACTTAGTTAACATATTCCGGTTGTTCATAAAGCAAGGCTATACTTATATTTTTCATATTTGGAGTCTTTTATGTTTACAAAAAGAAAAAGAAACAAAAATATTATGTTTTAGTCATTTACTAGTTTAAACAACTTTTCAACCTATCTTTTCTACCGGTAGAATAATGACAAAGGTTTAGTATTATCGTCTTCGCCCGCATCCTTGGATTGATACTTGGTTCTTACCGATACTTTACTACATATATGACGGGGGTACACTTGCCCTTTCGTGTGTGTTTTAATGTTGAAGTATAAATCATGTTATAAATTTAAAACTGAAGCGTGTGTAAAATTCATTGTAAAAATATGTATATACACTCACACGTCATCTCTCAATGTCAATGATGCAAGAAAACCTTAACACTTTCAATTAAAAGATTACAAAAGTTTGCATCAAACCAAAACATGTAAAACAAACCCTAGAAAACTCACAACCTTTCACCCGGGGATCTTGAAGAAACTAGCCACTCATGGTTGATGATTAATCTTCAAAACTTGATGGAATATGATGATTGATCAAATGGAACCTTGAAAAACCACTCAAATTCGCCTATGGTAGTCTAGGTGCGTAGAAGATATTTCAAAAGTGGTTTCAAACTAGTCAAAGGAGAATTATCCCCAATTTCACGTTGGGACCAATATCTGGGATGCTGGTATGGGCATCTGGGACGCTGGTCTCTGAAGTCTTTGTCCAGTTTTCGCCGTTTAGCTCTGTTTTTCGCTCCCGTTCTTCCTAACTTCATTCGCAAGCTCTGTTAAGCTTCCAAAATACACCTTAAACATGCCAAGGTCTGCAAAATTCAAACTATCTCAAAGTAGTGTATTCTAAAACTCAATTTCACACAAATTGGAAAAATTAAACAAGTTAAGCTTTGGAAATTTACCAGCCAATCAATAATTCACGTCAGGTTCACAATGAATCTCTTACATGGTAAACATTTCCAATCACTAGAAGCCCACATCATCACCATGTGGAAGGCCTAGAAATCAATCATACACTAATCACGGCCCAACATAATTATTTAACCAATCAAAATAGGCCTAACCTGCTCCTCGACCTTAACCCTAATTCCACTAGAAACACATCAGCAGCTACCCCTTTCATCTGTCTCTACCATATCCACAAAAAAACATGAAACATGTTAGACAAAACATCATGCGAATCCCTCATCTAACGACAACTTCAGCTCCATCGATATCTACTATTTGTTGCCACAACCAAGCTCAAACGGACCACCATACAGTGCCACCGTACACCACCGTGCATCACAGTGCACCTGCATCTTTAACCACCGGAAACTTCATCTCCAACCAGGTGCACCACCATGAACATTATAAACCACTGGAATCTTCGTTTCACGGTTCAACCTTCATTTACTAAGAAGTGAGTATTCACCTGTAAGTTCATGGTCTCGCTTTCGCTGATATGTCATGACCGTCGTTGTTATGAACCATGTGACCTTCGTAACTTGATACAGACCTTTGGCCTGAACTATGGACCTTCGTAGACATGATTTCATGGATCATGACTTTCATGGATTGATGATGTTTCACCTTAGTGAATGAAGTAGATCTGCAGAAACCCTAATTCAACTAAAGACAAAATAGCCGCCACATGTTGTTTAAGCATAGGATATTAGGTTTTTTCGTTTACAAGTCTGAGTATTTGGACCAAATATGATGTGATGTCATTTAAGGATAATGATGATGTTTTTTTAATGTAAGATTGTGTCATTTATAGAACATCATTTGTAAAATCCTAGCTTAATTAATTGAAATTCTATAAAAATTTCACATTTAAATGTATAAATGAAAATAGACGTCCATACAAAAATTCGAGTTTCATAAAACTTCATAAATATTTAAGATATTCCAACATGTCGTCGTTGAAAGTTTCGTAATTGACTAATCATAATGCAGAAGCTTGAACTTTGATCGTGTTCAGTTCTTTGTTGAGCTTGATCGTCTTTTGGTGCTTAAATCTTACCTATATTTCATAAATTATGAAACACGTTACTTATAAAGAGTTTATAACGTAACAAAATAAACCCGAAGGCCCAAAACCATAAAACAAATATTTTGTGAAAAAAGCCCGCCGTAAGCTACGGCTCTATGTCGTAACTTACGGCATGAAGATCCTGCATCCAACAGCAGCTGTCTGCCATAAGCTACGGCAGACCACCCTAGCTTACGGTAGGCTGTTGCAGCATTTCCAAGTTTGTCGGTTTAGTACAAAAACTTTCGTAACTTATTCAATTCTCATCCGTTTCACTTGAAACTTGTTTCTAATTGTCCGAAAACGTTTCCCTACATTATATCCTTAACCCGGATTCATGACTTTTATAAATTACGCAACCGTTGTGTATTTCTATTTTGACCCGTTATGGATTTAAGCACTTAAGCTTAATTTATCCACATCTCTTCACCTCTCTTAATCCCACTTATTGATCATTATTCATCTATCATCACAACTTCAATTAAGATGGATTATGAAAGGAAATCGTTATATTTCCATTCTACCCTAGAGTTTGACACTTTTACGAAAATGACCCTTTATGTGTCATTAAGCCAAAATGATTTAAACATTCCACTTTATATTACTGGAAAGATTTTTCAAGTTATAAAACTCATTTTTAAACTACCCTTAAGGGTCGTTTTCCCGGTTTGAAATCTGAGGGCGTTTGGTCAACTTAGTCCTTTTTACCACGAAGGACCTTTAAAAGCATATTTTGACCAAATGAGCACCTTAAACCGTTGTTCTATTTAAAATCATTGTATTCCTAAGAGCATGATGTTTTCCAATTTCAAATTATTAAATATACCTCACTTTTGGTAATCCAAAGCCCACCCATGACTCGATTAACTCTTATCGGACCTTAAGTCCTCATTGAGAGTTTGACCCATTACACATACCTGGCTCGAGTCATAGCATTGAACCGTTTTATTACCTTGCAATATTAATTGCTTATTAAAGCATTGCAAGCCATATACTATTCTCCCTGTGAGCACAAAACTCGGCAATCGACCATTTGTCATTATTGTCAAATGGTGATAAAATCACCATTTGACCCGTTTGGCCTAAATGACCATTCTAGCATTGTGAGATGGTATTTATTTACCGTCTCATCCGTGTAGTCCATTTCGGTTTTCACCATACGATCATATTACTTAAAAATCATCTCTTACTTCGTTTGACCCATCATGGCTTACGCCATAGGGTGTCTTTTTCAAAACTATTATTTATCCGTCAACTCGTAACCAAATTACCATTTTACCCTTTTTACCCATTATAGTTTACACCATAAGGTAACTTTTTAAAACTCTTTGTCTATTCGTCATCACATGACCGAATTACCGTTTTACCCCTTTTACCATCAAATATGGTTTCTCACCATTTTCACTTGTTTCGACCCGTGTCATTCAGTGTCGGAACGTCATATTTCAATTACTAATTACCTTGTTCTTAACCAATACAAAAGTAGGTGTTCTACTTAAAAGATGTAAGCTTTACTTAAATTGTATCTGATTATGCTTTTTTCGCGTATTTGATCCGTTCGACCCGCTTACTCCCAAGCTTCCACCTAGCTTGCCAAGCGTCAAACTATCATTATCATTCGCAAGATGGTTAGATTAGTCGTTATTTATCACGACTATCCCACCTTACGGAGTTTATATCAAAACTACCATTTGATCTTATTATAGGTCGGTTTGACTTTTAAAAGTCAACTGCCTATTAACATATGCAAATGCACAAATAGGTTCAACGAACTCACTTAGGCTGTTCATCAAATACCCGGTAGGCGTTATTTCTAGGTTACCCTTTTAACTAAATTCCCAACCAAGTTCATCTTATTTCTTTAACTTTGACAAGTTCGAGCGATTATTAACATCAAGTTAACTTAGCTTTCGATCATCAATGCTAATTTATTCATTCATTATGCTAGAGCTAAAGGTTTTCATCTATATGTAGAACACATTTCATCATATTACTAGACATTCATCCGAATACCTATTATAATCAAGTTCTACATACAAACTAGTAGACAACATGATTTCAAGCACCTATTAACATTGGCATAACATCAATTTCATCATATCATACAAAACCCATTTCAAGTCATGTATGAACACTTACTCGAATCTCTAATTTGTTCAAATATCTTACACATACATACAAGTATGATGATCGTGAACACTTATATATTATCAATTTCATCATATAATCAAAACCCACTTGAC